>OV725077.1:121451494-122051494 GCA_928085145.1 Nezara viridula
ACATTACATGAAAAGAAGGGCCATGCATACCTAAAATTGATTGACACCATCTTCCCCTTCAACAATAACTAATTCAAAAAGCTGACCCCTTGCTATCTTAAAATTTGTAAGGTCGTAAACCAACGACTTCCTGTCCTACAGTTTCCTTTAACAATACTCCACTTATCCCTGTTGAGCAAATCCGATACCTAGGACTCCATTTGGACAAACGACTAACTTGGAATCCTCATACTAGACTGAAACGACAAGAAACCGCTCGACGTTTCCGATTACTTCAGCACTTACTAGACAAACGCTCTAAACTTCCCATTAATTACAAAAGACTCATATACTTGACTATAATAAGACCAATTTGGACTTACGGAGTTGAGCTATGGGGCTCCACTAAACCATCGAATTCCTCTCGCATCCAATCCTTACAATCCAAAATCCTTCGTTAAATCCTCAATGCTCCTTACTTTGTCACTAATAAAATTATCCATAAAGATCTTAATGTTGCTTATGTTTCAGATCTGGCCCAATCCAGATACCTATCCTTCCATAATAAACTTCAGAATCATCCCAACCCTCTCGTTTCTAACCTTGCTTCCTCTTCAATTCCTGATAACCCTCCGAGGCGTCTGAAAAGAAGATGGCCCCGTGATCTCCTAATGAAGTCATATCATTAGAGTGCTACCATTGGGTAGTTACTCAGCAAGTGTATTCATGTCATTATATCAATTATGTCCAAATTTACTTGATATATTTATGTAATACAGTTGTAAATGTCTTAAAGAAATAAAAAAAAAAAAAAAATTGTAAGAGAAATCGAGACTACAAACACCTGGTTGATATTTAATAGAAACAAATATGAAATAGACAAAACAATACAGTTTAAATTAAATTTTTTAAATAGTCTAAAATCATGTAAAACTAACCTCATAAAAATATAGGTACTACTAATTTATACTAATTTAACGTTTCCATATTTTCAATGCCTCCTACATTTCACAGCTATTATATGTTCAACAATTATTTATATTAATTAAAATTTTTATTGAAGGAAGCTAGTCGACTGTTCTACATATTATGGGTGATAAATATTCAGGACCCAATCATTATAAGCGTCGGCACAAATAAAAAAAATATATAACGACAGCGTCCTGAATATTTATCAACCATAATTTAAATTGTAAAATAGAATTTAATGAAATTTATACTAGACAATTTGTACACTATTCTCTGTATTCTCTCCAAATCTGGGTCAAATCAAACGAGCCTTTTTAAAACGATGGAGGAATCAAAAGAGATACTTTTGCAAATCGGAAAGCGGAAGTATATTTTGAAAGTATTGGATGTAAATAAAAGAAATTTATAACTACTAGATCACTTATTTATCAATCTCTAACTTCCTTCTAAATTTGGAGCAAATAGAACATTTTTTAACCTTCCACAGGAATACAGAGCTTCCTTAACTTCGGTAGTGAGGAGTCAAAATCAAGGGTCTTTATGCCCGTACGGTCTGAAGTTCGTCTTGCTAGAGTCTAAAACTTCTCATTAATTTTTCTTCTTTTAACATGTCTTCAAAGACTATTTAAACGTGATCTTATACAATTTCATTCTCTCTCTTCCAGGGTAGATACCGTTATTAAAATTCTATAACTCCATCAGTAATGTTTATATTTTTTAACTGTGTATTGTTGATGAGATATATGTGGTCAGCATATACTTAATGGTTTAAGTTGCTGATATTATGTGATCGTGAACAATCGATGGATTTTTTTTTCCTGATGATGCCTGAATCTGCGTACTTAATCGAATGTAACCAAAAGTGTGAGATTATTTATAAATGACTGGAATTAGTACGGTATAATTCCTTAAAAATTTATCATTCAGTGTGTAAAAATATGTTTCAGTTCTTATTAATCTAACGTATATAGTTGAAATGGCATTCTTTATGAAACAGAAGATCCTAGAAATATTTATTAGCGGAATCGGACAACCTTTTTTATCTTGTACTTTATTGCGACCAAATTGAAAGTACGTTAAAAAAAATCAAGAGTTTAATGTATGACATTCTTTATGTGTTCCTCATACCTCCCACCCCTCCCTGGACCATTGTACGACCAGGGACGCTATGTTCTCATTAAAAGGGGCCCATTCCATTACACCTACACCCTTCTATCCTTCACCCGCTTATTTTCTATTTTATTTTTCTTTCTTGTTGTCCTCTATAGGCTATTATATTTCTTTTTATTCGTGCCTTCCATCGAGCATTAGGTTCGGGGTCAGTGCACGCACGGTATCGTAGTGGGCGTTGGAGACGCTCATTGGATTTATTATTCCGGAATTGTTGATAACTATATTAACATAATTATATCTTAATTCAATAACGGTTGTCGCCTCCAATTGTAGTTCACGCCGCTTTTGACTCCGTCCGTTGATGAGCTCAGCGAGTGAGATGATCGAATTTTGTATTCAGCATAATTGACTTACAACTGCTGATTATTTAATTATCAATTTTCATTTAAGGAACTACTCAATAACACTTATTAAAGCCTTTACAAATAGCAGTATATAAATATTTTCCGTTTTTGTAGTCACATTTTAAAAGCCACCAAGACAAATTTCATAAACTCGATTTATAGAAACGCAGAATGGTAAGAACTCAAATAATTAATTTTAAACATGAATTGCTCAGTACTTTAGTAGTTAAAAAAATTGTTTTTTTTTTTTTTCTTACCCTCCAAAATGTTTATTGAAACAATTACATATATAGTATACAATAATACAATATATACATGTAATAAATTCCTTCCACTTTCCGAGGGCAACATTGTTAAAAATAAAAACTATTTTATTAAGTGTTAAAGCATTTTGTCCCAATGGTTATTGTGAGAATAAAGTTCGCTCACATCTTATTTACCAAAATGTAAATAAATAAAACAAAATAAAAGCAACTAACTAAGTTATAAATAATTAAATTATTATCAAAAAGTGTATACAATATATAAAAATAAAATAAACTTAAAGATAAATAACACATACATATCTATTTACATTATTCACAATCAGCCTAGGGAACTCCAAACCAGACGAACCGCATCACTTGTGAGAAATCTAGGAGATTCTTGACCTGCTATCTTAACCGTGTCACTCTCATTAAAATCCATTGGAGATTGAATCAGAACTATATAGCCACATACACACAGTTTAAATGAGGAATCTGGTCATTGCTGGAGATTTAATATGTACATATTACAAAAATTCACTATGGTTTCAACCTTCGAAAGGAGCAAGGGGTGGAGCTAGATTGGTATTAGCAATTTGATTAGATTGGGTTTCGGATGACTTGTTTTTCCTTTTAGGCTATATCGAGTTTTTCTCGGGTCAGGGAGGAGAGCAGATTAATGCCAGAGTTAAAAGCCCCCCAGACACCGAAACGCGAACTACCCGCCCCTGTTTTTGGATTATGTAATTTTTTTTCCTACAAAGAAAATTTACAACAAACAAACTAAATTTTTAGTTTTGAATTATGACTAATGAATCAATAGAATACTTCATGTTTCGAAGGTATCACAGCTAACCAACTACAGCTAATTAAAAGAATCTGTCTAAAGAATATTAACTTTTTTGAAGAATATGAACAGTTTTGCTTTACTCTAGAACTAGAAAAAAAATCTGGAACGCACAAGACTCAACTTTCAATTACCGCTCTACTTTAAATAGAAATTATTTTCTGGAAATATTGGGCTATTATAAAATTTTTGAAGTGCATTTTTAACGGAGCTGAATATTCAGCTTAAAGCTTACAGATAACAAATCATTATGGCCCTTAAAATTACAAAAAGTCTATTTATTACATAATAAAATCTAATTACTCCATATGTTTTTATAAACCACACAACTTCAGTATCTGAGGTTTATTTTAGTGATATTTCAGTGACAGTGAGTAAGGTGATTTCAGAGTAGGTGATTGCAGTGTTGAAAAATAGAACCGTGAATAAAGGTATAAATTTCACCACTAGAAACATCACTAAAATTAATAATAAAGAATGTTGAAATTGGAGTTTGTCATTCTGTCAACCGAAAGGTTCATGTATACCAAGAGAGATTTGAAAGTACATCTGAATCATTAACCTATAAATGATTATCGGTTGTAGGACTATTAATTATTAAACTGCTATTTTCAATTGTATAATTTACTAAAATGATATTACCAGATTTTTAATTACTGCCATGGATAGGTCAAAAGTTGTCACAACAATTGTATGTTGATAATGTTGGGATTTCACAAAGGAAAAATTCATCAAATTATTTACTAATTTAATTTTCTAAAAGATTAGTTGATGATTTATTGGAATAAACACCCAAAGATATCTAATTTAAATATAATATATATTTATATTGCATATTTTTTATATATTTTTTATATATATTTATATTATATATTTTTTATCATTATATATATTTATTTATTATATATAATATTATATTTATATTATGTTATAATATAATATAAATATAATATTTAAATATATCATCTCTAGAGTTTAAACAACAGTATTAAACTACAGTAAATACATTTATAAACATATCCACGATATATTTTTGTATTTCACTTCTTCTTTCACACAAGTACAATGAAATAATAGCATTGTCTTGAAAATTTAAAAGTTTATATTTAGTATGAAAATTTTATTTAATCTCCTTGGAAACATGTGATTTAGGTTAAAAAATGTTAGTTTTCTGAAATTATTATATATACTTTTTTCGTCACTCTCCGTTACCTTCTACAACTTTATTTATCGGATATTATTAGGTTTCTAAAATTCTCCGCTTTCCAACGATAAATCATACGTACATTCTCACTGTTATTTCCGGAAATTCATTTTCAACCTAGATTTTTCTTTTTTGCATTTTTCTTTTTTTCGCTAGTTTCGAATTATCATATTTTTTCAAACTTCATATTCAGCCATTTTTTATAATTACTGTCAATTAAAGAGAGTTAATTTTTAAAAATAAACCATATTTTGATTGAAGGTACTTTAGAGGAAGAACGTATATGAACATTGAGCATTTAAGCTCAGTAAAATGACATCAATGGGGATAAGACCTAAATGATATTAAAGATCATTTAATTATACAATGATACACCGAGTTTAATAAAAATCGTTAGAGCTATTAAAATTATAAAAATGTGTTTCACTGTTGATATAAAGTGGCACTTCCGATATCCGATTTTAACGAAAAAGTTGCTGCCACATAGGAACTATATAAAAAACTTAAATACACAATTTAAGTTTCGTACGGCTTTTCGTTTTTGAGCTAATAAGATCGACTGTTTAGTGGTATCAAACAAAAAAAAAAAAAAAACATTTTAAACATTAGAAAAAGTTTAAGGAAGAAGTTTCAAAAATACCAAGGAAACAGAAGAAAAATACACACTCGAAAGAAGCCAACTGTTCAAGGTGGGACAATAACTATATCAGCCATTAATGGCTACACAATGGACTTCTAAAAACATATATACAAGAATATATCATAGCTAAACCTTTTTCTTTCCGCCATAGCCAATCGTAAAAGATGTTTGTTTACGCTAGTGAACTTGTCCCATGCCAAATAGCTGGTGTTGCCCAAAATCGATCTAGGGGTTTAGTTTCAAGACCAAGACTTGTAAAAAAAATCGATTTTTTGAATAAAAATTAAGATAAAATAGTTACTAATACTTGACAATGTTATTTACTAGATGTAAAGAATTAGTATAACCAATATACCCTTGCATTTATCTCTTTTAATTTTCCATTCGGGCTTAGTTAGGTTTCTTCAATCTAAAAAAATACCGTAATATCTCTGTAGTAATGATTCTCGAGCAAGACTACAAATAGTAGAATATAAGCATGAGCTATAAGGCTTATATTTCTATTTTTGTTACCTATCGAAGTATCTAACTAAATAAACACCAAATTAGAAGAAAAAATACCAACTAAAACAGAGGATTGGTAATAATTATGTACAAAAAACGAATTTTATTTTTGAGTAAATTTGAATGGAATGAAAAATATTTTGCTCAAGCAATTAGATGAAACAAAAAGGTAAATTCAATAAACTGACTTTATTAATATCTTTTAGTTGACAAACGTTTACTACAGTTTATCTTAACCTCCTCAAGTTTCTGCTTGATTAGATCAGTATTTGAGTGTCAACCATACTCTCCATTTTGTGCGTACTACTCGTATGGTAGTGTAAAGGAATCGCACCAATATTTTCGACGGATCAGCTTCCGTCTGTTTTAATAGACATTTGTAACTTTTAATGAACATTTATTTGTTAAAATGTAACCATAGTGAATAAGTTGAAAACCTGTACGCCTACCATGAACTGCAATAATTGTACATGTAAAGAATAGCCAGCCTATTCCGTGTAGGTACGTACTAAATCCTAATCGCAGTCCTCTGATGTTTCTCTGTTGTACTCAACCCTTGTTATTGCATCCATGCAATATGTAAAACCTAATAAAAGTCTATTGTATCAGTCAATCATACAACTGCTATGTTCTTATTAACAATAACGTTTCAGAGAACAGAAACAGACAAAAAATGCAGCGGTGCTCGGGGATACCGTAATAAAAAGAATTTCCTTAATGTAAACTTAACAGTATTAGCCTCCTAAGGGTAAGCTAATAACGGGACATGATGGTGAAGGGTGCTTTGATGAATATGCATCGGAAATATCATCGCAGCTTCATCATGAAGAGAATGCCGTCGTCCCCTGGTTATTAGTAAAGCAATTTTATACCGAGTTGATTTTGTTGATTGCTTTTCAGATGCCGTCTAATTGGCCCCTGGGTTTGACGGTCGACTGCATTCGTAACGAATCGGCTTTGTAAGAAAGATTTTGTTCTCCGTGACGGGGTACGCTTAAGCTTTGGGAATCAAACAAATGTTAAGTACAGTTGATTCTAAAAAAAAAAAAAAAAAAAACCAATCGACTTGTTTATTTTTTTAATGATTCATGAAGTAAGCTCTTTTAATTCTCAGTGCATGAATTTATTTATCATAATCTTTTCAAACTTAGCTGGTTTACGATTTTTATTCCTCGGAATATTGCTCTCGCTCAATCTACACTGACTTTTGGTACCAGTGACTAGGTTGAAAGAGTAGAGCACCACAGGTGCGGAGTTCAGTGTCCCATTGGCTCATTGCAAATACAGTACATAGGCATGACTGTGTATTCAGATGATTTATTTTATTTTTCCTTAACTTTAAATTATTTTTTTAATTATTTATATTTATTTCCATTTTTTACGTACATACCGGAGCGGGGTAGCTCAGTGAGTGAGCTCTGGAATTCAGTGCTCACTCACTGAGCTACCCCGCTCCGGTATGTACGTAAAAAATGGAAATAAATATAAATAATTAAAAAAATAATTTAAAGTTAAGGAAAAATAAAATAAATCATCTGAATACACAGTCATGCAATAGAAACAATAGGACAAAGTGAATACAATAGAAAAAAAAATACAAATTATTACACAATGGCTTATTATACCGGAGCGGGGTAGCTCAGTGAGTGAGCACTGAATTCCAGAGCTCAAGGCCCGAGGTTCGAATCCGGCTGATGACACTAGTCTTCTAATTGCTAATATTAAATTACTAATTTTTCATCATCCGTGGATCGACCTTGGGGTCGGGAGACCCTCCTGGGGCATACCTAGTCTCTATAAAGTGGGTACTCTTGATTAAATAAATAATTAAAGAGAAAAACCTGGTGGTGGAGCGTGATCTCGGCCCAATTACATCTCTGCACAAGTATTGGCCTTTTAACACTACTTCCTCACATTAACACTATGCGAGATCCTTCATTGGTTGTAGGTACATGCTTATAGGTTTTTATTTTTGTTCGTATATATAGTGTGAATGAAAAAAATTAAATAAATAAAAATAATCTGAGCATATTTCAAATAAAATTTAAACAACTATTAATTCTGTTCCCAGAAGATTAAAGGACATCATGTAAAGTTTTTTATAAAATAATTTCGTAACTGAGAAACAAATTCTAATACCTTAAAGTTATGTAAAATTGCCATCCTCCTCAAAAATACAAGATGTGACATGGTGTCCTTTACCTCAAGAGTAAATATTTAGCAAATTTAAAAAAACTAATTTTAATATACAACAGTATATAAGTTGTACAACATTGGCAACCTTGAACAAATACAAAAATAAATATGATGTTCTTTACTTCTGGAGTACAGAATTGTTAGTCATTCATAGCAACAGGTACAATTAATTAAAACATAAGGTATTAATAATTTCAGACATTTCCTCTTGAATTCACTATTAATTCCTGACATCTCATATAACTCGGATGCCTATTAAAAATAAACTGCCATTAATTATTAACAATAATCATCCATGAAGGTTATTTTTTATTTTAATTTATTTTACTGATTATAATTTAATAACTGATTTCATGGAACTACATAAATTAGATATAATCAAAATGAGAGTGAGATTAAGAATAACATTTATTTTGTATATAAAAAATGTATTTGCGCCTGTCAACTTATTGTTAACAATCAGCAAATGTGATGGGGATACTGGAAATAATGACATGACAGGCATGGAAGGAAAGTACTCAGCAGTACCTCTTCCTTAGCTTGTTCCAATTACTTAGTTTGTTTCAGGAAGGAGATCTCTCATATAACGCATTTTTAGTATCCTCCTCATATTCTCAGGTATTTCAGCTGTGGCCATGTCTCTTATTAGTCTGTTATTATGGGCGTTTAACTTTGTGTAAAATCGTTGTTAAAGGATCGTTATTCGATGGTCAACTGTCGGAAGGTGGAGGTCGGTATGTGAGTTTTGTTAGTCACGAGCCAAGGTGCTTTTGTTAAGAGTTGCAATAATTTTTATTGGAACGTTTGAAGTTTTTGTAGATGGGTTGCTTTAGCGATACCGTGTATTTGTGATGAGTAAGTCCATATGGGTTCAAGTAAATATGTATTCAGTTTCTGTTTTAGGTATAGTTTTGAAGATTCAGCGAAAAGAGAGTAAAGTAGTTTGAGTCGTTTGTTAAGTGTCTTACGTTTCATTTTAACATGTGGGCCCCATGTCATCCCTCTGTTAAAGGTGAGTCCAAGATAAAGTATGTTTGGATTTGTTACGATCAAGTCGAATTTTCCATAGTGTGAACCAATCTTGTAGTTTAAGTAAGTGATGTTGTAGAGTTAGTGAGGCCTGGGTAGGGTCTTGATGTTTTGTGAGAATTGTTGTATCGTCTGCATAAGTAGCTGTTAAGATCTCATCCTTAATAGGTATATCGAAAGTGTATATGACGTAAAGTAGAGGGGCTAGTATTGAACCTTGGAGAACTCCTGCCAAGATTGGACGAACTGAAGACATTTCCAATAAAGAATAAATAACATTATTTATTCGATTTTCACGAGCTCGTTATGCATCGAATGCATGACAAACAAATACCTAAAAAAATAAATAATAAAATAAAAATAAAAATGAGCAATCTACAAACCATAAAATAGAGAAGATTATAAGATAAAAAAAAACTATTAAGCTAGAATGATTCTAGATAGGATCATAAAGATTTTATGATGTTAAAGGTCTAAGTGTCAGTAGGTTTATGAGTTTATGGAATATTAAACTCATACCTAGAACCCTTAGGAATGACATTTTGTCCCTACGATGGGATCTAAGTGTGTCAGCAAAATATTTTTCATTGTAAAAATTAATGAAATATTTCAAACAAACATATTCTATTCAATAATAAACATTTGTTTTTTTAATATTCATTGATGATTACAAGTGCATAGGCAAGAGTGGGATGGATCATTTAAAAGGAAGGAGCAATTAATACAGGGAGAAGGAATTAGTATTTTTTTTCAATTAGTTTGTTCGAATTTAGCAATTTAAATGTAATTTATTTTTTCGAAATGTTAATGTTCTAACAATCAATTTCCTAGGAGAGAGAAACACTTTATTTTCATAACATATAAAATATAAAGGATTGCTGCCCAATTATATTGGGTTGCTATATACACAGCATACTCATCTATCCTTAAGACAATACATGAACTTATATATAAATATACAGAAGTATTAGTTAATATTAGTAAAATAGATCCTTACCAACCTAAATAGTTCCTCGAGGAAGCTCCTTGTTCTTTTTGGGACAGTTCCGCGAGACCCCAACCAGAGGCCTCTCACGGTGAACTCTCTCTCTCCGAAGGTCTCACGGAATTTCTCTTTTAGGAAAGGGATACATTTATCGTACGTGTTCTTCTTTTCCCTTTCCACTTCACCCGCCTGATCGAGGGCATTGCTCTAAAAGCGGACAGTTGGATCCAAGATCAGCTAATCTGTGGGCCAGACCCCCTTACCGTGCACCCCCCCACATCCCTATAAATTGCATGTGGTTGTGTACCTTGTAACTATTTATTAAAAAAAAGCCAATTTTCCCACAAAAAAAGTGAACGCACTGCCCCAAAATGGCGTCCAAAGATGGCGGATTGACGACTTTGACTTTAGTTAGTTTTTTGGTCACTGAGAATCAGCATTTGGCTTAATTTCCTCATAGTTGGTCTTTTATTAAAGCTGAATAGTTATAGAATAATAAAACATGAAGAAATATTAAAAAATAATTGGCTTAGGCTATGAAAAACACCAGTAAAGTTAATTTTTTTAACAAAAAAAATTTCAAGTTACAAATCAAGCGTCGTTTGTAATTAAACGGCCTACAATAACGCAAAACGTGCTGAAATAAACCATCTAGAGAATATATTTCTCTTTCTAAAACGCTGATTATTTGATTTTTACAAATGTTTAAGCAGTTCTGTAGGAAATGCACTTATGCGGCAGAAAAGCGGTACTAGCGTGGGTGCCTACAGGCCTCTACCACACCATTCAGTGTCCATAAATGGCTTAGTTATAGTGATAAAATAACATTTTTGGTACATTATATTGGTTTAATTAACGAATAAATATTAATGAAATAATTAAAATGTAAAAAAAAAAATTAACATTTTTTAAAAAAAATTATTATTATTATTTTTTTAATTTAACCTCATTTATTCCCTCAATAAGACCTTAAGACCTCAATTGTAAAAATGATATAATTATAATAATAAAACTTAATTAAAAAATACTTTGCTAAATATCTTGATTTTTTTTTTATTTAACGTTTGCATTTTAACACTGTGTTTTGTATATTTACTGATTCTTAGAAGTAATTAAAATGTTTATATACTTCCCAGGATAGTTAGATATTAGCATAGTCCAAAGTGTGAAACACTAAGCAGATAGAGAGTTATTTTTTTTTTTTATGTGGACTTCTCTATAACCTGCCTTAAAGTGAAGACAGTCCCAATTTTCAACTTCTCTTCCAATGTGCAACTTAAGTTTCTCAATCCATATCACTCTGTCAATCGACAATATTTCTTATTCCAGCTTCTACGATTCTTGAGTTTAATTTGTTTGGTACACTAAACAGGAATGGATCTTGATGGGTATTACATTTCCTAGTACCTCCTTTCTTGTAAAGGTAAAAACCACAGTCCTTTTATGTTATTTTCTAATATGCTTGTTGCCTATGTACGCGCAAAACTATCAAAGCAGTTCGGTTTCGCCCTTTCCATCTTTCTTTGTGCAGAGAGAATAATACATTCAATATTAAAATTTCCTATTTTTTTATGATATGGTACAAATTCCGAACAATTTATACCGCAATTTCTGAACAAGAACGAGCTATAACTAATATAAGATTCCTTAAAAAATCAGAAGGAAAGCTATGAGCTATAACTTTCTCGATATACCTCTCTATATTCTGCTTCAAAGTAAATATAGTCCCGATGTGCACCTTCAGCAATCGAAAATAAAGTGGTTTTCACCATAATAAACCTACATCGTCCACTTAATATCATCCAAACTGCAATTGATCCCGTTTTAGCAGCATCTTGAAATATTCTGTTCATCTCTCTACTATACATTCATTTAGCTATATAATGGATACTATATAAACATTTTAATTACTTCTAAGAATCAGTAAATATACAAAACACAGTGTTAAATTGCAAATGTTAAATAAAAAAAAATCAAGATATTTAGCAAAGTATTTTTTAATTAAGTTTTATTATTATAATTATATCATTTTTACAATTGAGGTCTTCTTAAACGTCCTACGTTCAGAATAAAGAAGGTTAAATTAAAAAAAAAAATAATAGTAAATTTTTTTTAAAAATTTTAATTTTTTTTCACATTTTAATTATTGCATTAATATTTGTTCGTTAATTAAACCAATATAATGTGCCAAAAATGTTATTATATCAATATAACTAAGCCATTTATGGACACTGAATGGTGTGGTAGAGGCCTGTAGGCACCCACGCCAGTACCGCTTTTCTGCCGCATAAGTGCATTTTCTACGGAACTGCTTAAACATTTGTAAAAAATAATCAACGTTTTAGAAAGAAAAATATATTCTCCAGATGGTTTATTTCAGCACGTTTTGCGTTATTGTAGGCCGTTTAATTACAAACGACGCTTGATTTGTAACTTGAAAATTTTTTTGTTAAAAAAATTGACTTTACTGGTGTTTTTCATAGCCTAAGCCAATTATTTTTTAATTTTTCTTCATGTTTTATTATTCTATAACTATTCAGCTTTAATAAAAGACCAATTATGAGGAAATTAAGCCAAATGCTGATTCTCAGTGACCAAAAAACTAACTAAAGTCAAAGTCGTTAATCCGCCATCTTTGAACGCCATTTTGGCGCCATGCGTTCACTTTTTTTTGTGGGAACATTGGCTTTTTTTTAATAAATAGTTACAAGGAACACAACGACATGCAATTTATAGGGATGTGGGGGGGGGAGTGCACGGTAAGGGGGTCTGGCCCGTGTAAGCGCTGTCCTTCCTGTCTTGGAAAATGCGACGATATCAGCGTATCTCGTAGAGCCTTCACTATCGATGCAATATACCTCGTCAAAGCAGGTGAATTTTTTTCCCTAAGGAGCCTCATCAACTCGAACTTGACCCGGTGGTGACGACGTGTTATAAGGAGGGAGTTGTTGGGGCATTTTCCCAGCACATGGGCTGGTGTTTCAGACTCTCTGCCGCATTTACGGCAGAGGGACCCAACTTCTCTGACCTGTCCGCTGACTCCTGGGACTCCACGCAGGGTGCATAATTAATGTTTAGTTTTAGGGCATTCGACCATTCAGACCCAGAAAGTACTTGCTTTTCGTAGATGTATCTATTCGCTTTCGGGGTCTCTTTAAAATGGCGAACACCAATACCCTGCCACCTGCAGTTGGCCCATTCCTCAAATGCATTTTCTCGTAGCGACTGCCGTAGAGCTTTCACATTTCGATGATCCTGATCAACCCCCAATCTCTCGGCACATCAGCAATTTCAGCCAAATAATCGAAGGTAGACTGAAAAAGGGCATCTGGTACATTGGACAGTCGCTGAGCAATGGACCAATGTTGAAGAGGAACCTCCCATTGGCAGCGGATTAATCCCAATCCTCGGTATCTCCTGGGGGCATACAACATCGCTGTGGAAGTATTCGCAGGGAGTCCAATAATGGCCTTTACGCTCCTGCGAGCATAATAAAGCATTCAAAAACCCGTTTTTATTTCTATTTTCTATTTTGTGATTTTATTTTAAATTATCGGCAAGTTGATTCGAGATTCTGTGTATCGTAAAACCTACAATTTCAAGGGGAGGGTTTAGCTTTTTTTTATTGGTCAATTACAATGATTGAAAATTCAATATTGAAAATAATAAACCAATAATATCTTTAAAACGCTTCACGTAAACTGCACATGTTTCGATGTTTTTTCGCCTTTTAGGAATATTAATTACCTTTAAATATTAATTTTTAAAAATCGCCACAAAGTATGAACTTTTGTAGTTATTTGGAAATGATACTTTACATTCATGATTTTTTTTTTCTGTTTCTTGCCGGGGAAGTATGTAATATACAGTTATAAGGCTTAAATATGATGATCTTAGACAAGTTTCATTAAAATTGTTACTGCCATTTTGACGCTATATTATATAACGACACAGGTTTTTCGCCGCCATCTTAAAATAAAAGGGCAAATGGTAATGTAAAGGTTAATTCTGGAGTGTCCTCTGACATCGATACCAAATCTTAAAACAATCCCTGTAGTTTTAGAAAAAAGCCTCCGACGGATTATCCTTTTTTCGGAGTTTCGTAAAACATAAAACCTTAAGTTTGAGAAGGTTTGCTTTTTTTTCTGGTCATTATATATATATAGTTTTATAACATCAAGAAATTCAATTAAACATATTACTCTCAATTGGGTTTAGTAGTAGTTTTGTAAGTCACTAGTGAAGCTACTATAAAGTGCATTCATGAGTTTGAATATTTAAAATTTATTTCGAATGTAAATATAAAATCTATATTGATTTATATTTTCTAAAATTTTATAAAACTATTTAGACAAAATAGATTATGGCAAGCCACAGTTAGGGAAACTGTTGGTTGTAGCACGTTTTGTAAAAATGTTAGGCACCCCTCATTAAGATGCAATTACCTTTAATTAAATTTTATAATAATCTAAACCCTGAAACTTTTTTACATTGTAAAAAGTTTTTAGTCTATGTAGGTAGACTAAAAATATTGATTTTAAATAATGTGCGTTGCTCTTAACTTCTTATAGCCTAGGTACGAAATATACCACCAGTAAAATAAATAAATAAAATATTATTCAAATTCAAGAAAACGAGATTTAATTCGATTAGAGATATCCTTTCTTCACAACATGAAAGTTGTTAAGCGGCTGTTTGTGAGTACTTAAGTGCTAAGTACAAAGTAATATAAACGATGTAGTAGAAATTTCAAATGCTACGGGACTCGCTTTCTGGAAAATCCAGTTCTGAAAAAAAGATTGTCGAGCTTGTAAAATTTTATTTTTATTATTTTGAAAGCCCATACTTCGTTATTTCACGCTTCTGTCAATCGTCAGACTTCTATTAAAACATAGGAAGACGCAGATTTAAGCTTTTGTAAAAAATGCCGAACATAAAATGGTTTGTCCTAGCTAATGCAACAAGGGCTTAATTTCATTTTTTTACTGCAAACATATTTTGGATTGCAAATTAAATAACTCGGATCAGAAGTCAAACCGTGGTAATCTGTTGTATGGTCCATTTTCAATTATGATTGATTTGGAAAGCGGGACAATGACCACTTATGAAGTATGAAATATTTCAGCACTTTAAATCTCTTACAGAGTAAATAATCCATGGTACAGACCCCTTTTTATCAAATTATTAACATAGTAAATAGTTTCATCTCATCGTAACCTATACCTATTTTATTTAAGAAAACTCTTGGAATTGGGGCGTTTTCTATCTGGAGAGGGACAAACTTTGTCTATTTAATTATGTACTAAAATCTCGTAAATACTCATTTGCTTTCTACTTGGATAGTAGGATAATTTGATCACAAAATCGATGAAAAAGCGGTCTACAAAAATATTGGACTGTTTGTCCTATATAACCTCGTTATTTTGAAAATTAGAGGGTATAGTTCACGCCAAACGGCTCAATATTTTTGAAGGTCACCCTTTTTTTCTCGATTTTGTGATCAAATTATCTTACAATCCAAGAAGAAAGCAAATGGGTATTTAAGAGTTTTAGTACTCAATTAAAGTTTGCCACCCTCCAGATTGAAAACGCCAGAATTCCAAGAGTTTACGTTAGTAAAATAGTTGTAGGTTACGATGAGATGAAACTATTTACGAAGCTTCAGGCGGATGTTAATAATTCGATGAAAAGGAGTCTGTACCACGGTCTAAAAGGTCTTGAGTAAGATATCAAATACTGTCAGGACTTATTTAGATTGGTGCAGTTGAATGTTCCAAGAAAATAATTATCGCAAAAAAACGGCTAAAAGAATAAAGGTGTCTAACTAAAATTATAAAATTGTAATTGAGAATCCACTATATTCTTAGGAATTCACATGTCATTAACGATCATTAACTATAACTATTCTTCTTCGACATTCAAGTGTGTGTGTGAAAACTCCGTAAAAGTTTTTATTAATATAAAATACTATAATCATACAAAACCTAGATCATCAAGTAGACCCCGTTCTGCTTTAATTCGCAATTGTCGCAGGTGTTAATGGAAGTAAGTTAGTGCCTAGATTTACTTCCATTAACACAGAGATGTGATTTTTAAAATTTCAAAAAGTTCCCTAAATTTCATTTTTCCAAATCGATCAATTAATTGATGTATGAGACTCCATGGTTGAGCTTTCGAACCTTAATACTTTAATTGATGAATCTTGCTCGTCATTTCTTCATAATGAAGGCCATTATTTAGTTATTAAGTGGCCAATTATGTTGCCATGGTCCAGCCGATACCCAAGACAATCCCACCTCCGACGGGACGTCATTTATGATGGATGAGCCAATGACACGAGCCGGTGCCCCCTCCCCCACGATATGAGGCTATGCTGGTGTCCGCTACGGCTCATCGCGGCCGATATGAGGAGGGCTGGCAGCGTCATATCGGCCCACATTATCTCAGATAAGGCAACAATAAGCGATCAGCCCCTATCCGCCTTCATCCACCTTATTGCTAACACGCTTCGCTACTTCGTCACGGCTTAGGGTGGCTGAGGCCTTCTTATAAGTCTACCAAATAAAACAAAATCCGAAATTCGACATGATACAAAATTATTATAATTTATATAGATTAATTAGATTTATTAGCAAATTATATCGGGTTTTAGACATATTTTGTCTATAAACATTTATATCAAATTTTATTTTTCTCAATCGGTTATCAAATAAAATACAGAGAATAATTTATTTAAGCAATATTTAAGATTTTTTAATAAATATATTTGTTGAAATTTACAACTGTATCAACTAAAAATAGAAGTAACTATGAACTAGAATAATGACTTGGACAGAAACTATCCATTGGTAGAACTCTAGTAATAGACGAGGTAGAAGTAGAAGTTCTACACTAGAAGGCAGTGTTGGGCTATATTTAAATAAATTATTTGAGATTTTATCTAGATAACGAATAATAGATACCTTTTTCTTCGTTATTCTTATTCGACGAATTTTGGACAGATTTTTTATTTGTCATTTACAAACAATATGCATTATCTGTTATTCGTTATTCGTTATTAAAGATAAAAAGATCCGAATATTTTCTTTTGTAATTTTAGAATTTCTTCTATATTTAGGTCTGTTTATATGTTTTAGGGGCTGCCTTTTTTTAAAAATAATGTCAGATTTGAGATAGCGCCTCCGGGAATAGACATTTTGTAACTTTTCGGATTTAATTGATATGAAGATCGACTATTATGTTTTAGGGGCCCTTTTAATGAATATACTGTCGGATTTGAGATTGCGCCCACGGGCATCAACGTTTTGTTACTTTTCGGATTCAATTGATATGAGGGTCTCAAATCCGAAATTATTTCCATAAAAAGCGTCCCCAAAATCCTGATATGAAAGAAATTCGAAAAACTCATAAAAGAAGCAACGCAGTGGCGTAATCATAAAATGGAGATGATTTTTAAAAACTATGGATCTGAAAATATACAAATTAGTCTGTATATAGAAGAAAAATAAAATTAGAATCAAATTATTCGAAATTTATTTGAAAAACTCGAATAACAAATAAAAAGATAATAGATAACTTGAATTTATTTATTGTATAGATAAAAGATAAACAGAATTATTCGTTACTTCGTTATTTGAAAGTTCGAATAAATTATTCGTTATCTATTATCTTTTATTTAAGATAAATTTTGCCCAACACTGCTAGAAGGTCCCGAAACCATCTTCTTTCCAAAGGTCTAGGAGAATTGTCAGGAATTGAAGGAGATTCAAGGTAAGAAACTTGGATTTGGATAAGGTAAAACATTTGGATGGGCCTGAAGTTTATTATGAAAGAATATGTATCTCAATTGTATGGAACATTACGATTATAATGAATAATTTCATTTGTTATGAAGTAAGGAGAGTTGAGGATTTTGGATATTAAGGATTTGCAAATAAGTTTTTTTAAAAAATTACAAGGTAATATGCGATTGAAGCCCTTCATTTAAAATGGCCGATTATTTCATTTTTTTAACATAACCATAATAAAATAATCTCTATACATAATTGAAGCTCACTTGTATTTTAGAAGTTTAAACACTCAGTGGATCCATAATCGCGACTGTATTAAAAAAATTGGTAGTTCGGAAATATGTGAAACATACTTTTGAATATTTTGGTTTTTTGGTAAACATATTACAAACGATTCATAGATAATTGGCATGAATTGTTGTTTTGAGTATATTATTATAATTACCCAAAAGGTTTTTGAATTATAAGCTACGAGAAAAACATCATTTTCCAATCGGTCCCTTTAGAGTAATATTTGACGAGCATAAATCTAGATATTTAGAAAACACATCGGTATGTTGTGAATCCTCATGGGGCATTCTCTACTGCGGAAACTGAGATGGGAGTGCCGGCTCGTAGGAAGGGACAATTAAAGCATCGGCCTGTGAAATTAGGTTGAGCCATCCCCAATGCAAGGCAGGACCTTATTAAAAAGCCTAAAAATCCGAATCATCAGCCATGCTAATCATTATCAAAGCTATAACAGTTCTCATTAATTAATTTAAGTAGTTTATTAATAATACTAAAGAATTATAGTCATATAAGAAAGTCTTCTCACATCCAAAATAATCTAAATAACCAATTGACAATCAAATATTAATTTTTTTATTGTGTTTTTGAAGACATCTTTTACTTTCATTATTTTAATTATTCGTCTCTACTCAATTAGCCCCCCTGTGTACCTGAAGGAAGTATCTCGTAAGATTTCCTGTGTTTCATCTATAGTTTTCTATCAACTAGCTTAGACTGTTCTAAGACTTCGTCACAAGATCGGAAGAACTCGTTGATTCCAACCACTCCAATATTTATTTACTCGGAAAAGTTCAAAACTTCCAATTTATAACAAACTTTCAGAGTATTTTGACATGTGCATAAGTGGCTGAATTGCTACGTATTAGCTGAAAATAGGTTTAAGCCTCATAGAGAAGATGATAAGCAAAGAACTTCCATTAGCTCCAAAAATACATTCCACTACATTTTTTATTAGCAAATAAATTTTTTGTCACTTCTTGTGTCCACAGAATGTTGTGAATGTGGCGATCATTGTGGATTTAACATTATATACCATGTTCAGTTGTTTTTTCCAACTTCCTTGACACCAGAACCGTACTAATTCTAAACGTATTAATTCTTTCGATTATTTCGATAAATAAGAGAAGGAAGTTATAATACACCTAAATTTTAAGACCATTTAAAATTTTTAATAATGGAATTTATGAATACAATAATTAACTTTATCTATAATAATTATTTAAACTCACTGTAAGAACGAATGGCTCGATATCCAATATGCCTTCTTGGAATGTTTCAAGTGAAGGTTTCCAGATTTACTAATGTTAATTTTTACATAATCACCATGTTAACATATAATTTTCCACAATATGATAATAGATCTGTTCGCACCTTTATTTTCATTTATCACCTTTTTCCACCGTCCAACAGATATCTTCACCCACCAATCACTTCATGTTTCATTTTCATCTACCTACATCTTTCATAAATATGCACCTATTTTACTGGAAATTTCTATTAATTTCTGATATTATCTTTTCCAACTTTTAAGCATCGTTAGGTTTTATAACTTTATTTACTATTAATATTATTGTCTTATTTTACAGTTTATTTCATTTATTCGCATTATAAATCTTATATCTATGGGAGCAAACACGGCAGGGTAGGGTGGGTACACTCTTTTAACATAAAAAAAAATTAAATAAAAAATATTTAAAAAACAATTTATGAAGAACTGATTAATGGCGACAGCTAAGCAGTTAGTATTTCAACATTTCCAAGTAAACTAATTTCGTAAAAGGAACTAGGAAACTAAATTAAAATTTGCTTCTCTGCTGAGGTTTTTGTTTATATAATTATCTTATATCATCAGAAGTTGTTTAATTCCCGTTTTTCTTTCTTTAACTCTTCTCTCTGTTTATTTTATCTCTCCTAGCACGAACTTTCTGTTTAGTTATATTAGATAAATATTTTTATATTCACTTTATTTCATTAGTCCCAACTTTGTTGTCGCTATTATTTATTTTCATAGTTCTCTGTTACTGTTATTATTTTATTCATAATTTCCTAACTTTGTTACCGTTATGTTATGTATCTTAACTTTGCTCCCGCTGCTTTCTACCCCAAACTCTGTTATCGTTATTTTATATTTCCTTTAAGTTTACTCTACCCACTTTATTTTAATTGAAGTTTATTCTACCTACTTTATTTTACTTTAAGTTTATTCTACTTTCATTTTTTAGGCTACATCTTTCACCTAAATAATAGCTTTTCTTTTTAATATTATTAGTTACTCTTATCTATTGTTGCCTGTTTTTTTCTTAGCGCTGATGAAGTCCTGAATTTTGGGATAAAAATATAAAATATATACTTCATTATTTTTACATTTTTTTTACTGATCACCTCCGCAAATCTTCTCTTCAATTATTACTACGATCAGCCAATCCACAATTGTAAATATTTTTTTTTTATTTTAATAAAATTTACAACTGTATTACACGGAAAATACAACAAGTAAATGTGACATTGGTAACATGACATGTATAACGTGAAGAGAAGCTACCCATTGGTAGAACTCAAATTAAAGTTCTATATTAGAAGGTCCCGAGACCATCTTCTTTTCAGACGCCTTGGAGGGTTATCAGGGATCGAGAAGGAAGCAAGATTTGAAACGAGAGGATTCGGATGGTTCTGCAGTTTGTTATGGAAGGATAGGTATCTGGATTGGGCCAAATCGGAAACATATGGAACATTAAGGTCTTTATAGATGATTTTATTTGTGACAAAGTAAGGAGCGTTGAGGATTTTACGAAGGATTTTGGATTGTAAGGATTGGATACGAGAGGAATTCGATGGTTTAGTGGAGCCCCAAAACTCAATTCCGTAAGTCCAAATAGGTCTTATTATTGTCATATATATGAGTCGTTTGTAATTGATTGAAAGCTTAGAGCGTTTGTCTAGTAAGTGCTGCAGTAGTCGAAAACGTCGGGCGGTTTCTAATCGTTTCAGTCTGGTATGGGAGTGTAAATATTTTATAATTGCTTTACTGAATTCAAAAATACATTTATTTGTTTCCTTAATGATAAATATTATAATATTTTAATTCCCCTTTCTTTAATTAACCTTTTCATTTCCTCAACAAAATTCTATTTTTCATCTAATTAATTACTAATTTATTTCAGTTATCTTGGGTGTAGTTTTATTATCACGGGGTTTTATAGTACATTTCTTTCCTGTTATCCGTCCTATTTCTTCTTCCCTACGCTACAAACCTTCTAGAATCTATACCCAAATATTATTTTGTTTATTTTGCCATTCTTCAGAAATTTCCATATTTTATCATCTTTGTTAATCCTCCAAATCTACCAGCCAAACTTTGTTGTCTAAAAAGGGAACTCATCCCAGGAAAAGATTTAAATGTATATTACGAACGTATATGTTATGTATGTATGTCTATCGTTCGAACGTGTCTGCCATTCCATAGACTCTAATTTCGAAAATGGTGATTGATTTAAAGAACATAGTCTAATATTTTGACGATGGACACGAGAAACATATTACGAAAAATGTAAGATTTTTTTTAATTGTGTGTGTCAATAACAAAATTGCTAACACGGACCATCTAGGTCAACCAAGTTTTGACAACCAAAACTTTATGATTAACCAAAAATGTATGATGTTTTATTTATTTTTTTTTCAACTATAATTACGAACGGTTCGTCGAATCAAAAAAATTACTAAAAAAAACTTACTCCTCAAGAAATTAAAGAAAGTTAAATCGTACATTGACTGAGTAAACTAAACTTCAAACTTTAAAGCGGAAATTTCAAAAACCCCGATAAACAACGAACGTCGATTTTTAGCAAATTTGCCAAAAATTGAGTGGGAGACATATTACTATAAATGCTCTGTATTTAGGAAAAGAGATCTCTATGAGAAAAAGCTCATAGAGTAAAAGTTGTAAAGCATCAAAATCTGCGTCTACTGAATATTTAAATTTTTAATGTAGGTCTCTCAAATTAAAGGTCGATTCTTCGTCATTTCTTCATGAAACGTTCTTCTACGTTTCTTTTGACACCTCGTTTCTCAAAATTCATAACTACTGAGTTCCATTTTAGTAATCTGACCCAATATTTGATAAATTCGGTAAAAAATCTAAAAATCAGCATTCGTTAACCGTGGATTTCGACAATACCACTTAACTTTAGGTACTTCTTTGGATACTTAAATACAATTTCAAAAAAATAAAAGCTTTTTCCACATTTTCCCAATATATTTTCCGCTTCAATCCTTTAGTTACTGGCCTAGTACTCTTTAGTAGTGTTGCCCAAAATCGGTCGTGGTCTTGCACTTTGCCAGACCAAGACTAAGACTGCCTCACTGATGCAAGACCAAGACCAAGACAGTTCTTCTGTAAAGAAATGTTTTAACCAATATACTTTTGCATTTAACTCTTCTAATTTTTCATTCGGGCTTAGTTAGGTTTCCCCTATCTAAAAAAATACAGTAATATCTCTATAGTACTAAGCTATTAGGTAACTGCAAGACCGTTGCGAGATTCTTGACCAAAGACCTAGACCAAAACTGAGTTTGCAAGACCAAGACTCGTTTCGGTCTCGCATTTGGGCAACACTACTCTTTAGTAACAGCCATCATTTTTTAAAGCAGAGGCTCTAGAGTGACAGAAAAGGTTCATTTTGCTTAGAATAACACTCCCTCCTTCGATGTCTACCATTTTTAGACCCTGGTTCCAGGATAAGGCTATTGGTATATTAAGGCATATAACCATTTAAGATCATCCGTAGGACAACCTTGTACACCATATTCATTAGAGAAAAGTATGAAATTTAATTACATTTAAAGGCCCCTACACAAAGAAGGCGATATATTCCGGTGATTCGATATCCTATGTCACTATTGCAGCGAATTATCGCGCTTTGTGTGACTGCTATAATGTAATAGATTGTAATACCACTATGTCGCCGTATAGTCGCCGAATGGAATATCGCATCGCCGAAACATATCGCCTTCTTTGTGTTGGAGACTTTTTCAATCTCTTAACATTTAAAGAATGCATTTTAAAATCTTTTATGTACTATGTTATAAAGGCATCAACCACCAGGATCATTATCGCCTTGTATCATGTTTATTATGGTTTTTTTATGTTTTTGTGAAAGTAAATATGGAAAATAAAACAAATAAACTAATATAAATTGCAATATAATTATACATATAAAAGAAATAGCTATCAATGAGATAGAAATGCAGTCAGCAGTACAAAATCTTAATAAACTATCAAAAAAATAAAAGTTTAATAAAAATAATAAAAGTCCAAAATCTTTAATAAACTAAAAACCGTAGGTAATACAATTCTCTGTAACTAGTTGAGTAGTTCGAATTCGCTTAGGATATTGGTTAGAAAATAATCAACAATATAATATAGATATAGTTTAATGGAATTCATTATGGAATAGAGAAAATAATCTTCTAATTATCAATCGGATTATATTAGTTCATACATAATAATAAACCAAAGCATGTGTACATTACAATAGGCTGTATCTTTGCTAATAATAGTCCAATTTCATTGAATTTTTTGTTGTTTTGTAGGAAATTTAGTAATAATTCAAATAATCATGGGTACAATGGTGTCTTCATGAAAGAATACAGGAAAAATTTAGATTGCTATGAAAATTCAAATTTTTAGGATTTTCCAGATATGAAATACAATTCTTGTACTCAAAAAAAAAAAAAAAACACTTAAATGTTTCAAATTTCTAATCAATTTTATATATTTCATTTTTTTTGTTTATTCTTTTTTGTTTTGTAAAGAATTTAGTAATTTTGCAGACAATCATTGATGTATTCAACTGAAATTTATACTTTTTGAGTTATCTGCAAAGAAAGTCCCTTCATGCCTTTTTTTTTCACGAAATTTCATGGGAGTATGACTAAGACTGGTCAGTTTTCCAAGAAATACCCTTTAATTTGATACCTCATTCGTCAAAATCCATCGCTCCTGAGAGTCGGAAAATGATTTTACTGAGAAAAACTACTGTATTATATATAAAGATAGGAGTTTAAAAAAAAAATAATTACCATAAATAAGGGATAAACATAAAAATCAATAGCTAAAAAGATAAAAAAAAATACATCAACGAAACCGTACGATGAACTTGATTCATACTGCCCGCCTAATAGGGGAACAGTTCTGAAGGGAGCGTAGAATAAAAATAAGTGAAAAAGAAAGAAAAAGGTTTAATCAATAAGAAAGAAAGAAAGAAAAAAGTGCGGAAAAGGAAGGAAACAGGTATAATGGTCTGCTCCAAGACCAGGAGGGCAGGATTCAATAGGAGCTTGTGGGGGATCAAGCTGTGGCAGTCGGCACCATCTGTTCATAGCTTAACGAGACTTCATTCATATCTGTCGATGGTCACCTCAATCACAAAATTCCTCCACTCTGTCAGTTTTCGGTAAATAAAGAAAAAAAATAAAACCTATACAAACCAAAATAAAATCTTTATAAAAAAGTAAAATATAAAAATTCTTATTAGTATAAAAGCAGGTTTCGTTATAGGGATGGAGCTAAAGGATTTCAATGATGAATACGATTCTGATGAAAGTTTGAGAATTCATGATGGGATTAAGGCTAGAACAAATAAGGTGTTGTCATCAAAACCTTTTTTTAATTATTTTTATTTGAATAAGGATTGAACATACATTTACTTTATTGTAACAGTATTGTAAAAAAAAATATAGCATAAATTAAAAAATTTTCTCTCCGAACTGAACCATAATCCACCTTTTTTTTTCCCCCAAGACATAGAAGTGGTCTTGTTTCAATGTTGTTTAAGTAATATATATTAAAATAATCAATAATTTTCGGAATTTTTTTTCTCAACCTTCAGCAATTTTACTGTACAATTACAATATATGCATATATATATATATGTATATATATGGTATTATTTTTAAAATTATTAAGTAGGTATACTTATACAATTTCCTAAATTCTAAAAACTAAATAATATACTGGTTTTGTTATATACGAGGACCATCATTTCCCTTTTTAATAGATAAATTGCCTTTGTATATTTAAAAAAAAAACTAAGTTGTGTGCTTTAGACCACACGATAGAAGTGCTTTAGACCACAAGATCAACAAGGCTAGATTAATAATATGAAATACAAATTGTATATAGCAGCTCATTATAAATAGGAAAAATTGCTGAACATTTCCCTCGTTTACAGTATGCCGGTTCGATTTTTAGCTTTTGAGATATTTTAATCCATATCTTCAATAAAACTTGTTATCATTTGATTTTCGACACTATTTTTTCCTTTTCACCTCTCTAACACGGCGTAGTGTTAAGATTTTTAATAACAGCCTATTGCAGAGAGGATGAAATGCTGAACAAGTCTCTCGCCTACAGTACACTGGTTCGATTTTTAGTTGCTGAGATATTTTAATCCATACTTAAAAACATTTCAATTAGTCGATTCCAGCCGACTTTACACAAGCGTTACATATCAGAAATCGGACGGCTAATCTAATTCACTCCCCACAAAATGTTCGAAACGGGCCTAAAGAAGTTTTCACTTCATAAAATCTCTGCTTAACATTACAGAGATTAAACAGAACCCATTTAAATGAAGTTTACTGTTATAAATAATATAAGAAAAATGGATAGATTCATCACGATTCAAACCTAAGTTTGGTCTAGAAAAATTTCTTCCCTTGCTTTTATATTAACTTTGCAATTACACAAATAATTATTAAACTTGGAAATATTTTTTTCTAGAAAATATTATACCGTCATAACTAATGAATGATCAACTTAAATTGTAAAAATAATAACATACAGAATTAATATATAAATAAATTATGTTCACACAAAGAGAGAGTAGCCCACATGAGGTTTGGCTCGCGTGTGTTAAGGTGTGGACAGGAGTTGATGTAGGGTGTAGGGTGATAATACTGGTCTCGGGCCTTATCACGGCACACTAATCGATATTTAGCATCGATTGGCTATTGTAATATTCCAGCCCTACGCTATTTGGAATAATAACTAACCAGAACAGGAATATATCACAATTTTGAGAAAATATTCCAAGAGGAAATCCAAACATATGTGAAATAGTTTTGTGTCGATTTTGAATTATAATGAATTTAAATAATGTCATCTATAAAAAAAATCACATTGGTTTTAAATAAATAAATTAATAGTCCGTAGTACAGACTTCATTGTATCAAATTATCATCATCCGCCTAAAACTTCGCCTAGCTTCGTCATCATAACCTACAAATACATTATTAACGAAAATTCTCGGAATTGAAGGAATATCAATCTGAAGATCGGCAAACGTTGTCTATTTAATTATATACTAAAAAATCATGAATAACTATTTGCTTTCCACTTGAAGCGTAAGATAATACGACCATAAAGTCGAAAAAAAGGTGGCCTACAAAAATATTGACCTCCACCCTGAAAAAGTTAAAATAACAAGGTTTTATAGTTTTATAGTAATAACGCCTCAATATTTTAGTAGACCACAAATTTTCGATTAGGGAAAGAAAATAGGTATTCATGAGTTTTTAGTACCAAATTAAATAGACAAAGCTTTATTATTAACGCGACAATTCTGAAAATTTTCGTAAATAAAATATTTGTAGGTTACAATGAGATGAAGCTATTAACGAAGTTTCAGGCGGATGTTTTGATAACTTGATAAAAGGGGTCTATACCACGGACTGACTACAAACACTATTAGTTTTTACTTTACCAAAAAAAAAAAAAAAATATTTGCAATAGTTTATTATAAATCAATTTTTTTATGTAATTAATTTTTTTCGTCCTCACTACCGAAGGTGGGGAAGGAAGCATTGTATTCCTGCGAGAGGTTAAAAAAAAATTTGTCCTCAGAATCGAAAATTTCCCGTTTCAGACATCAAGGATCAAATTTGGTTCGGTATCTGTCTGTAGTCAAAATGAAACGGGCATATCACCTACTATCGTTTATCCGAATTTCATGAAATTTTCAGGAATTGGGGTTTGCGGGTTCGGGTCTGGATGGTCCCATATCTATTTTATTAAATTCTAACCAGCACTTACGCACGTGCAAATCTATTTTTGTAGATAAGCCAATATATCAGAAACGGCTAGTTCGATTTGACTCAAAGTAGAATAAAAGGTAGGTATTTGTAAAAAAAATGATGTAGGGTCAATTTGATGGAATTCTGTCTGGCTTTCTGTTATATATGCGCAAACGTGTTTTCCTTGATACGTCTATATTTCTAAAACCGCAAGTTCGATTTGGCTAAAACTTGGAGGGAATTTAGGGATTAGACAACGTAAAATAAAATAGGCAGCTATTTTATCGAATTCTGTCTAATACTAAAAAAAACAAAAAAAATCTTTCAGATCAGGAAATTTGTAATTTGATATATTAATATATTGATAGTTTGAAAACAGTTCATCCGAGTTGACCCAAACTTGGAGGAAATTTGGAAAACAGTATAGAAATCACTTAGTATCAATTTCATTGAATTTCATTTAATAATCAAAATTAATATAAATAATTGTTAACAATATAATGGATGTGAAATGTGGATGGCACTTACTGTATTTGCTCTCGTGGATATGAAGCACGTATATGTTGAGAGATTACTGAATTTCCGAAAACGGCTTCCTCCTGAGATTTTATTCTTATGAGAAAATTTTTAGACCTTTTAACTTAGATATTTTTTATCAAATTAAAACGGTGAGGAAGCTATACTGACATTACTTGGCGGACGTTTTTTAAAAGTTAATGGAACTACATAAAGACTTTACATATAATAATCGAATACAAATAATCATTTTATGAATAAAAACATACTGGTCGGTGCGACAATTTCGCATACTATATTTGTTAGAGAACTGATAACAAATGTAATAAAAAACTAAGTAAAAGAATAAAATGTTAAAAAGAATTCTTTAAATTTTCACTTCACTAAAATATCCGTTGTATTTTTGAGAAACATTGTAATCTTCTTCAGGTTTACTCCATTCAAGTGTTTTAAAAATGTAACGTCTATCTCTGGTCTTCCTCTCTTTCTTCTTTGCATGTGAACAGTATGCTGTGGTGCTGTGGCTCTTTTAAAAACTTTTCCTTTGCCGTCCTTTACAATTTTCATAACAGTAAGATAATTCTTATAAGTATTAACAAAATAATATGGAAATAAACAAATACAATGTGTTATGGGAAGAAGGAATTAATGTTCATTCTAAATAACATATAAAACATGTAAGAATTACAAATAGTTGTATATTTTTCTTAAAAACATTCCGATTTCCACGATTTTTTTCATTTTGTAGGAAATTTGTAATCCTTTCTAATTATCATTAGTATGATCTCTTTATAATGATTTTATTTTTATTATACAACTTTAATGCAACCATTTCAGTTCCAATAACCTGTTTTTTTTTTGTACTGCACGAGATTCTTTCTTGACGTTGAACAGAGCGTCTGCCATCCTGCACTGATGTACGAACTTCGTAAATTCCTACCACCTACATACTTCCTCATTATCAGTTCTTGTCTTACTGATAGATACTTCAAAGTACATTGCAACAAAACCTATTCATCCCTTTTCTCCCAGTCTGCTGATGTTTTTCAAGGTAGTATCCTAGGTTCTATCCTTTGCACAGTTAAGTACAGCTGGCATCCTAACCACGTATGCTAATGACACATGTATCCTATCAGTTAATAACGATCCATCAATAACATCCCAAACTCTTCAATGACATATCACAAACCTTCAAGAATAGTGTCAAAACTGGAGGATTAAAATAAATTCCAATAAATCCCATCAAATTATCTTTACTCTTCGTCGTACACCTATGGCTTCCTGTCCTATGTATCATTTAACGATTCTCCGTTTATCCCTATTAAACAAATCCGATACCTAGGACTCCACCTGGACAAAGGACTCTTTTCGAATCCTCATACAAGACTGAAACGACAAGAAATTGCTCGACGTTTTCGACAACTCCAACTCTTACTAGACAAACGCTCTAAAATTTCTATTAATTAAAAAAGACTTTATATAAGACTATAATAAGACCTATTTGAACAAACGGAGTTGAGCTTTGGGTCTCCAAGAAACCATCCAAATCCTCTCGTATCCAATCCTTACAATCCAAAATCCTTTGTAAAATCCTCAATGCTCCTTATTTTGTCACAAATAAAATAATCCATAAAGACCTTAATATTCCATATATTTCCGATTTGGCCCAATCCAGATATTCATCCTTCCATAATAAACTTCATAACCATCCAAATACTCTTGTTTCTAACCTTGATTCCTCTTTTATCTCCGATAACCCTCTGAAGCCTTTGAAACGAAAATGGCCTCGGTATCTCCTAATTTAGAAATTTTATTATAGTGCTAACAAACAGTTGTTTCTCTACAAGTGTTCTCATATCACTGTATTACTTTTTACCACATTCACTAGATGTATTTTTGTTTTATACAATCTTAAATTCCATAAATAAAATTTAAAAAATGATATAAATTTGAAGAATAAAAAAATAAGTATAACCATTGAGAATAATCCAATCAGCATGTTGGAAAGTGAACAAATAGCAATATAATATTGAAATACATTAACGCAATGCATTATAAAAGATAAGAATTTATTTATTTTTTTCGTTTGATGATTGCAATATTTATTATATATTGCAATTTATATATTATTTTATGCAATATTCAAAATAAATAAAAAACATGTCTATGAATTACAATTGGAATGTCTTAGCTGAAAATGGTCCGAAATCGATATTTTTTTCGTGTTTTAAGGAATACAAATTACATATAATACAAATTATTATCACAATTGGCCATAAAGTCTACACATTTGAGTTACGACCATATAAACTTTTTTCATCATGTTTTATTTCTGCCTTTTTAGGTGATGTGCTTATTTTTTTGCAACTGAAGGAGAAGATAATCTTCAAATGTTTTCAGGTGTCTCAATCATTAAATTCGATGAAAAATTAGAGAAGGGAAGGCGTACCGAAAAAACAAAACAAAAAAAATTTGTCTGTAATATATAATGATAATTGTTTTAGACTTTTTCTTATGAAAATTTATGAACTTTCATTCTTAATGTGTTTAAGATTAATATTTGACAAATCTAGAAACAATAATTCTCTTTGGGCCGTAAAACAAATCTATATTTCGCCAAATACTACAAAAATGATACCTTACCAACATAATTATAACTCATTATCCTCCCGTTCTTCCAAACTATACGGAAGCCTTAATAATCTACACCGAGGGATCTAAATAAGACCTATCAGCAGTACCAGCTTTTATAATCAGAGCTGCAAATTATAAAATTTAGTCAACAGAAATTTGAAAACGAAAAATCCCTAACTGTTTCAGGAAAATACCACAGAAATGAGAATCGGGTGGAAGGCAATAACATTAAATCATACCGACTCCTCAAAGCCACCCAGATTGCATCATGCCCAATAAATATTACAGATAAAAGGCAATACTCAACACTGTCCGATATTGATTCCTCCAATCTGTGCCCGTAACAAGCCTATCGAATATTCCTTTCTGGTTTTACTGGAAATAACGAGTAATTCCCTTTCATCGTCATTGTAGTTTTTTTTTTTAATGGCGTTTTACACAAAAACGCCATTAAAAAAAATTTTTTTCTGAAATTTATATTTATTCAAATATTGAAGATTGGACGGTTTTAAAACCGTAATTTTGTTATGAATTTTTTAAGTTGTTTGTGTCTTTCTCTACCCTAGCCATATTTCCTCCTCTCATTGCAAAACCGCTTATAGTATATCGCTAAGTTTAGTGGATCCTCATTTGTGTATTTAAATTATAATTTAATGAATTATTAAAATGAATCAAAAAAAAAAAAAAAATTCAGAAGATTACCGATTTGCTTAATGAATGCTTCGGGCATTTTTTTTTATTCATGTTATCGTCGGCACCATCTTAAAGTGACGAATGTGACCCTGTGTATCATGATGCCGATGATATTTCCAACTGTATTAAAATAAATACATCTTGTAAATGTGAATAAAATAATAAAATGGCAGGAAGATATAATGGAAGGATAGGTATCTGGATTGGTCCAAACCGGAAAATAGGAACATTAAGGACGTTGTAGATGATTTTATTTGTGACAAAGTAAGGAGTATTGAGGATTTTACGAAGGATTTAGGATTGTAAGGTTAGATACGAGAAGAATTCCATGGTTTCGGAACAAACTAAACAATGAATTTAGACATAAACCTAATAAGGAGAAACATACATACTTTCAAAATAAATAAATATTTAATTATGTTTCTGTAAATAGGATGATAATTTATAAATAACCAGCTAATATGAAAAGGTTAAATATTATTTACGGAAAATGGTTTTACACAAGATTATGAAAAGGAGAAAAATCTAGAATATCTTCAAACTTTAGGCATTTCATTTATTTATATTATTTATTTATTAAAAGTTTTTTTATAAACTGTGGTCATCTTTTACACTTTATCATAAAGGTAACATTGAGGTAACATTATGTCGCAATAATAATTAAAATATTCCAATTAATGGATCGTTAACACGATTTTCTATAGTGATTTGGCATACGAGTAAAACGCAAGTTATTCCCACCTTCTTGTTTCTTAATTTTGTTTTTTAAAGGACGTTATATAAAAGAAAAAATAGATTTTTTTATTTTATAAAATAAGGCTGTGTATAATATTAGAAAATTTTCAACTAAAACAACCACATATGGATAGAATGTAATTGTTAAATTCATAAATAATTTTGTATCGTATCATTGTTTCATCGCTTCTCAAATTATATAATACAAAATAAATCTTATTTGCCTTGAAAATTCTTATCTACAAAAAACGAAATGGTATCCTAAGAAAATATAGAAAATGTATAATTTTTCTTCTTTCCTTCAGAACTATAAAAATGAAGTAATAACAAAAAGAAGTATTCATCTCATTATATCATGAAATAAACATGGTAAGGACATGCATGCAATGATATATTCTCTTACCGATTATAGAGAGAGATAATAGTTACTGCACATGCCAAAGCCCTGCAGTACGATTCTGATTTAATTTTCAATCCACTAGTTTCATTTAGAATAATCATACATTATATGTATACAACAGGAAATTCCAGACTTAAGTCTGGTTCAGATCCGGCTGGTTGAAATTTATTTCTTGACGGATCCACGGAATAAAATTCGAACTTCGCAGTCGTTATAGAATAGATTGACACTTATAGTATATAACCCGTGCTCTATATTCTAGTTCGAATAAATAAGACGTTAACTCAAATAAACAATGGAATGTTCAAGATCGATCACCTTAAAAAATATGAGTATTAAAAAAAAAAGTTTACAAAATAAATGAATATTATCATTGTTAAATCAACAAAAATATAAATAGTATCTAGTATCTCCCCTCTCCTTTTGAATTGCTTTATTAATGATCATTCTAATTCAATACATCACTGCTTCCACAACCTATATCCTGACTACTCCCAAATCTAACTATTATTTCCTCCTTCCATGGTACTAGAAGCGTCTGCCTCAATTCCGGTATACCTCGACAGGATCATTACCTGTGCTACCTCAAATAAATAAAGCTTGAACGCAATGTAAATTCATGTAGTTATTATTGGTTTCAATTCCTTCCTCAGATCTTAGATGATCATCGCATCACCACAGCTTCTTCATTAAAAACATGAGTATTACAATTTACCACAACTTTTTCTAAAAACAATCATGTTGCCCGAAATTCGAAAGTCAGTAGACATACTTAAATTATTTCATAGTCTCTATGATCGTCATCCACAACATACACGCCAGGTATATGGTATTTCCTCTATTCTGCTCAAGGATAGATTAAAGCGAATAATGAACGGTTCTAAAATTTGTGTTCGCTACCTCAAGGGGGTCTCAAATTTTCACATTTAAGGCGGGTTAAGTGGCTTTACCCCTCCTACTGTCGACGTTTCCTCGGACGTTTCCTAACTATCAACAGCCAACATATTTTTTTCTAACATCTACGATCTCTTTCAAATAAAACCCTTAATCCACTCACGAAAAACAAGATTCATCCTGACACGTATTTTCCTTTCCACAGAACTAAAACCTATGAACGTTCCTTGCCCCTCCATCGCCTTTTGGAATTCTCTGTCATCTAATATAAGCCATGCCACTTCCTTCATACATCCCCGACACTATCCAATCTTGAAACTCCAATTTAAGAATAAAATGTTTACTAGAAGTGAATAAAAGTTTTAATGTTTAATTTTTAACTTTAATGATCAATTCATACTTTTGGTTTTTTTTTCTCCTATTTTTTCTAATGATTTTTTTTTCTACATTTGTCTGTTCATTTAATTTAATTTTATATTTAATTTTATTTAGTTTTCTGATTGTCGACACAAGTTAACAGGGTTGAAAAATATTTAAAGCTAAAAAAAAAATATTTTGTTGCTTATATAATTCAACTTTTTAAAATTAGATAATACGCTTCACAGATATAGACAACCAAAAAGACTCATCCGTAAACTCAATAATTTTCAATCAAAAACTTTCAAGACTATCACCAAAGCACTGTTATGACAGTAACACTACTTTACATAAAGACCTAAAAATGCCAACAGTTAACTACATACGAATATACTACAAAATATTTCATAATAACTTACAGAGACATACCAACTCACTGATTCAAGGCATGACCACAACTGCTTCACTAACTATAAATATTAAAACCAAAAAAGGAAAGACGCCGCTGGGCACTCCTCTCCCTCATTCCTATTCCAATCTTCTAAATCTCGAACATCGCACTGGCTCGTTGTTGGAACCTCTAACAGGCGTGAGTGAAAAAAATTAAGCTAATAAAAATAATCTGGTGCGGTGCGCTTATCACGTAACTTTTACTTGCCATCCTCTTCTTAGCAGAAATAAGTATTTTCAGACAAAGGGGAAGTGAAAGTACAAATTATGGACGCTATATTTATTTCTCTCTCTAATGAAAAATACTAAAGAAAGAAATTAACTAACTTCATTGTGAGTATTTTTATTTGTATAAGTACCCTTATATATACAAATTTTAATATTTATATCGCTGTCATCTATTCAATTAAATATACAAAATAAATAATACCAACAATAGCATCTATGAAAACCACATATGTATATTGATATTGTCGGAGTCCGTATTATATTAAGCTCATGTTACGTATCGGGTGCGCTCCTATTCCTTTGTTTCCTCAATTACAACTATTCTCCGTTACGATCTCTTATTTATCCTTTAGTTAATTATCAAATTCTTTCATATTTTGTATTTACCTATCTTTCATATCAGAGATTAATCTGTAATGGTCAATTATTTCAAATAAAAAAAATTAAAGGTACTTTAGGGAAAGCTAATATTGAAAATTAGCCATTTAAGCTCTGTTAGAGAACATCAATCAGAATAAAGACTAGGTTTTATTTAAAACTGCTCAATTTTACGCTGATATGACGAATTTAATCAAAAATTGTTTGAGGCATCTTCGAGAAAATCGTAAAAATGTGTTTAGTCCATCATATAAAAGGCCACTTCCGGACAGCCGATTTTGACGAAAAAGTTGCTGTAACATCCCTAGTATATAAAAACCTTAAATATGCAATTTCACTTTCGTAAGACTTTTCGTTTTTTGAGGTAGACTGTTAACCCACACAGACAATTTTGTGGGACTCGGTTATTTGGAATCAGGGGATTACAATACGTGTATTTCCGTTTAAAACTAAAATTCAAAAATTTGCACGATCGCAATACTTTTCTTTACAATACATTTCGTATATAGGTAAGTGAAAGTAAAAATATATATACTGCTTGAATTTTGGTCAAGTTTTTTGTTCAGTATTGTAATATATATCACAGTTTGAACACTTCCAATAATCTAAATCCTTTAATTCAATTTACATGCAGTTCCACTCATCACTAAGAAACTCAAAGATTTAAAAGCGGTCATCACTTCATATGTAGTTGCAGTTTAGAAAATGGCCAATTCCAGTATTCATATCTATCTGTACGAGTGTGAACTAAGAATAAGAAAGGGAAGAATTGGAACCTCTCTGAAGTTTTGTTTTATACCACACATGCTAAGTGGGCTCAGTAGCTAAAGTCTGATTGTAAAGAACGATCTATTTTTTATTTATTTATTATTATTATTATTTGGTAGTTTCGGTTATTATTAGCAAGATGAAATAGAAACAATGTTTTGAACAAAAAAGGCCTTTAATTTGTATAATGTATAAATTTTGTGTACTAATACAATGAAATTCCCATTAGCTATAAACTTTTCATGAATCCAATGTGTTATTACATAGTTTTGGTGGGTGACCAACATGTACCATAAGATTCTACCATCTTACAAGCAGAAATAGCTTGTTTGTTTTCAAATTAACAAGTAGAATAATTGAGCAAGAAAAAGGTCTGCTAGGAGCGGTTGAACTGGACTCCTCGTTAGATCGATCCAGTTCGGATTACGGTAACAGCCATGCACCCTGACCCTCGGCTCCAGTATCAATAGCTAATGAGTTCGGGAAAATTTAATTATCCCTTAATGGAGGTGCAGTTGGCTCACCTGGGGATCGGCTTCTTTGTTTGTCTGATTGGTCTCCAATTGGCCACCCTACCCGCTTTAATTGCTATCTTATATTATTGAACGGCTCCTCCACAATGCTCTTAAGTTATCTCCATTGGATAAAGGACGAAGTGGCCATCCATACTATTTGCAACCAACATTACAATACCCAAAAAGTAACTTGTCGGAAACGGGTTTCGGGTAACGACCGAAAAGATCTATGTTCTATTTGTGGGGTTTAAATTGAAATATTGTGCAATATTTGCTTTTTAATTAGCGAAAAAACTTACTCAGTCCGTAATGAGCAAGCTATTTAGCTTTAATTGGATATTCCGTATTTGTGCCAAGATCGAATAGTCTTTTTAAACTGGCAGATAGTCAAAACGCGTACTGGATATTTCGTTTTTTTCCCCGTCGTTTGTTGGTAAAAGTTTCGGGCAATGGCGGAGATAGACAATAAAGAGTAACATACTTGTGTAACGATAAATGGTAATCATTTTTGAAGTTTCCCATCATGGGCAAAATTCAGGAAAACTCATCTTAAAACACCTGTATTCCATTCTTGATTCTAGCCACATTACTCATCCACATCACCAATTTGGATTATGCATATCACATTCCACTATCCAGCAATGTCATCGTGTGGTAGAAGTTGTCTCCTCTGCATTGGAGCGCGGAATGTATCCTTTAATAACAACCCACTTATCCCTGTTGAACAAACTCGATACCTAGGACTCCACATAAACCTAGGAAAAATGTCTCACATGGAATCCTCACATAAGGCTGAAGTTACGAGAAGCTGATTAACGTTTCCGCTTACTCCAACACTTACTTGACAAAACCTTTTGGACTTTCGGATTGCGCTATGGGGCTTCGCTAAACCATCAAATTCCTCTCGTATACAATCCTTACAATCGAAAATTTTTTTTGAAATTCTCACCAATAAAATAACCCATAAAGACCTTAATGTTCCAAATTTGGCCCAATCCAAATACCTATCCTTCCATAATAAACTTCATAACATTCCGAAAAAAAAATCTTTTAAATCAATCCGTTTTCAAATTTATTAGGAAGCGATGCTGATAGTATCTAGGTTCATTTGGAAATTTGAAATCGCATCCATTATTGCTTCATATATTTTATTTCGGAACCACCCTTCCCATCTTCAGAAAATTAACTTCTATAATCTAGAGACTTCTATAATAAGAGACCTTGAAAGTTACGGATACCAGGTTGCAGGAATTACTAACGCAATATCCAGATTCAAACGTCCTTTGCCAATGTTCTTTATTGATATTCATAAGTCCTCGTTCAATGAAAAAATTGTTGACATTAAAAAAATATTTTACACAAAAGTAACAATAGAAGAATTTCGAAAGAAAAAAAATATCCCACAATGCGTCAGGTGCCAAAAATACGGCCACACTAGGTCGTACTGCAACCATTCACCACGTTGCGTGAAATGTGGACAAGGCCACGAAAGCTCCATATGTCATAAAACAAGGGAGACCCCAGCAAAATGCGCAAATTGCGAGGGCGAACTATCGTGGGTGTCAAACTCTTCGTGATTTGAGAGTACAAAGAACTATGAGAAATCAAGTTCACCAGAGAGCATCACCTCCTTCATCGAATCTTCTAGATTTCCCGAATCTTCCACAACCTTCTTTGCAGAATCAGAATCAACAAGTGCAGAAGAAGAAGCAATCTCAGCGGCATCTTCCTGCACAGCAGCTGAAGTCTGATAATCAGCATCATGTTGCACAGCCGCAACCGCCAGTCCAGAAACAGCCTGAACCACTAACACAGAACACTCAACCTCCTTCGGCAGCCATGAGAGGAGAAAGTACCCAGTACACATCAGCTGATGCATATATCACACCACAACTGTTTCAGTTACTAAATGGTCTCAACACTCTCATCCAGCCCCTTTTTAGCCTTCTCCAACAGCTCGCGCAGGTGACTCAAGGTATATGTCTTCCAAATGGCCATTAATCAGCTGACTGTGGGCTCCATGTCTATTATACTATGGAACGCAAACGGACTGAACCAACATAGAACCGAACTAGACATGTACTTACACGAGAAACGCATTGACATTGCACTAATAACAGAAACACATCTGACACCACATTCTAAATCTTACATCCGTGGTTACAAAATCTACAGAACTGACCACCCAGACGGAACTTCACACGGAGGCACTGCCATAATTATCAAAACAACTCTAAAACATAATCCTTTACAATTACCCATAACACCAGAGATTCAAGCTACAGCCATTACACTATCAACACAACAACAAAACATTACTCTTGCTGCGGTTTATTGCCCTCCGAGGTATGTTCTGACACCCACGATGTTTAGTAATTTCTTTAAACATCTTGGTAGATGCTTTGTTGCAGGAGGCGACTACAATGCCAAAGATCAGTTCTGGGGATCCAGACTATTTACTCCAAGAGGAAGGAATCTTAGGTATGTTCTTCATGAGCTTTCATTAGACACAATATCACCTAATTCACCCACTTACTGGCCAACTTCTAGACTGAAAACACCAGACTTACTCGATTTTTTCATAACTAAAGGACTCCGAACAACACCTCACACCATAACAACGAGTTCAGATCTTTGCTCTGATCATTCCCTTTTGCATTTGGTATTGTTTGAAGAGCCTTGTGAAGCTACAAAAAAACTGTCCCTGATCAATGGCATAATGGATTGGGACAGGTACAAGAACCAATTGGACACTTCTCTCTCTGTTCCTCTATCCATTAAAAACGAAGAAGAACTTGAGGATGCCGTTGAATACTTCACACGAAATATTCAAGAAGCAGCATGGTCTTCATTAGTAGCGATACCTCAAAAATATGAGTTGTTACCAATGTACCCACAATACATAAGGGACTTGATCAGAGCGAAGAGGAGAGCTCGCAAAATATGGCAGACTGACAGACTCCCATCAGATAAACGAAATTACAACAGACTTAATAATGAACTAAAGCGACAGATTGGAAAATTCAAACGAACAACCTATGACAGCTACATAAGAAATCTCTCAACCGACGATGGAAGCTTGTGGAGACATACCAAAAACCTTATTAAACATCGTGAACTGTCAGCACCGCTTCGAAGAGAAGACGATTCCTGGGCCGTGACAGACGGAGAAAAATCAGAACTCTTTGCCGAATATCTTTCTTCTGTTTTTGTACCACACACAGACTTCACTAATACTGTACACGATAACAACGTACTAAACACTTTAGACGTGCCCTTACAACTAACTTCACCTCCTATTTCATTCACACCTTCCCAGATTGCTGAACAAATCAAAAAGTTGCCTAAAAGAAAAGCTCCTGGACATGACTTGATTAACGCTGAAGTGCTCCAACAAATGCCTAGAAAAGCTATAGTGCTTTTGACAACTATTTATAATGCAATTCTGAGGACAACTAAATTTCCACTACAGTGGAAATACTCACATATAATAATGATTCAAAAGCCTAATAAGGACAAAAACTCACCTTCCTCATACCGACCAATCAGCTTACTACCTATCTGTTTCAAAATTTTTGAAAGCTTACTGAACAAAAGACTTGTTGATATACTAACAAACACCAAAATAATACCTGACCATCAATTTGGATTTAGGGCACATCACTCAACTGTGCACCAACTACATAGAGTAACGGACTACATATCTACAGCACTAGAGCAGAAAGTATATGCAACTGGCGTATTTCTGGATGTTGCTCAAGCGTTTGACAGAGTTTGGCACCAGGGTCTTCTTTTTAAACTCAAGACAATACTCCCACCTACATATTATCTAATTCTACAATCCTTCCTTTCCGAAAGATTTTTCTCGGTCCGACACGGCTCAGAACTACCTTCCATCAGGTCAATCTCAGCAGGAGTACCTCAAGGTTCAGTACTCGCTCCACTACTCTATATCACATACACCCATGACATACCTTGTAGTCCCAACATTTTAACAGCGACATATGCAGACGACACAGCAATTTTAGCGAGACACAAAAATCCAACATACGCCTCACAGACCCTACAACAGTATTTAACAAGATTACATGACTGGTTCAAAATTTGGAAAATCCGACTAAATCAAGAAAAATCACAGCAAATCACATTTACGCTTCGACATGAAACATGCCCTCCAGTTTTCCTTGACAATACCCAGATTCCACAGACAGACACCGTTTACTACCTTGGTCTGACATTTGAGAGAAAAATGACGTCGGGCTCACATATAATCAAGAAACGAAAAACGCTAAACCAAAGATTAAGAATTCTGAACTCACTTCTTTCGAAAAATTCAAAATTAAAACTTAGACAGAATGAACTTAGACTGAACACATACAATTACTTACTAAAACCTATTTGGACTTACGCATCACAAATATTTGGAACTGCTAAAAAGACTCACTTAAACAAACTTCAAACCTTTCAAGCAAAAACATTCAGGACAATCACAAAAGCACCTTGGTACGTTAGCAACATAACCTTACATACTGACCTGCATATGCCGACTGTTAACGAACACATACGAACTCATTACAAATGATTCCATGACAACTTACAAGGACATCCCAATACATTTATAAATGACATGGCCACTACGAATATGCCAGATAACGTCTGCAGGAGACTGAAGAGGAGCTGGATAAGGGACCTCCTCGCCTAACGTAGATATCACGCCGAGTGAGGTGCCGCTGGGCACTGATCCTCGAAATGAATTTCATGACATTATTTTTTTTTCCAATCAACCTCAAATTCACTGGTTGTCATTACCATTTTGACAGGTGTGAATAAAAAAAAATAAACAAAAAAAAAAAAAAACTTCTATAATCATGAAAAATAAATATTTTAGCATAATTTTCAAATATTCGTATTTAAAACATTTATAATAATAATCTTATTTAACAATATTATGATAATGTAGATAAAAGATTGTAATTATAATTTATAGATGAGATATCTTTAAAATCAATCTCTTAATATTTTACATAATTATATATCCATTAAAATTTATAAAAATATTTAAAATTACCGCATGACCCTAGATGTTTTCTATTATTTTTGTAATAGTCCAACTTATCACTGATAAAGTCTACAATATAGACAACATTTTTGTATATATCATGACAGTTTATTATGTTACTTTGTATTTCATTTCGAACGCACCACCTAGTATCTTCTTCTTAGTATATATTTTTTGTTATTAATAATATAATTATTTTTCGTCGAAATTGAAGAAATATTTAACAAGGAAGTTTAAATCGCATAAATTCTCAAATTTGGAACCTACGATCTATCACCAATATTTATTGCTTAAATGGAGAACTTGTCTTAGTAAAAATATTAGTGTATAATAATTATAGCTGTTGGAAGTGGATTTGTTCCACTATGTAAGTACCCTCGGTTAACACAATCCCAGTGGTCAGACTATTAGCATGAGCGGGTAGTCAGTAGTGATTTATATGAGAACAACACGAAAGAGACCTGCCCGCAGATGCGGTTTAGGGCTAGATAAGGCCAAGGAGGCTAACTTGGTTTCCGCTGAGGAAATTGATAATCTAGATAAATGTGAGCATTAGAAAGCTCATCAGATCCTTGCGGTAGGAAACCCTCAAGCAGACCTAGTTTTATATCATTGTTTAAGGTAAATTAAGTTAATTATAAAATATAATTCACATATAAACAACTAAAAACTAATAAGGTTTGAGGATATTACAAACTCCTCTTACTAATACCTGGTAAAATCAAATGTTTACCGTAGGACAGGTGTCAATAAAATCGGGTGTCAATTATTTGTTGAATCTATCAAATATTCACTTAACTTGGTTCAATATATTGTAAATACTGTTTTAACTAATGAAATTAAATAATATTTAATTAATTCAGAATTAAAATAATAAAAAGGTGCTTAAGCTGTCTAGTGGAACGTTGAGCGGTATACAGTCAGTTGTACAGAATCCTTTTTTATCAAATTATTAACATCCGTCCGAAATTTTGTTAATAAGTTCATCCCATCGTAATCTACAAATATTTTATCTACGAGAATTCTGGAAATTGGGGCGTTTTCGATATGGAGATCGGCAAAATGTGTCTATTTAATTAGGTACTAAAATGAATACCTATTTGCTTTCCACTTGAATCTTAAGATAATATGATCAAAAAGTCGAAAAAAAAAGGCCAAAAGCTCCATTATTTTTGCAGTCCACCTTTTTTCCCGATTTCGTAATCACATTATGTTACGATTCAAATAGAAAGCAAATGGGTATTCATGAGTTTTTAGTCCCTAATTAAATATACAAAGTTTGCCGATCTCCAGATTGAAAACGTTCCGATCCTGAGAATTTTCGTAAATAAAATATTTGTAGGTTACGATGAGATGAAGTTATTTACGAAGTTTCAGCCGAATAATAATGATTTGATAAAAAGGGATCTGTACCACGTATTAATATAACTTCGAGATACGTCTCCTACTGACCGTTTATTTTCTCCGCCTTGCTTACTCAATTCAATTTGTTTTAGTAAATTAATTCTCGTATCTTTATCATAACCGACATTATTTCGTGTGGAATGAGTGATTTCATGGTCTTCATTTTAGATGCAATTGCAAGAAAATTGAAACGCTGGTAGACGAACGAGTTATGGGTGCGGACCGACATAGTTTTGGGAATTATTGATATTTTATTATATAAAACGTAAATTTGGGGAAAAGTATAAGTGGTTATGAGAATTATTTTACTAACCATAACCAATTTGTTTCCCCTAAAATTTGTATGTTTATTTTACAAAAAAAACTAATAATAATTAACTAATAATGGTTATTATAATTATAATATGAGGCAATAGTCCAATAATTATTATAGGACGATTCTGATACATTTTTCATAAATTTGATATTTACGTGAGAAAAGCTGGGCCTTATAATGATTTTTTTTCTAAGGAAACTTCCAACAAGATTCAACAATATGGAATATACACTAATATAATAATAAATTTACAACCTTATCAATAAAAAAATATTATTTATAATGCTATAACGGATGTCATCATCGTTTGACAAACATCAGACTTTTCTCCTTAAGTTTCATATGATTTAGCTGTCACAGTTAAATTTGAAGTCAACAGCGGTAGGGTGTCTTTTTAAGGGATGGTTTATATTGATCATATGGACAAGCTGTTTCTGGAGCTTTAGCTATAGACAAACAATTACAAGCAATTTTTGGTCTTGTAGCGAATTTGAATACACAATTTATTCTACCCAGTGACTATAAACAAATGGCGCATCGTATATACTAATGTGAATTAGCCATTAGTTTTCTATCGTATATGATTCATATAAAAAAAAGAAAAAAATATGTCGTTTTAATGCAGCATAAACAAACTAAGAATTATTCACATTATAGTTCAGATAGTACGTGATCCTCATAACAGCGTTGTAAGAATTGTTGATAAAAATTAAATTTAAAAAAAAAATCAAGAAAGAGGTGAGCTTCACAACCCTAACCATCAAATATATATTATATGACACAACTAAATAAACTGTATTTATTTTAAATTCTGCGAAAAACTTATTTTGTTTATATATAACTTATTGATGTTTATTTAACTTCCCCCCTTCTTTTTCTGTGGTACATACTTGGGCAGTATAAGAGCTCTAAAAAGAAGAGTTTAGATAAATTTCAACATAATCGAATGAGTCCTCAAGCGTTAAGACTGAAGAAAAAGCAAAAGATATTAGTCCACCAAAGATATATGTCCTATAGATTTCATGACTCAAACTGACATTTTCGCTCAGATATTTTCTGCCTTATCAGCAACATTCCTGTAAATTTGTATTTCTCCGCAAGATAGTACCTATCCAATAATGAATGAAAAAGAATAGTATTATTGTATTGTTGTTCTTTACATATAATTAAAGAATAAAGAGACCCCCATTTTTTTTTCGCTGGAGGGATGATGAGCCAGCTATGACTCAGTACCTGCTCGGGTTTCTCTATTAGTGCTGTGGCTACGGGCATAGATAAGCCATGCGAGGGATCATGTAATTATTCACCCCACCGTATTTCCCAAGCGGCACCAACAACCCCCATGGCCTCAAATTTGAAAGTTTAATCTCATCAATTATATCTTATTACCACCATAACCTCTTCCTTGTATGAGATCTAGTATTCCCGATAATTGGTGTATACAGTAAAACCATAACGAAAATCGTCGGTCACGTTGTATGTTCCAAATGTTTTTTTAATTTTTACTAATTCGAAACGAACCATAAAATAAGTTATTTTAGTCACTACAAATTATAAAAATTCTTTTAAATATATTTTAAATGTAAAAAAATCTTAAGTATAAATATAACATTTATTAGATTTGGTTAATATTTTAAAAACATAAATAATAAAAAAAAAATACTTAAATATTTAATATTAAATATTCTAGAGTTGTAATGGAAAATACTTAAATATTCGTAAAAGCAGTTAAAAAGTAGTTCTAAAAGGGATGATAATTGCATTTAAGATATAACTTTTTGAGGAAGTATGTATCTAGAACGAACCAACGTTTTCCGCCTTAATTATAATAAATTAGGATTCCGCTAGGCCCATCCAAATCCACTTGTTTCTAACATTGAATCTTCTTCAATTCCTGACAATACTCCTCGGCAAAAAAAAAGAAAATGGCCTCGGGATCTTCTAATATAAAACTATCATTGGAGTGCTACTAAAGAGTAGTTTCTTTTCAAATATGTGAACACTATATTACGAATTCATCTTTACTTGGATATCTTTCTGAATTTTAATTTCCCTTTATTTTCTTCGTTTTTTCCCCCCTACGGAGTTTAAAAATATGTTCTCCCATAAAAATCCTTAACCTCGTAAAAATGTGCTCCCTCAAAAATTTTTATGGCGTATTTTGCTCTGCAGACTTTTTCTAGACACCCCAGCTATATTATATCCTGTACTTTAAGCTCATTAATTTTGTGGAACCATGAAGGAAAACAGTATTCGTTTGTATCTGTTACCAGGTCTATAAAATATGATTTTTCTATAATATATTTCTCTAAAAGAAAAAAAAAAAATTCAGAGCATCTTCAAACGCTTATTTTATTAGGACACTTTTTAGACCACCAATTATTTATAGAAAATATGCTATATTTCTTTTCTCATATTTTGAAAGTTGTTTGTGTCTTCCTGGATCGGCGATCGGCCACACTATGCGGCGCCTATGCTTCAGGAAGAAGCGGTTTTTGATATAGAATGAAAATGGTACTCGGAAATGTTCGACTGATTATTCCATCTATCTTTGGGCATCATAGGACTTCCCCTGCATAACAACTTATTTCCTGCGAGCAACACAAGAAATATATCCCCAGGTCAGGTTTGGACCTCCTGTGAATAAAATCAGTGATTCATATCGGATTGAGTATATGGTTGGCAAGGTCGTCTATAAGTGAAAACACGGCGGTCTGATGACTTATAACCAACATTTACATCTACAGTAAAAAGATCTCGCTCATAGGCCTCTAAACCCTAATGGATTTGATGGATGAGCAAATTCGAGTCGATTTCTTTTAGAGCTCCAGTGAAAAGAGGACCACAAACAATTGTTAGATCTTGTTGGAAGTATGGTTGCAAAGTTGAAAATTAAAGGAATGGACAGAAGGGCTTAATTGCGGCTTAATTTGTCTCAAAACGGAACACCTAACTAGGCCCGGACATTGGAAGGATTGACAGATCGATAGCTCTTTCTCGATTCAGTGGGTAGTGGTGCATGGCCGTTCTTAGTGGTCTGTAATACTCTTAGATGTTTTGGGCCGGTACACTGAAGAAATCAGCGTGTTCCCTCCTGTACGAAAGGTCCGGGCAATCGGCCGAACCTCTCTCGTGGTAGGAAATGGGGTTAGCAATTGTTCTCAATCAACGAGGAATGATTTAATGAAGTCTTCGGACCGGCGGTAACCGGCACCGTTTCGGTATCCGTGTAATAAAATAATAGAAGTAATCAATAGCGACATAATATTAATACTTAATTTAAGTGCAGCCTCTAATGAAGAATGGGTTGCCCACCACTAATATCCAGGATCTTTGGTTTGAGGACTTTCCAATCAAATCCTTATTAATTAATTAAAAAGTTCATTAATTCAATCAACTTATTAGATTGTTATGTTGGGGAAACCAGTTTACAGAGTCTTTTTTGCTCATTGTAAGATCCTGTTGTACACAGAAGGGTTTCGCTCCCACTCCCGCGGGGCTTCATGGCGACCCACAGCTGTTTGAACAGAATAAATAAATTATCTGCAACAACTAGACTCCAACCCAGGCCCAAAATTTAGTAGTCCAGTGTCTTTTTCATTGAGCTACCTTCTGTTCCACACACAATAACGTTGGATAATACTTCAGAAAAATTTAAAAGTACTCTTTACAGACGATGTAAAAATTATCTTAGTAGATGGCATGCTGTTTACTAAATATATTATTTATTTTCCATCTTTCCTTGACTATTGGCCATTATTGGTGTCTGCAGCAGAGCAGTGTAGCTCATCGCGAAACAACACACTACAGCAAATCAAATAGTATAAATTTTCAGAGCTGTCTGAGGTCACGACAAAATCTAGAATACGGTGACCTATGGTGAAGGATAGTGAAGTGGGTTTTTTTACTGTTTATATATTTTATTTTTATTTTACTTTATATCTTCTAAAAATAATAAAATTAATTATGCAGCATTTTAAAGTAAGTAACGAAATCATGCATGGAAAATAAGTGCACCTAAAACCAATGACAGGAACATACTGAACTATTATCGATAGTTTTTCGTATATAGTTATATAATATAACAGCTAATTGTGCTTTACTGTACGGCATTTTTATCATTTTAAAACGAATCGCTGTACCTTAGATGGGGAACTAACGGCCTTGTGGCCACATTTGGTCTCCGTGACGTAGCTGCGGCCTCTATACGTTTTTGCGTGATATTTAAAAATATAGTGTTAGTATTAATTAATATTTATTATTTAAATTAGGAAAATTTGAATATTAATAGAAAAAGTTGTATATTTGAATACGTCTGTGTATTTAGTGATAAATGAAATTAACAACAGCAAAATATAAAAAATTGTTGCGGCTAAAAAGTCTAACTTCAGTGCGGCCTCCAATGACAAAAAGGCTCCCACCTATGCACTATACTCACTCAACTTCTAAATTCTATCTATAACAACGAAAACCTGAAATTTTTAGAGATGGACTGAAAACGAAATAATGATATTAATTGTAATTGGGAGATGTGCAAATGTTGCAGGCTGAGACCAGAATGTTAACCCTATTAAAGTAATCTTGTCTAATATGTGAACAGCAATAGTTCAAATTATTTATTTATTTCAACTGCAACAGTGCGCCAGAACTTTCAATTCAATTTTAATTATTTTTTATTCCTAGTGCGAGACCCGCAGTGGTCACATCTGTCAGCTCTGACTAGAGCTCAGGTTCAATGAACATTAACTTTAAACAAACTATGTATTATGGAAATCTGTAAATACTTCAATCTCTGGCCCTTTTATTTTATGAAGACTTAACAGTTTTTATTTATACATAAAACGGTATTGTCGATTGTAAAAAAGAAAAAATTATTTTTAATTCAATCTTTCTTGGAAGACTCACCTTTTTAAAGTTTTACTTAAACCAATTTGGACTTATGGCATAGAGTTGTGGGGTTCTGCTAAAACTTCCAACATTTAGAAAATTAAGTATTTCCAGTCAAAAGTATTGCGAAGGATAGTTGACACACCGTTTTATGTCGCGAATGATATACTACATAAAGACCTAAAAGTACCAACAATTTTAGACACAGCAAAAGAAAACTACAATAATCTTCACCAAAGACTGACATTCAACATCAATCCTATGATAGAAGTCCTTTAACGTACAAGAAATCCCTATAGCCCACCATGACGATTACGTAGGCGCTGGCCAAGAGACCAGCTGATCTGATTTATATGCCGGATGTGATGAGAAGCTGCCAAAAAAAATTGCTCATTCCAATGAAATTTGCATATTGCAAATTTAATTTAATGTTCAACATTTGTATTTGGTTAATAAATAAAATTTAATCCAGCTATAATATAGATATGGTAATAATATTAAAATTTTACCATAATACCCATTGGAATTTCATCATATAAGGAGATTTTTTTTGTTGAAAAAATCCAACATAGCCTTCACTTTCCAGAATACAGTAACAAATTAACCGACCTTTCTAAGTTTCGCCAATTCAAGCATCATTCGGACAGAAAAAAACAAGATAAAAACAAGGACATCCAAACATGGAGGTAACAAAAGATGTTCAAGGATTCATTATAAAATGTTTTGAATGTCTAATAAATCTAGATAATTTGTTTTTCTAACTTTCTCCGCGTGCTATCTTTGATGATAGCCTTAATTTCTGCTTTATCTACTCAGTTTAAATTATTTTTTTCTTAATTTATGTATTATTTTTTTGTTTGCATTGTTTATTATTTGTATCTTTATTATTTTATTTTTTTGGTACTTTTATGATTGTTTTTTCTTCTTATCTTTTCATTTTTACTGATTTTACTATATATTACTGTTCAATTATATATTAATATTCAATTAATTAGATATAAACTCCCTCAGCTAAATTATCACTCCATTGTTGTAATAAGTGTCCGAATGTCATGGAGTTACCTGAACTTGATTTTTCTCGGTGAAACCTAGAACAACGACAGATTCGTTGTTTTTTTTTTAGAATGCTATGCGGTCAATTTTTGAAATTATAACCTAACATCGAATTTTAGTCTCTTGTCAAGTTTTTTACTCCGTTTATTTGAATATAGGGCTTATCAAAATTTATCAAGGCTAGAAATGAAATTTTAACTTTCATTTTTAATGAGTTTCGGTATGACTGGAGCCTTTATTTCCTTTTTTTTCTTATTGTCATTTCAGTCTAAGCTTCTCAGTAAAGATTTCACAGAATTTTTATTTTTTTAAATATTTTATTTAAAAGTTCTGTTGAAGCAATTGATTTCGCCTGAATGTCATTCTGAAAAATGATAATTTAGCATTATAATCTTTGCTACTCAAATAAAGGACACATAGAAATAAGTAATCCATTTAAGATAAATTATATATTAGTCCGTGGTACAGACCCCTTTTAATCAAATTATTAACATCCGCCTGAAACTTCGTAAAAAGTTTCTCTCATCGTAACCTACCTACAACTACTTTATTTACGAAAACTCATAGAATTGGAGCGTTTTCAATCTGGAGGGGGAAAAATTTGTCTATTTAATTAAGTACTAAAAACTCGTAAATAACCATTTGCTTTCTACTTGGGTCGTAACATAATTTGATCGAAAAATCGATAAAAAAGGTGGGCTTAAAAAATATTGGGCGGTTTGTCGTTATTTTAAAAACTTGAGGGTGTTGATTACGCCAAACGGTTCAATATTTTTGAAGGCCACCTTTTTTCTCGATTTTGTGATAAAAATATCTTACAAACCAAGTATAAAGCAAAAGGGTTTTTGGGAGTTTTTAGTCCCTAATTAAATGGACAAAGTTTGTTGCTCTCCAGATTGAAACCGCTCCAATTCCAAGAGTTTTCGTAAATAAAATAGTGGTAGGTTGCGATGAGATGAAACTATTTACAAAGGCAGATGTTAATAATTCGGACTATCTGTAGTCTCAGCCAAATTACTGTTTCTTTATTGTTTAAATGGGGGTTATTAGAAAAAAATATATTATTCTACCATAATATTATACATTGCTTTTGAATTTTTTTTTTATATTTGAACCCCGACAAAGGCGGGCCTACGGAGGAGTTTTCCGGGCTAAAGTCCATCACTCCCTCAATGATAAAATATAACCATGTCTTATTAAGATATTATCTCTTAAAAGTATTATTGTTCACGTGATTACATTTAATAGGACTTCAAGAATTACTTAAACACCATTTCATATTGGTAGATAGTTTCTTTCTTTTTCTTCCAAAATAATTTGCGTTATATATATTTTTAAAACAAGCTTGCTGAAGCTCCCTAAAATTAAATCCTGGATCGGCTAGTGATCCCCGATGTTTTTTGGTTCAACATTCTCATGTTGTCACCAGTCTCGGGACAAACTGCTCTTTAACACCCACTAACATATCAGTAATTACAATCTAAAGTCGAATTCTCTGGATCTTTCAATACATACCCAATCTAAGTCAGTACATCGGCTATTCTTATAGTTAGAATCTTATTAAATTAAATTTTCTCATATCGGTCTTTGGAATAATTGAAATTCGAATAACTTAAACAATAAAATCCAGGTTATAAATGATTAAATACGCTTTCATGTGTACTGAATAATTCTTTTTGACAGGGGGACTATGAGAAAAATGTCAAAGTGATCAGATTCCCTCTTTTCGTTTCATCTCAACGAATGATTCCATAGTGAAAAACGAAACAGTTAGTCGGTAGTTAACGGTCCACTGGAACTACTCCTTCCTTTTCGTTAGGCTAAAGTCACTAATAAGTCACTCCAGCTACGAATGAACTATTTTTTACCATACAGTCCACTCTCGAGATGCCTACTTTGATCTGTCCGATTCGTACAATCAAAAAGACCAACCCTCCCTTCCCTTCCCCTCCTCTTCCGTTTTTAAATAAATACAAAAGGGTTCAGCTCTTCTAAGCAGGGATACCAACTCAAACACGCTCTTCCTCTCAACGAGTCTCTGTAAATTGAAGCAGAGCATGGACTAGGGATATTTTAGCAGTACAGGGTAATGTTTGTATTTCATCTGCAGAGGGGCTATTTTTATCGATTTGAACCAGGGTCAGGTATCGAGGAACACGGTTTGAATGTTCTCCAGTATTAACAACTGATCTGCTTTTATGAGGTATATTTTTTTTTTTACTTCTGACGATGCCTCGATTAGTCAAAAGTTGGTTGGTTAATTATTTATAACATTCAATATTTGAGATTACGTGTTGTGAATTTTAAATATTATTACAAGTGCAGCAAAATCCTTTCAAGGATAATTTTATCTGGTTAAATAATCATGTCTTATCCTCTCCTAAGCCCGAGGATATAATTAGTTGTGGAATATTAAACTAAAACTATAACCTCAAAAAAAAAAAAAGTAAAGGATTTTTAACAGTATGAATTGTATAGTGCTTAGTAAACCAAGCATATTTTAAGTTGGTCACGATAATTTACTTTTACAAGCTAATAAAAATATAAGATTTATTAGTAAAAAAAAAAGGTCTAGCAAAAGGTTGGATATATCATTTTTTTTTTAAATTTATTCTGAGGTATGTAGTGAAAATAAATATATATTTTTTAAATTGACATGGATAAAAAATAGTTATATTCAGTCTTAAACTGCTAGAAAATTATCTTACATTTTTGTAAATAACATTTTTTTTTAAACCCAACAGGAAGTGAACTATAGAGCTTTCAAAATGAGTAATGTTTTGGAAAATCGCAAAAAACGTGCATCATTTTTTGTTTTAACTAATAATCTGTTTTTATAGGGGACGTGGCAAACATGTTTAAATTAAATATTAAAGCACACAATATTTACTACAACTTCCGTAGGAAACATATTTTTCTAAACTTAACAACTTAAATACAAATCGCTAAAAAGACATTAATGTTTTGAAATTCGAAAAAAAACATTATAATTTTATTTTTCTGTTGTTCATTTATTTTAATGAAATTAGTCATTAACAATGATTGTTTTTCTAGTTACTTTTAAATGAACTTTATTCTAACATATTTTTAAAAAAAATAATATTATTCAAATTACATACATTTGTGTTGTTATGGATTGTTCTATGTATCTCAAGACTGTTATATTTCTTCACAATAATACTCTTTCAGTTTTGAACGGAAGAATTCTGCAACCACATTTTGAACATCGCACAGAAAATTTGGAGTTTTTCTTGAAGATAATGAACCATTGACTGGAACGGTAGACGGTAGTCGAGAGGTGTTTTGAAAAGTGTTACTTGGTAGGCCAGGCTCCCCTACCGCGCACCCTCCCCCATATCCCAATAAATTGCATATAGCTGTGTTCCTTGTAACTATTTATTAAAGTAAACCCAATTTTCCCAAAAATAAAACTCCAAAAATGGTGTCCCAATATGGCGGATTTACCACTTTGACTTGAGTTAGTTTTTTGGTCACCGGCAAGGGTGCCCAGAAGGAGGTTTCATGTCGCAAGTTTCGGCCATCAAAATTATTGAGAGGGGCACATTTTTACGGGGTCATGAATTTTTGGAATGAAAAGTTTCAAACCAGGAAAAAAAAGGAGAAAACATATAACAGACCACTGTAAGTGTAATTGTATATGATCTAAGATTTTTTAAATTCTACTTTAGCTTGCACTGTTTAAGAATAGGAAAGTAATAACATATCTTGGGAGGGAGGAAAATATTCTTGCACTATCGACCAAGGGGGGAGGGAGGGGAGATGGGCACCCCTGGTCACCGAGATTCATCATTTTGCTTAATGTGGTCATAATTATTCTTTAATTAAAGCTGGGCAGTTACAAAATAATAAAATTACTTATACCAATTGTCACTACTTACGATCATTCACCATTGCTATTTCTACTATCCCCAATCTAGAAAAGATGATGTATATTCGATGGACGTATAGATAGGAATTTATGATCGGGAAATCCAATATAAAATTCTTTTAGGCCTCATTTTCTGAAATATTTTATTTAAAATCAAACAGATTTTACGCAAAACGATAATTTCTTATCTTACAGACAAGAAATCAATATTTCAATAATGAGTATTTTTAATAAAAAATTAATGTTTTTATTTACCTTCACATGCTGTTTGTTCCAGAGACATTTTGCCGTACTCCAGCCATACTTTGGTTTGTTTGGTTATCACATGACGTAAATTGAAGGAAGGTTCGATTAGTTCATAAGGTTATTTTAAAGGTTACAATCAGAAATTGTAGTTTTGCCAACTTCTCCTTTGTAAATATCTAAAAAGTCATGCTATAGCCCTGATATCCGTTCCATAAAGCCAACTTACAGTTCTCTATATCTTTTTCTCCTTCTTTTCATACATAATACACCCGTAATTCGTCGGGTTAATCTTATAGAATTTTAAGAACAATGTCTCATTCACTGCAATTGTTGAAACTGTGAACCCGCACTTGGATTTTAGATCGATTTGGCACCAGTTCTGTTATTTTATATTTTGATATTCTTTGATGATGAAGAGGTCAATTTTTAACCAGAAAATTACTGCCGAAAAGAATATCTGAGAAGCGGAATTTTTGTTGATTATGTTTACAAAAGCCATCGTCAGTCATTTCCTAATGGGAGTCATTGAGACATAGTAAATAAAACTTTTTTTGTTTCATGTTAACTTGAACCCCTGTTTGCCAACCGAATTCTCCCCTTCCCCTCCAACATCAGCAGCACAGCGCTAACATGCTGAGCTGGCAGCTAGTGGCCATCCTTATCGTAGGGCTTGGTGTCCATGGAACTACCCTCCAGCTCTTGTGTCTACTACCACCCTTAAATCCTTCCAATAATGAACTCCACACCCTGTAAAAGTGCACTATTTATAGATGGACATTTTTTTTTTCTTCTTCAGGTTCAACCGTTATCCGGTAAAATCATCCCCATACATCAGTCATATTTCGGAAAATAGTCAATATTTATCCACTTACTCTCACCTTTTTTAAAGTAAGATATTAAAATTTAATATACAATGTGTATATTGAATTTATTACAATACTCCTTGAAATACTACAAGAGTGATTATTACTTAATTGTTTTTTAAAAATTAAATATAAATATAATACATAAAATATAATATGCAACTGGAGTAAGTATATAAACAGATTTATATTAAATGCTTCCAATGTTAAAAAAATCCAGTCTTTCCAATCCAAATTTTTACGATGGATAGTTAACGTACCATTTTATGTAGCAAACCATAGATTACATAAGGGCTTCGACATCTCAACAATTTTAGACACTGCAAAAGAGAACTACAATAACTTTCACCAAAGAATACAACATAAATCCTCTGACAGAAAGCTTTAAACGCACTAGAAACCCGTACAGCCCACCTTGGCGATTAGGTAGGCGGTGGCCAAGAGACATCATGAACTGAACTGATTGTGGTGGACGCTGTGAAGCTTCCCAAAAATTTGCTCATTGCAAAGAAATTTGCAGATCGCAAATTTAATTTTTATGTTTATGAATTAATAATGATAATAAATATTAAATACTTCTAAATAAATAATTTTTACACATACAGATAAATTACGGAAAGAATTAATAATGTTGAGTAAATTTTCTGATTGTTTTATTTCCTTTGTTAAATACGTACTGCACAATTATCTTCTTTTTAGATTTAGTTTTTAGGGAAATAAATTTCTTTAGCAAACTTTTCAATAAAAGTTTTTGAAAATAAAAAGTCTATAAAACTTTTAAATGAAATATTCCATATGGTTTCCGGATTACCGTAAAAAAAACTTAAAATAAAGAATCCAGTCACATAGAGACCGATCGAACATAAAAGTTAATATTTCATTTCAATACCTCCTTCATAAGAATAGCAATAATGAAAATAATATAAATTGCAATATAATTATACACCAAACATAAAAGAACAAGCTATCACTGAGATAGAAATGGAGTCAGTTTTGTTTGCTATAAGTAGAATAGAATAGAATAGAATAGAAAAATAATTTTACTCTGGGACGAAGTCTCTGCAGAATAACAAAAAAGGACAGAAATTAAAATTTTATATCTGGCCAGATGAAAACAAACATAAAAAGTTAAGATAAAGATAGATCATTAAAAAAAAAGAAAAAAAAATATTGGTTATACATACTATTTACAAAATAAAATAAAAAAATCTATATAAAAAACTCTTGAAACCATACTAAGATACTTAAAACTATGTACAATGTTAAAATATAAATAAACCCTTTTAGAAAAAATAAAAAATACAGAAAAAATATATGTAGATTCTTCTTAACAGTAAAATCTGTGTTTCTGTTGAAAAAAAAAAAAAAAAAAGAAAGTCGAATCTATAATAAGTATTTAGGTTATGAGGTATATGTGAATATGTTATTATAAATAATATGTAATTTTACATAAAAGGTTAGCTGGTATCTGAATGTTTTTGGGACAGGAATTGGAATAGGAGGGTTTTGAATGTAGATAAGGATGAACAATGTCGAATTTTGATAAGAAGGAAATTCCAGAAACTAACAGAACGAGCAATAAAAGAGTTTTGGAACGAGGCAGATCTGTGAGAAGGGATGTAAAGGTGGGAAGGTCGAGATCTTGTGGAGAGGGAGTGTACAAGTACAAGGTGATTCTTGTATATCTTACACATAAATTGCTTAGGACCTACAACCTAGAGCCGTTCGTCTCATTAGCTATGCTCCGATTATATTAATCAACAGTCGTAGAGCAAATGCTTGAAGTTCTGCACAGTCTAGCCACATTTAAATTCGACATTAGTTGTAGACAATATTCCAAATCTTTTTGGTCCATGTTCATTCAAAGAGCCTGTAACGTGTATTTTCTCCTTTGTAGTAAATAGTCTCAGTTATGTTCTGAATAAATTTATAGAGTTTATGTATCTCATCGGGGATTGGGGTAGCTCAGTGGTAGGACACTCAGCTTCCAATGCTCAAGGTCCGATGTTCGAATCCCGGCTAATGGTAGAAAATTTATTTATTCTGTTTCATTGGCCTTGGGCGACCCTGGGATAGGGAGACCCTCCCGGGGTACACCCAGCCTCTACAAAGTGCGTAATCTTAATTAAATAATTGATTAAGGGGGAAAACCTGGCATTTGAGCGTGATCCTGGCTCGATCCCCTCCTTGCACAACTGTTGGCCATGAAACAGTACTTAAACCTAAATAGTACTGAACCCAAGACCTTTCATGGATTGTAGTGGTACAGGTTATTTTATTTTTTTTTTTTATGTATCTCATCACATTTTCCTTTTTCTATTTTGGTTTCCAAATTAAAGTTTAAATTTAAGCATATATCCAAGAACATACATCTCCATAATCCAAAGGCGATAGGAAACGTTAGAACCTGTTTTGATTTTAAAAATGATGTCGGTGGACTACGCAAGGTAATACGATGGTGTTCTAGAGAAGAGCCGATCCCGGCCAACACTCAGTATGCATTATCAGCCGACCCCCATTACTCCAGGACCAGGATCCAATAAGATACAAGTTGATGCCCCGGACAATATGATGGCCGTGTTTAGAAGCAGCTCACACCCTTAAGGACAACCATATCGCCCTCCCCGGTAAATCCCTCTGCCTTAGACCCTATCGGCTATCTCTGCCCCCTCCAATCTCCCGCATCATCTTATTATTCTTGTATAAAATTCATGAAAATTAAACTTTCATACGGGCCTATCGACATTCGACCCACGACTTTTTTCCCCCTTACACTCCAATGAATTTGAACTCGACGGTGAAGGAAGTTGATTCGTTTAAAAATTGCTGTTAAGAAAAAAAAAAGTTTCATTGGTCATTTCGCGGTATACTACCAAGAGTTGTTTTGAAACTATAATATATTTTTATTATTTGAACTGTTTTTTTTTTTTATTTATGAAAATAACAACAAAAAAGCCACAAATTAAATTTTAATTTATTGAAGCTAAACATTTTTAGTCCTACTAAGTTGTTGGTAACAGTGCATTGGTAACGTCACACGAATCATTAACACAATTGGCTCAAAATAATTAATTAATTATTATTTGAATGGTCCGTCTTATTTAAAATACAATTATATGGTTGATTGCTTATAATTTGAATATTTAATTATTATGGAAAATCTAAAAACAATGTTATGATATTTGGGGCTTGAGACAGGTTGACATGATTTGATCCACCATTTTACTATTTGTCATTCCAACATAATCCAGAAACTTAATTTTAAGTTGTTGAATTGAAACATTCAAAATGCTGGATTGAACTCAAGTGACCAAATTAAAATATATTACATGAATGAATGGATGTAACTTCAACGCAAAGTTTTCTGACTTAATTATTTTACGAAGAAATAAGAAATAATTTAGTCACGTTGGACTTTTTATTGCTCACCTTTACTTAAAACAGAGAAAGTTAAGATAAAATTAGAAAAATTGTTAACCATATACAATCACACTTGTGGCGGAGCGGTCTGTTCCATGTTTTTCCCTAGCTCCTGAGTCTGAAAAGTCATGATCCTGTCGAAACTCGCCCACAAATTCCAAAACCCGTAAAAGTATGCCCTCTCAAAAATTTTAATGAAACCCCTTTCTGGGTACTCCTGGTATCAATAATATTTAAACAGATCAACACAAAGTTATAAACTTATTTATGTGCATAGAACATTCATTTCTCTTATTGTATTATTAAATTGATCTTAACAGTTTTTTTCATTTAGTTCCATTCATAATCCAAAGTTTCAATAAGAAATCTTTCTTCCGAATCTTTAACCTATTTTAATTCTATCGAATAAGTTTTGCTGGGTATTTCTAATACTCAGATGTTATTTTTAATTTTTGGATTAGTCCACATGAGAAAAATGGAGAAAAACCAACTATGATAAATACAAAAATAAAATCTGACTTAATCATAAAAGTATGTTGGTAGTACTTAGCAGTGACCATCCCGACGCCCAGGATGAGGAACGGATGTAGCTGAAGCCAGAATTAGGGGAGCTTAGCTCCTCCAATCTTATCTAACCAGCGACTTCTGCACAATCTCACAGGCAACTGGATAACCCGAAACTATCAAAATAATATTGACCAACATTTCTCTCTTCATGTTTGATTAACTTTCCAAACAGATTAACTAGATTTTAATCAATAGAAGAAAACTTACTCAAGTTATTTAATAGTTTTCCAAACGTTAAATCGTGTTCTACTAAGAGCGCCCAGAACAGGATTGTATGGAGCAAGTTGCATCAACATTATGTTTAAGGATAGGTATATTTTTTGGATATTTGAAAGGGGCATATTTCGACAAGGTTATTTATTTTTGGAAGGTATATTTGTGTGGGGTTTGAATTATAAGAGGAACTTTCAACCAGAAAACTATGAGAAATAAATACATGGAACAGACCAGCAAGTATGATTGTTGATTGTCTACAGTTTTTATAATTCTACTTTCCCTTACACTGTCTTTAAGAACAATAAAATTTCTTGGAAGGGACGATCCACTTATTTTATGATAAAGTATTTAAAATTCGAATGAAAATATGATAACTCAACCATTAGCACCTCTGTTTACAGTCTAATAAACACGGAGATTAACACTTATGGGGACAGTGTAAAAACCAAGTAATTGATTAGCAAATAGGCTACATTGTACATTAATTCATAGAGCTCACTGATCAATCGGTTTACAAGGTTTCTAACAACTGGTCTTCTAAAACGCAAAATTATTTCTGTATTTTATAAATTACATTTTGCCCACATTTTCGTATTTTACCTTCATCTTAAAATTCTTCATCTACAAAATCCTAAAATCAATGATACAAAAAGCCTTAATAGAGACTTCAAAGGCACATTGGCCAATAAGGCAACCACCAAGAGACAACTGCTGTTGCAACATCCATAGTGTCCAACACCTAAATGCTAGGAGACAAAAAATAAAGAATAATAATCTCATGTTCTGCAGCAAGCTCAACCTACTGATTTCCTACTTCATCCTTATCTCTTATTCTTTATTTTTAGAACTAATACCCAAAAGCCCAGTCAGTAATGTAGCCGTCGACAACTAGGGGCTCGCGGGGCTTGAGTCTCCTCAACCTCTTCACCAACAAATTGCTTTAGTATGACCTTCATCAAAATGTCGATCGTTTACATTACAATGGCCTGTATTTATCTACTAACAGATATAGTAGAATTTGTTTAATGGTGTCCTATTTGGGATTTATAAACTGTAAAAAGAATCATCAGTCAAAATACTGTACTGTTTTAGTTTAAAGTATTTTGTGTCATAACACCCCTCCTAAAACTCCCAAGATATTTTATTGCTAGTATTTTTTTTTTAAAACAGAGTAAGCGAAGGTAGAATTAGAAAAATCGTAGATCATACAAAATATCACTTGCTGCCGTCTACTCTGTTTTCTCCTTGTTCCTTCCTATGAAACCCCCTCAAGAATTCAAAAACCCGTCAAAATATGCCCCCCTTGAACATTTTGATGGCGCAACTTGTGTCACGAAACCCCTTCTGGGCATCCCTGCGCAACCTTACGTAAATCATTGTCCTCTGATTTAAGAACCCTTATTACACAACTTATGACCCGAAATACAATTTATCCATCAAGAAATCTATGAAGATCCTCATTCAAATCATGCACCATTCTGCTTTGGGATGTGTGATGATCAGAATCACATTAACAAAGTCTGTGGACCAGACCCCCTTACCGTGCACCCCCTCCCCCTCCCCCACATCCTTATATATCCTCATAGTTGGTCTTTTATCAAAGCTGAATAGTCATAAAATAATAAAACATGAAGAAATATTAAAAAATAATTGGCTTAGGCTATAAAAAAACACCAGTAAAGTCAAATTTTTTAACAAAAAAATTTTCAAGTTACAAATCAAACGTCGTTTGTAATTAAACGGCCTACAATAACGCAAAACGTGCTGAAGTAAAACATCTGGGGAATATATTTCTCTTTCTAAAGCGCTGATTATTTTTTAAAAAATTGTAAGCATTTCCGTAGAAAATGCATTTATGCGGCAGGAAAGGCGTGGGTGCCCACAGGCCTCTACCACATTCAGTACACATAAATGGCTTAGTTATAGTGATATAATAACATTTTTGGTACATTATATTGGTTTTATTAACGAACAAATATTAATGCAATAATTTAATTTTTTAAAAATAAATAAAATTTTTTAAAAATATTTATCATTATTTTTTTTTAATTTAACCTCCTTTATTCTAAACGTAGGTCGTTTAAGAAGACCGTAATTGTAAAAAAGATATAATTATAATAATAAAACTTAATTAAAAAATATCTAGATTTTTTTTTTATTTAACGTTTGCAATTTAACACTGTGTTTCGTGTATTTACTGATTCTTAGAGGTAATTAAAATTTTTATATACTTACCAGGAAATGAGTCATATTAATACCCGTTTTATAAAATAAAATAATATATACCTAATGTGAACTATATATAATGAATAGCTACCGGGTTGTTTAGTAAAACTCATATATCACTAATTAAAAAATTAATTTTTATTTCCTTTATTTTGTGCGGAAGTTGGACTATGTCATAAATAAATAGGAAATTTTAATATTGAATGAATTATTCTCTAAAAGGCTTTTTGTCTTGATAACACAGTCTCTTGGCTTCTTCCTAGATGAAAGCTTAAAATAGATTCAAATACTAGACTTAAAAGAAGAGTGCTTAACTGAGTATTTGGCCAGCTATATGGACTACTGAATGTAACAATTTAAAATATCATGCTGAAGCCCATCTAAACCCATGGAATTGTATTATGTTTTTTGAACATCAAATGTACTCCAATTCTTCCATCTAAATTCTTCTGAAAAATAGTCAAGTTTCCATATTAGGTTAAAAATAAGACCACTTTAAACCATGGCATCAAAATCCCATATGTTCTGCACATTATTCAAACCAAATTCTCAAAATTTCAATTTCATCATCATTCTAATCCTTTAGTGTAATCCCTATCTAGTTCCAATAATCCCTAAAATTCTCCTCAAATTTTGAAACAGGAATGGCCCCAAGTCATTTCATCTTTGCTGCTGTTGAGTTCTGGTAATGGTCATTTTCTTCATCTAAGTCCTGATCGCATGTAACTCTAGTTCTCTCACTCCAGTTTCCGATGGGATAAACTACCAGTGATGTAACTGGGATTTCCAAGAGTCCTGCGACATTTGGAAGGCTTGATGCAGTTCTCTTGATTGAATGGATATATTTTATATAAGTTTTAATGTGTTTCAAGATAACTTATTATATGCTATATTCTGCTGTTTCAATTGTATTCATTCTTTCTGATTTTTATGTGCACATATTATTTTTTACATTTTTCTTTCATTACTTAATGCTATAGATGAACTCTTAGAACAGAAATAATTATTGACTTTAAAAAGTTGTAAAACATAATATTACTATTCTACAATTTAAAAAGCTGGTGCGGTACGCGCATCATACAACTTTCACTTACCATCCACTTGGCAGAAATAAGTATTTTTACTTTCACTTACCTATATATGTAATATACAGTAAGGGAAATTATTGCGATCGTGAAATATTTCGAATCTCAACCTATCAACAAACAAGAAGTGCTAATTTTGGTAATCTTAACCTTGGAGTGGATGTTTTTATAATTAAGGAGCAATTTTAATAATAAATCATATAGTCTATTCAAGCACAAGTTTTTACTATCAGCTGCATGGGTAGTACAGTTCTTCCATTTTAGGTGCATTTCTTACGTTTTAGGTGCATGTACGGTACAGTTTTTGGAATGAAAAAACATAACAGTCAATACTTCAAGTTCATGCTAAAGCATACCACCCCTAGACTGAGTAGGTGGCTCACACTAGACTGACTCATAGTGTGGCATACCACCAGTGGCTTGCATTTGATTGCGCTATCAGGCAGTGCATAACACCAGAAATTTAGAACGTTAAGTAACTAGAAAAAATTGTAATATAGTTGAAAATTAAAATAATGAAAATTTAATGTAGATATATCAATTAAAAACATTTATTTTCAACAAAAATTATAATTAATAACAAATCATAAACATAATTTTAATTCAATAGTATAAACAATAGGTACTCAAAACGGCTGACCTTACGATACATTTTTATTTTATGTCTTAGTTATGGCTTATCTAACACAGCGAAGAGTTGTAAGTGTAGCTGCCCATGGGAGAAAAAAATAAATAGCAGCTCTGATGTGAACGTGCTAAGGAATAAGAAAACAAAAGCCAGAAGCCTAATTAAATATATAAATACCATTTATTCAAATTTAAAAAAAAAAACTATACATCTGACATCAGGATATTAAAAAGGGAAAAGATGAAACTTAGTTTTCTTTTCAATATTCACTTTTAGTGAATTCTGTCATTTCATTCTGTTCTTTTGGCAGTTAGGATTACAAAAGCAAGGAGGATAAGCAATCCAAGAGTGAATAAAATAATATTTTCCACATCTAATGCCCTGTCATCAACAGTTAATTCTTCAATTAAGCTCACTAAATCTAAACATATAGACGAATATGCAGAAAAAAACGGGCAAGGCCGCTCTTCTCCAAGAGGGGCCCAATCTCCTTCTTCGTAGTTCATTTTTTACCTGAGAAAATAGAACATATTTATTTTTTTAATTAAAAAAAAATTGGAGAGAAGAGGAAAAAATAAGAATTAAGGAAGAAAGGTCAAAATTATAAACTAAAATTGAAAACTTCCAACCACGAGAAGGAACTTTTTTCCTTTGATTTTCAGTTTTGTGAAGATAATTAATAAAACTGCAATTCAGTTATAAAGATCATATTAGATGTTGGTTAACATTAATTGAAATAATTTAAAGAAAATACCATATTCTTTAAATTATTTCCAATAATGTTAAATAATATTGTTAGTGCTCTGTAAAAAGGGAGAATCCTACAATTTACTACTTTTAAGGGTAGCATATTATAATTTCAGAAAGTGTTATTTTCGTTGTAGTTATGTTTAGAAAAGGCTCAAATGGGAAGTGATGACCACTTAGCCTCTCTTCCCTAACTCCTACTCACACCTTCTCGTGGTGGGCCTGTTAAGCCGAGCAACCCAGTCTGAGGTGGTGGTAGGTGAACAAATGAGAGGGGGCTCTGGAAGGGCAGCCTGGTGGTAACCTAGGAATAGACCTTCCAGGAAAGAGGTGTGCCAGCAGCAGTGCATACTAATTTGGATGGAGGCGGAAGAACTACCTAGGGCAGTCAACGGCAGCTACTGCAGGCTTAATTAGACAGCCTACTACGAAAGGGTGGACAAGATTCTAAAGCTTCGGTAGTCAACTTGTCTGCAGGTAGAGCTTAGTCTGGGCCAACACCCCATTCCTGTAAAAAAACAAATGTTGTGAACACTCTACAAAAAAAAGTCAGACAGTCTCTACGGAAACGACATGGAACTCGGAAAAGGACAAAACTAATCGGAATGGCCACTTGGAATGTCAGAAGCCTAGTTGAGCCAGGAGCAAGCAGGATTTTGGAGGATACTCTGACATGATGCAGGATAGAGCTTGCAGCAATACAAGAAATTAGATGGAGGAATGTTGAACTGAGGGAGCTAAAGGATTACATCCTTATTAACATTGGACATTGGGAAAATGTATTAGACACTGGATTCTTAGTAAGGAAAAATATAAGACATGCAATAATGGACTATGTACGGGTAAATGAAAGAATCTGGGGAAAGTTCTTTAATACAAGGCTGGTAAGTGTTCATGCTGTAAGCATGATGAACAGGAGACTTTTTACACTGTGCTTGAGTCCACAGTTGACAGATTACCAAGACGTGATATCAAAATAATAAAGTAAAGGGGGACCGTAGTGCCATCGAAAGTAAGTAAGTAAAGTATAATGAGAAATCCACAGTGAAGTTGTATAAATATTAAAGTTACATTTTCACCAGTTTTACACTTTGCAAAACGTATCATGAAGTTGTTGCATGACCTTAGACACACAAAAAAAAAAAAAGAGAGAGACTTACCAGGAAGCTGTGGAAAATAAAGTGGCTCATTAAAAGCGGACAACACTGTTCGACTATGCACTACAACTGCATTGTCAAAAAAAAAAAAAGCTGCCAAAATTCAATGAACGATAAAGATGTGATAATAGATGATCTTGGCAATTATTAATGATACCTTCGTGTCCCTATTTAATTTTAATATGTATATTTAGATTAGGATTTTAATCAATGACAGTCTCTATAATTTATATTATTTTATTTCCAGAGAAGCTTTCGGTGTCTCTGCACCATATTCATCTCCATGATTATAACACATCAATAGCAATTCATTAATTACATAATTTCTAATTGTGATACAACTATTATCATATCACACCGTACCTATTTCCTTTCTTTTACTTACTCATTAAAAAACAGGCACTTGGTGTGGTTACAAACACTCTAATAAAAAACAGCACTTACAGAGTGCTGGTAAGGTGATGTCAGATAAAGAGGAGTTCTGTTCTCTGAGGCATCAGTAAGTAAAATTTTATTTAATTAATCACCTATTTTAATCTAAATTCATTTCATACATAATGAGACAAAAAATAAGAATACTGTTCTATCTTTTATACTTTTTAAAAAGAGAGAGCAAGGAAATAAGTTTATGGCATGATATGAAAACAGTTGCCTGACAATTGGAAATTATGTAATATGGGTCAATCCATTTTCACTTTTTACTTTTACTTGTTATTATATTCGTTTGGGCAGATTAAAAACTATTTACAACTTAAGTGAAAGTAAAAATAAATTTCAATATAATCTATGATTGTATAAAATAGAAGCTATTCTTTCTTAAGGAATTACATACATAAAAATGCCGGATAAAATCAATTTTTAATTCAGAAATAAACATCATTACCATCTTTACCAATGATTCCTAAAACAATGCTTTTCCTCAATCACAAATTAAGTTGTTCAGGTGACAGTCCATTGTTGAGGTGTTGAAGTGATAATAGCTGTCTATGCAGCAAAAACATGTATACCTACTACAGAATTTGTTTAATGATGAAATAAAATTCAATTCGGTGGCGCAATTGCATATTGCAGGATGCTGATTTATCATTTAAATAACGCAACACAGATAAATATTTGGTACAATATAACTCTGGAGCAGATTGAGTCTCAGTCATGAAATTTATGGTATGTGTCCTAATAATAAAATGTAAAAGTTTCGTAATTTTTCACTAAGTCTCTTTTATGATATTCAAATTAAAAACTTGCAAAAAAAATTAATTTTGGTTGTTTTTGAAAATTCATATGTGAAAAGGGACAAGTTTTTTAAGATTGAAATTTCATCAGCAAGTAGTGTAGTGATAGGACCATGTACGAAAAAACAATTAAAGTTGGGACTCACGTTTTATACTAAATTTCATTTTATAGCTATCAATTTTTTAACAACTTTTCTAATTACTTAGAGGATGCATTGCGAGTACAACAAAATTAGAGCAAAACATAATCATAATTTTAATTTTAGTTTTGATATCTGCAAAAATGACAGTTAGAGTAGATAGGATATGCTGAAATTGACTCTCACTAGGCAGCAATATTTGTTGTGCTATAACTAATAGATCCAGTTAATTCTCAGTGATCAAATTCATATCAAACATTTCCATCATAAAGAGGTAAAAACTGTATCAATTTCATAATTTTTCACTCAGTCCCTTATGTGATATTCAACAAAAAAAAAAAAGCCAAAAACGACATTTGGCTGTTTTTGAAAATTTATATTTAAAAAAGGACAAGATTTGCAACAAAGCAAATTTCATCAACATGTAGTAAACTGGTAGAACTATAGATTAAAGGTGAATCACTTTTCATTATCACACTTTTAAAGCGCTAAAACTCCCATTTTTTGTTAATTTTCATAATTTTTTTAAACCAATTTCCTTTCTTTGTTGGTAATAAACAAAAATGTAGAAAAAATACTCTTCTTTATTCCAGTTTTTATTTTGGTACAGTATCTACAAAATTACAAGAGTTACAGAAATATTTCAAAACATGTTTTCAGTCGAAAAGAAAATTTAAAATTGCTGCTGAAGAAAAGCTATGAGCTTTAAAATTTTTGTAAGAATGGTGTTGAACTCTCAAATAAATATGGAATAACTGGTAAAAAAAAAAAAAAGGTTGGACAACACGGACTGGGTCTTTCCAAATGGATTGGCTCATATATGAATTGTTATTGTTATTGATGTGTTATAATTACAGAGTCGAATATGGTGCAGGGGCACCGAAAGCTTCTTTGGAAATAAAATAATGTGAATTACAGGGACTATCAAAAATCCTGATCTACTAAGAATATATAACATTCTAAAATTACCTAGTAATATATTAGTAGTACATATACCATTTAATTTAAATATGTTCCTTGAAGAAAAAAATCCAGACCAAAATTTTGTTTTTATCCACTTTTATTCTAAAACCAACCGATTTCCAGGTATTTGTCTCAAGAAGCTGTAATGGAGTAATTTATAGTTATGCACTTTAATTATTTCTCAACTTAAGATGCTGTTTACTGGAAACTGGAAAGCATTAGCGAAATGATTAATAGAACACTTGTGATGTAGTATTTTATGGGAAGTATTTTTGTTCCTAGTCATTATTCCCATCTGATCAATGGATTATAGGTTGAATGAGAAAAACTGACAAAGAATTCCAAATTGTGGGATTGGAGGGTTGTGAATTAGGGGATGTTTCATCCACCAGGCAGGTGGAAACTCGTATGATTCTTATTTCTGATCATAAACGGAAAAATTCTTGTGAAGGACAAAACTTTATAAATTTTGCCCCGCAAAAAACCTAGTCATGAGACTGAAGCTAAAAGATAAAAACCTAAAAATAATCAAGTTGTTAATTATCTATTTTTACAGAACACCGACAGTATGTTCACCTACATCAAAAATGTAGGAAGTTCTTAATTTGAAAATTAGGTATATAATTATATATTACAGTTTGCTTAAACATAATTTATGAAAAAAAAAATATTTAGGATTGCATTTTTTACAAATATGAGGGCCTGTCAGCAGTCATAGAGAAAAAGTGAATAACAATAGTTTTTTGTTCTCGTTTATTCCCCATAATCTTTATTGACTGTATAAGGTAATTATTAATTTTTTTGAAATCTGCAGTTCTCCAATTTTTTTATAATATCATTAAAAGTTATAAGATCCATCCTTAACATTCAATTTCCACTTGTCTGCTGGTTCAAAGCAGCATCCATACATTAAAAGAGAAAACCTAATTCAATAAAAATTGCATAACTGGAGGATGATTTGTCTCACGCTCATATGTGTCTATTGAAACCCTTAATCCAATGTTTTTCAGCATCATTCATCATCAGCACAAAATTGGGAGGAATGCCATACCCACAGACAAATTACAAAATTATATATTTTTTCCCCAATAATCATGCAAATATTGAGGAAACAGCTTTTCCTAAAAAGATAATTATTATAAAATATTTTGTAGTTCACTTTATCAGATCCGATTTGGGCCCTAATAAAGCTATTTACGTTCAATAGCTCCAAATAAATAAACAATATATTTTACAAAACCTCTAGAATAAATCTGGAATTTCATATTAGCAAATATTGAATGAACTGCTAAAACAAAGATAATTATTTATTATTAACCAAATAAAATCCTAAAATGGTGATTTATTGTGTTTTTTTTAAAACTATTAAATTAAATAGCACTATTAGGACTTAAATTTAAGCTAATATAATTCACTATAAAGTATTTTATGGGAGTTATCTTACAAGAGGAGGTTCCAGAGGGAGGAGAGGAGTACACTGATTTCAATGAAACTTTTTTTTTTTGTGTTACTAGGTCCTATTATTATTATTAGACCCAAGTTCGAGGCTTCTTACTTTAATATATATATATTTATATATATATATAGATATATAATTGGCATGCAGCAATAGTATGAGTAAAATGGATTCAAATATTTTTTTAAGGAGAAACAAAGTTGGTATTTGAATATCGCACCTCAAAAAACCCTTAAAAATCAATCTAAAAATAAAATTTGTTTGATTAAAATTACCACCTAGCTGGAGCCTTAGATTTCTAAATAAATTAAATTGTTAGCAAACAGAGATAAAGAGTTGCCAGAATTTTGTGAATGACCATACAAAAAATCATCAAAAAAATATATGATAAGCTGGATGAAGAATGCCATCAATGAGCTCAGTACTTAGGTTCAGGTATTATTCCATGGTAAGAAAATTAAATTTTTAAAACAATCCATATCACATACCTTGGAGTTTTGAGTTCTATTTAATTATATGTATCCTATTGTTTCTATTAATTAATAAATTATTTGGAAACATCGCTTGATATACATTGTTTGCTTCATATATATAACTCAGAAACAATACTTCAAAATTTCAATGCAGTTTTTAAATACACAAAAAAATATAATATAAATTTCTTTTAATGAATGGAAAGTAAGTTGAGGTACTACCAGAAATTTTTTTATTCAAAACAAACATTTTAAAATTAAATGAAAATACTCATTTTTGAACATTGTCTATCAAACTCAGATTTTAACCAACTACATTAAATATAGATATAAAATAAACTCACATTATGAAGAGAATATTTCAGGTTTAATTTAAAAAGACAACACATGTCCAACAATAGGACCAGCTTGATTTTTTTTTAACAAAATTAAAAATACTATTTAGAACAAGATTGACAAATTTAATTATTTCAAGTGGAACTATTATAATAAACAGTTCATGAGAAATATAGTCTAATCAGAAAAACAAAACAAATAATACATTAAATTAACTTTTTTACAATTAAAATTTTCATAAACAGAATGGTTGACATAACGATATAATGAACGATTCATACACATAAAACATAGAGTAATAAATTTTGTTAAAAATTATTATCTCTATTGTTTCATAAGTGATAAATTCAGTTTAATCGATCACAAATTAATATGATGCTAAATAATAGTGATGAAAGATCCTCCAAGTGACTACCTGGACAGATAATTTTTAATCTCGACAGGGGTGATGCCTTGTCAGCTACCTTTTTTAACCTTAACCTGCATAAGATAGTCAAGAATTTAAATATCACTGAAAACATTCTTCACTCCTGCAATCAGGTAAGCTCACAATAATAATCTTGTTAGTTAGAAATATGAGTGCACTCCAGGAGCCTTTCTGTTAACTAAATAATGAGTCTGAAAATGAATCTATAGATTAATCAGAACAAAACCAATTTATAAGAGCTAGGCCAAACCACAATAATATCCCCATGAACTTTGATGGATTTATTTTGAGAGTGTTAGTATTTTCATTTACCTCGGATCCCAATGAAATTATGAAAACAAGGTATTAAATGAGGTAAACAGAAGAATAATGGCTACTGATAGGCTTATTATGCCAACTTAAGATGTTTAAAGTCCATATATCTGTTACAGAAGGAAAAAGCTAGGCTATTGATAAGGTCCATTTTAATGTATATTAGTTGAAACCTGGACCCTCGCTGTTGCAAATGATGAAGAGCTTAAATTTATTTGAAAGAAAAATTTATGGCAGTCTTCAATTCAAGTTAAAATACGTGGTGGAAGGTTGGCTAGAACAATGAGTTATACTCTCTGTATTTCATACATTAAATAAAAAAGATGTTTGCAGTATCGACTATACATCTCATAACATGTTAAACAGCTATTTATAACTGTGAAATCACTAAGGTGAAAAAAAAATTCACAGGTGTATTTAAAGTATAAAAGAGCTTGTCCCCCCACAAATAGCAGTACCAGTGCTAATATGATGAAAACATAGACGAGGAAATGGTAGCGGATCTTACTTTCAACGCTAACTGAAGTAGAGAGAACTGTAGAAGAGATCCTTCATTCAGTCACCTCAGGCTGCCACTATTGCCTTGACCTCACCTGTCACAAAAGAGGTAAGTCACCTACCAGTAAACCCTTCTGAACCTAGCCTTCCTAACTTTGGAGTAGGTTCAACAACCGACGGAGCCCCTGCATCACAGGATGTAAGTATTGCCATACGAAAATTCAGCAGAACAGAGAGAAGGCAGAATCGATGAAAATCAGTGACTCAGGTGTTTTTAACATTAGTTTTGACTCAGTTAAGAATAAAAGAACCCCACCAAACCTGGCAATGCTATAGCATGTTATAACAAACTCTGTATAGATTCAGACACTATCTGGACTCATATAGGATTTGTAAAGGACCAAGCAGCCGCCAGCCCAAGTTCACACAGTCCACGTGGTGGGAAATTCAAGTTTTTTAAAATCCATTATCTTACAAGTCTTTTTAAACTTACAATCAACTAAAATTTAACAATATGTTTCTAATGAGGTTTTTATACTTTTTTATATATTAAAACACTTTATCTTTATATATTGGCAGTTTTTCCTAACAGAAATTATGTCATATTACTACATCTTTTGTAAATTATCTTAAACAATGCAAGAATTACTTATTGTCAGGAATGAAATTAAATTTTACTTTTATTTTTAATCAGTTTTTGTATGACCAGAATCTTTATTTACAATTGTTTACAGAATTTTTATTTAAAAAAACTTTTATTTATAAATGCAGTTGAAGCAATCCATTTTGCCAAAAAGTCAAACTAAAAAATTTGGTGTGATGCACGCATCACACAACTTTCACTCATCACACCCTCATCTTAGCAGAAATAAGTATTTCCAGACAAAGTAGAAGTGAAAGTAAAAAATTATAAATGCTATATTGATTTATATTTCATTGTGGATATTTTTATTTGTTTAAGTACCCTTATAAATACAAATTTTAACCTTTATATCGCTGTAATCTATACAATTAAATATTAAATAATACCAACGAATACATTTAGGAAAACTGCATATGTATATGTACATAATATTTTTTTTTTTTTAAATGAAATTTACAACTGTATTACATGGAAAATGCAATAAGTAAATGTGACATTGGTAACATGACATGTACAAGATGAAGAGAAACTACCCATTGGTAGAACTCAAATTAAAGTTCTATATTAGAAGGTCCCGAGGCCATCTTCTTTTCAGATGCCTCAGAGTGTTATCAGGGATCGAGGAGTAAGCAAGGCTTGAAACGAGAGAATTCGGATGGTTCTGCAGTTTGTTATGGAAGGATAGGTATCTGGACTGGGCCAAATCGGAAACATATGGAACAATAAGATCTTCATGGGTGATTTTATTTGTGACAAAGTAAGGAGCATTGAGGATTTTACGAAGGATTTTGGATTGTAAGGATTGGATATGAGAGGAATTCGATGGTTTAGTGGAGCCCCAAAGCTCAATTCTGTAAGTCCAAATAGGTTTTATTATGTCATATATATATATATAGTCGTTTCAGTCTGGTATGTGGGTTATAATATTTTTGAAGTCCATATTAATGGGTTGGCAAATAAATCCTTTGTGTTTATTTTTATGTCACTATGACACACGTCTTATCTGATGAATTAATCCCTAAGGTGGATTGTTTATTCTGTTTGTAATATGTCAATAACTATATCTGTTAACTTTTGTTGAAACTAGTTTAATATTGTGTTTGCTATTGCACTGTGAATATGGAAGAAAATATCATTCATTAATGGCATACTTTGTTGTATTATTTAAAAAAAAAAAAAAAAAGGTAAGTGTGCTGCAGCTCATAAAAAAATTTGCAGTGTTTACGGGGATGATGCCTTAACCGAACACGATGTCAAGATTGGTTTGAACGATGCTAAACGGTCTGATCGCCCACATGAAATTGAAACGAGCAATGTTAAGGCCATTGTTGATCAAAATCCTACCTAATCAGTGCGAGAGATTGCTATGGTCCTAAATGTATAGCACATTAGCCTAGAAAAGCATTTGCACAAGCTCGGCTATGTTTCCAGGCTTAATGTTTGGATCCCTCACGATTTTTATTTTTTTTCAAAAATAACAAAAAAACGTCATAACTTTAATATGACTTTAGCCATCTACAAGAAATTCACATAAACTACACAAAATGACATCAACAGGACCTTCGTAAACAAACTACAAATGGAGATAAAAAATAAAAAGCTAAAAGTTTTTGTTTATTTATTACTTACATGTAGGCTATAATCAATAAACCATTCATACAGCTTTGAAGAGCATAATTCAGCTTTTTCAACAGATATAATAACATCGAATTTGGAGAACATCCTGAAAAGTTATAAATTATCGGAAGGGTGTTGTGATCCCCACACCTCATTGGTCACTCGCAATAAATTATTGAGCCTTGGATGGCACCTTTTGCCCCACTCTCCCTATTCACCAGACCTAGCTCCAAGTGACTGCCACTTGATTTGGTCTGCAGAACTCCATGAATGGAAAGAAATTTGAAAAGGAAGAAGACATCAAAAACCACTTGGATCAGTTTTTTAACAATAAACTCCAGACTTTCTGCAGTTAGTGGATAGATGGGAAAAAGTGATATTGAATAATAGTAAATATATTGTAGATTAAAATAAATTTTATGTCTATTATACATTTAGTTTTATTTCTCCCTGAAAAATGAAAGGACTTATTTTCCAACCCTATGGGAGCTATGTTACTATGGGAGCCTGTTTTAATCTTCAGGTGAACTCGGTTATAATGTTGAACTATTATAAAATTTTTGAAGTGCATTTTAAACAGAGCTAAAGCTCAAACTTACAGGTAACAAATCATTAAGACCATTAAAATTACAAAAAATCAATTTATTACATCGTCAGTAGGCAATAAAAATCTAGTTACTCCATCTGCTGTTATAAACCACACAACTTCAGTCTCTGAGTCTTTCAGTTGACATTTTAAACAGAGATAAAGCTTAAAGCTTAGACATAAAAAATGATTAAGACCATTAAAATTACAAAAAATCAATTTATTACATAATCGGTAGGAAATAAAAATCTAGTTACTCCATCTGCTTTTATAACCCACACAACTTCAGTCTATGAGCCTTTCAGATGACAGGATGACTTACTACATTTTTGAGTTTTGAGTATCATTTTAGTGATATTTCTAATTGGAAAAGTTGCATCTATACAGGCAATGAGTTAGTTGATTCCAGATTAGGTGGTTGCAGTGTTGAAATATAGAACTGTGAACAAAGGTATGAATTTTTCCACTAGAACCATCACTACAATTCATAATAAAAAATGAGAAGGAGTTAATTGGGGGGTGCGGTCAAATAAATACTAAATTAAAATATAGTATTTATTTAATTTTTGCCAACGTTTCGACCTACTTTGCAGGTCGTCTTCAGAGCTACAAAAGATACAAAAAATGTTGAAAATAAAAAATAAAAATAAATAGATATAAAATAAGAAGTTGTCAGATACAGAAATAAAAAGATGATATCAGAGATATAGTGGGTTACAATGTAGTTTTAAACTACTTTTTCTGTATCTGACAAGTTAATCTTAATTTATATCTATTTATATTTATTTTTTATTTTCAACATGTTTTGTATCTTTTGTAGCCATGAAGACGAAATGCTAAGTGGGTCGAAACGTTGGAAAAAATTAAATAAATACTATATTTTAATTTAGTATTTATTTGTTTTGAAAATAAGGTATTGCGTAGAATATTCGGACCGAAAAAGGATGAGTTAACCGGAGAGTTCAGACGGTTACACAACGCCGAATTGCGTGAGATGTATCCGGGTAATATAATTGATGTAATTTCATCGCGGCGAATCAAATGGGCTTGTAAAGTTGTTGGGCTTAGTAACGAGAGAATTCCTAAAAGGTTAATATTTGCTGTGCCGAATGGTAAGCGTCCGAGGGGTAGACCGAAGCGAAGGTGGGAAGATTGCATTAAAGCCGATCTGAAGGGACTGGGTTTGGACGGCGAACGGTGGAGGGAGGTGTGTAACAAGCGATTGGTGGTGTCGGCATCGAACCTTCGGGTTCGCTAAGCCTTATTATTATTATTATTAGTATTTATTTGACCGCACCCTCCAATTAACTCCTTCTCATATTATATCAACGGTCAACCATCTCTACATTATCAAAATAAAAAACGTTGAAATTGGAGTTAGTCATTCTGTCAACCGAAACGCTCATAAATGCTTAGAGTTTTGAAAGTACATCTGAATATTTAACCTATAAATGATTATTAATTGTTGGACTATTAGTTATTAAACTGTCATTTTCCATTGTAAAGTTTACTAAAATGATATTACGAGATTTTCATTGCCTGCCATGGTTAAGTCAAAAATTTTCACACTAATTGTAAGTGGATAATGTTCGGATTTCACAATGTAGAAGGAAAAATTCATCCAATTATTTATTCATTTAATTTTCTAAAAGGTTACTTGATTTTTTTAGAATAAACGGCCAATGGATACCTGATTATTTAAATATAATATCATCTCTAGAGTTATTAAACTACAGTAAATATATCTAAGATTATAAACATATCCATGAAATATTTTTAAATTTCACTTCTTCTTTCACACAAGTACAATGAAATAGTATTTTAAACAATAGCACTGGCTTGATTCGATAGATTTTAAATACGTTTTTACTTTACTTAGAAAAAAATTCAAAAGTTTACACTTAGTAAGAAAATTTCATTTAATTTCCTTGGAAACATTTGATTTAGATTAAATAATGTTAGTTTTCAGAAATTATTATTTATATTTTTTTTCCTCACTCTCCGTTACCTTCTACAACTTTATTTATTTGATATATTTTTTTTTTTTAAATTATCCACTTTCCAACGATATATTATACGTATACATCCTGACTATTATTTCCGCAAATTCATTTTCAACCTGGATAAGTATTTTTCTATTTACTCCAGTTTCCAATTATCATATACTTTCAAACTTTATATTTAGCTATTTTTTATAGTTACTGTCAATAAAAAAGAGTTATTTTTTTTAAATAATCCATATCAAAGGTACTTTAGATGAACATTGGGCATTGAAGCTCTGTAAAGTGACATCAATGGGAACAAAACCTGAATGGTATTAAAGACCACTTAATTATATAATGATACGAGTTTAATCAAAATAGTTACAGCCGTTTTTGAGAAAATTGTAAAAATGTGTTTCTGCGTTGATATAAAGTGGCACTTCCGATTAGCCGGTTTTAAGGAAAAAGTTGCTGTAACATCTAAGCCATATACCTATATCTTAAATACGTAATATCAGTTTCTTACGACTTTTAATTTTTGAGCTAGACTGCTAACATACAAACACACAGATCATTTTTCAGGACTTGGTTATTTGTACTCAGGGGAACTCAAAATATGTATTTCCATTGAAAACTCAGATTTAAAAATTTTCACAATCGCAATACTTTCCCTTACTATATATTACATATATGTAAATGAAAGTAAAAAGTAGCTTAGAACTTAAATTTTAAAAATTAATTTCTCTTAAAAGTTTCACAGAAACTTTCAAAATGAGATTGTTCAAAAAGTTTCAACCCATGCCTATTATAATTGAATAAAATATTGTATTTGTTTAATATCAGATATGTAAAAGCACCTCTAAAAAGACCTTTCTTTTAAAAAATTTAGTTTTCAAGTTAATTAAAATTCACACTATTTTTTTATATAAAAATTGTTTAAATGTACTGTAAACATCTAAAATAATATTAGTAATATGCTTATTAGAAGACAGTTTATATTTTAATAGAGCTTGACTAAATAATGAAATTCCAGTAAATCAGGTATTTGATAAAGATTTTATACATGTATGATTTTAAACAAATGGAATTCCCCAGTGTGGTCACTGTGGACAGACAGCACAGTGGTGTCTGAACTCATATAGGGTTTATAGTAGCTGTTGTGAGCCACCCACATCGGTAAATATTTTTTGTCCAGGACAACGTGGTGCTGTACACACACGTTAGCCCGCTCGGCCATCCCACCCCTCAGTTGGGATAACAAAGCCAATAGGAGTGAAGTCAGTGTATGTAAATGGAATCTGTACAAGGTTTGTAATCACGCTGCCCAAAGGGAAGTTCCCAAGTAAGAGAAGCATACTGATTTAATGGAGTTTCCTCAAAGGTCTGCTGGTTAGAATGCAAGATCCAAACAGGTTGAAATATATAAAGAGAAAACCCCAGAATATTCTTAATGTTAGAGGTGTGAAATTACCACTTTCAAGACCTGCATCCTTTTGCCAACTTATTTTCCTGAACTTCTTCATTACTGAAACCAAAGAAATAACAGATGATTTATTTTAATATTTTAGATAAACATACTCAGAAATAATTAAATCACTTTTCTCACTAGTATAAATAAACAATGTTTTTTAAATCAGGATTTAGAGGAATATTTTTATTAAATGTAACAACACATATAATTTCAATTTTAATGTTACTTCGAACCAATATCCTTTTGTAGTATCACTGAAGCCAACAAATATACTGTTAGTTGCTTGACTCATAAAATTTTGTTACAGTATAATTATATTTCATTAAGCTAATCCAAATTTCATTTAATTGGGCTAGTTTCAGTTCTGTTCTAAGCATAAACTCTGCCGAGTTAACAAACTTCCTTATCTTTTAAATATTTATAGTATGATTATTTATCTCCAGAAGCTTCTTCAAATTCACACTTCTGTCGGAAGGCCACTTCTCAGTTCTAGACTTATCTCCCCTAACACCCTTGATTAACATATTATATGACACTTCTAATCATTCCAATTGTCTTGTATGGACAACTTAATAATACTTTTATTTTCCATTACACAAAATTTGGATGTTAAGCCAACTGGAAACATGAATGTAAAAATAAATATATCAATATAAACGGAAATAATCCACAACAAAACTTTATTAATGAATAAAATTGTAGCCATAGGATTGGGTCTAGAACCAAAAGAGGATAACAAAGGATAAATAAAATTTCTTTATTTGAAAGAATAAACACTTTAATAAACATGTAACAGCAAAACTGAAAAGTGAGGTTCTATTATAAAAACTACCAAAAAAACAAAAAAAAAAAAAACACTGAGCACAATAAAATGTCATATTACCATGACAATACTTCAAATCGATATTTGATATATTAAACTACATATGAATAATCTTTTAATTGTTTCCACAATGCTCTAAATTAAAATTTTTTATAGTACACAATTTTTCATCCATAAATATTTCTCTTAAAATTACTTAAATAAATCTCAGAGTTAAAAAATTAAATAAATAAACAAATTTTTATTTACCTTATTATAATTTAAATTATTTTCACTTTCTATCCCACACATATTGGAAGATAGTGGGTGAACAAACGTTCATCCATTGTCATTCAATACTTGAAATATTGAACTCAACAGAATAAACATAAATGTTTTTAACTGTATCTCCAATGTTCTCTTAATCGCTATTTCATGTATTCATTGGCAAATATTTACCTTCAAATTGCTATAAAAAAGTTTCAAGACTAAAACAAATCATTAACAATTAAAAATGAGCTGTAAAGAAATCTTTCATTTTTATTAGGATTTAATAAATAACCTATTTCTCTCTCATTATTTAAATAAATAAAAATACGAAGTCCAAATAAAAGCTTTATACAAAACCATAGTACTTGATAGAACATTTATTTCACCTTTTTTTTTCTAACCACAGGCAATAGGTCATTTTCCTTTAAATTTCAAAGAAATGAAATCCTCGATGTAAGTAAATATTCCCCTACATTTGGTAGCATGTATTAATGACATCAAGCTCCAACAAACAATTTAAACAAGAGAAAATATAGCAAATCTTACCTTTGTTTATAAATCCATATTAAAAAATATTTACTGTAAATATGTTAGTTTATCCAGTACTTTTTGAAGCCCTTGTTTTTTTTTAATATAACCATACAAGGTTCTGTAGAGATAAATTATGATCTCCTGCAGACCCGTATGGTGTTTTCACACATCAAGATAAATTGAAAAAATATTGCTCATTCCATATAACAAACAGTTTAATGTTGACTGTTTTTCTTCACACAATTTAAAATCAGGGCTTTAATGCAATATACATAAATTTAATTAATTGTAGTGCTTTGAAGACACTGGAAAGCAAAATAATCCAATTCAAATATGATAAAAAAAAAAAAACAATTTTTAAATACACAGATTAGTTAATAGGTAATATAACTAAACTACAAATATACTCTTCACACTCAATAAGCTTATGTCAACTTAAATGGGAAACAAGTTTCATTTCATTAAACATTTTTTAATATAGGTATAATTAAGAAATAAACCAAGAAGTAAACTTTAGAGATGAAAAATTCTCATTAAAACATATGCATGCAGGCAATACTTGGATTGTTTCAATTAAGCAAAAGGCACAATTGTATTAATAAACTATCATATAAATATTCTATTTTTTTTTTTTTCCCTTTTGAAGATAGTAAAACAGAAAGAACGCAATGTTAACCAATTTGATGAACTACACTTTGCTATTCCAAGTTATTTGCCAAATCTAGCTTATTGTATTTCTTTATACAGTGAATCATTCGAAGTTCACTGCGTTTGTTCTCATGAATGTTTTTTATATGTAATACAATTAAAATAAGCACAAAGAAGTGGCAAGTAAATCTTTTATAAGCTAAGATAGTATTTACATAGATTACATTATCAACTAAATAATCAGATAAAAATACATATAAATTAGAAGGATAAGGATTGATTTTTCTTGAGTACCCTAAAGAAGTAATTTCAATTAACAAATTAGCAGAGCATAAAATTCCATTTAAGACATATAGAGTATGATCAATGGAATTATGTCAACAATTCTAACCAACTTAAAACAGGAGAAAATTGGATAAAGCAGATTTATAGTGCCTTGAACTTGTCAGTCCTAGATTTTTTTCTTTTCAGTATATTTTATAATTAATTTTTAATACTGTTAAAACATAAAAATCAACAAATTTTATCATTAACATTATACCAACCTAAAATTAAGATTATTAACTGAGAAATTAAATTGGAATGCCAATAAACTGAAACATTCGAATTTTTAAAGCTTTATCAATCTTAAATTAATCGTATTACAATTTGCATTTAACTAATTCACACTTCTGAAAAACGAATTATCAATATGGAGTGTTGATTAAATTAAAGCTTAATTAAAGCTTCAGTCTCTAACATGGTTTCAGAACAGATTCAATATAGTCTTCATCTATCTCATCAGCCAAATCTGTGAAAATTGATCCCTGAATCTCCGAAATTCACCATCTTCAAAAGTCACCATTGCAGTAAATGCGGCTATAGATAATTTCAAGCCAGACTTTCTGCAGATAGTTTCTGGTGCAATCTTTTTTTTTTCTATCTACAGGATATTAAGTTCATCAAAGTCTGAGGATGCATCTTTCTGGAGACATTAGTACTGGAGTTAATAACCTGAATCTTTCTTCCACTGTCATTCAGAAAAAATTAAAATTCAAGGATCCGAAATGAAAAATTAAAGGCAATGTTTATCAAGTCATTGATGGGAACTCTAAAATGTATTTGGTCAGCTACTAATACAATATAAAATTTTGACTTGAGAATGAATTTGATTAATTGTGAAGATTCTATCTTCGGTGCTTATAATTCCATGGATGTTTCCTGTAATCTCTAGTCGATGTAGTTATCTATCAATAAAACTATACCTAACAAGGTATCAATAGAAATTTGCTTAAAATGATCCGAAATTTTATTCTTGAAAGTGAGTCGTATCTGCCTGGCACAATTGATCACTTTGGATTGGCAAACAATGTTTCCTATTACCTCTAATTAACCAATAAAACTTTGTTGAAATAGTTAGAAATTTCAGTTCTGAATGTGAGTTTTTGAGACGTCTCCATAGCATAATCGACCACTTTAGATTGCCAGATGGTGTGTCCTGCGCTGTCCTATAATATTTATTCAGCCAGTTTGAGTTGGCAGAGCTTTTATTATACCCAAAAGGAGTAATATCTGCCAGTCACGTTGAAAATTAGCTTAAAATACCTCTAGCCAACCCTGACTCCAGGTCTATCTGAAGTGGGGGAGGCATACTCTCATGGGAGCTGTCAACACATCCGTAAGTTCGGTCGGAAGTAGTTAAGATACACAATGTTATGCTTTTTTTGGAAGCTCTGTTTTTTATTGTTTTTGCCTTTTTTTTCTATTTATGAATTTTAATTACTAGATAACATAAATAAACAAATAATGATGTAGAGATGGTTGACCGTGATATAATATGAGAAGGAGTTGGTCAGAGGTAGAGAGGGGGAGGAGAGGGTGCAGTCAAATAAATACTAAATTTTTAAAAAATAGTATTTTTAAATAAACAAATAATTAAAATGGTTAATAATTAGAGTGCCCAACAAAGTTAGTCTGCTGAAAATTTATTGCAACAGTACAGCAATAAGAATACAAGGTACATAACTAAGAAATCTTATAAGATATATGTCTAATATATGTTATATTACATATATCTAAGATATATATCTATATATAGACCACAAAAAATAAAAATAATATTAGTCCTAGGAGACAGTATTTAGAGTTTGAATATTACCAAATCGCAAACATGAAAAATTTAAAATAATCAAAGTGAACCTAAAGAGATAACATAAATTATGTTAACGCTACAATGACAAAAATTAATCAAATAAAAAATACACAAAGTTGTTCAGTATTGATTATTTGTTTCTCTAATAGAATTGGTTTTCAAAACAATAAATAAATTTTTTAGAACAATATATTAACAAAAACATTAAATATTACAGTTATATACAATAAAATATCAGCATTAAATATTTATTCATATAAATTAATAAATTTCAATAAATAATAACAACAAAATTTAATTTGATAAACATTATATTGTTTTGTTTGACTCATATCGTAATTACTCTGCATACTTGTCTCACTCGCAAATTACAAATAGGACACCTCCCTATTTGCTTAACAGTTCTAACCGAACACTTATAGCACGAATAAACATGAACAATGTTGTTATGAACATACCCCCCATCCTTTGATCGAACTAAGCAAGTACCACAAAGCTCTTTTCTATGAATAATGTCCGGTTCAGGATTATTTTCAGTCATTCCTTCAAACGCTTTTTCAGATAAACCCTGAGAAAATTCAGAAACAATACCACTATCACAGGATGATCTAACAATATCATCATTACTTGAATTGCTAGTGCAAGCCTTTTTCTCAGTCTTATTTTTTCTTCCTCTCGGTCGTGGAGGAAAAAAGTTCTTCCTTACCTAGGAAAAAAATCATAATAAACAGCACTACAAAATTAATACCATTGGTACAAAAGAAACCTAAAACATTAATTCCAGAAATGATAATTGCAATATCAGGTATTGGAAAACCAATCTCTATATTTTTACTTTTTAAAAAATGAAGTCAACTCTTGATAACCCAAAATTGTTGACATCAAGTTTTTTCCTGGACATTTGAGAAAATTTTGTTTAGTCAAAATAATCAGCAACATTCCAAGATGGTACTAAAAAGCAAAAGTGCAATGAAGCACTAAGTTTAAAAATCTTAAATAAGTAATCTGTTGAAAATTATTGTAAAACTGGTGTCTCTGTTATATAATTATTAAAAAAATTATCTTAATTTCAATAGTTACTTTGTTACTCAAATTCTCTCCCTCCATTTGCCATATTGTACACCTATACCAAAGACACCAGTCACTCAATATTCGGCAATCATGGTCTTGAATATGGTATTTAACACATTGTGGACAGGATATACCAAAAAACAATAAGTAGAGCATGGGTCATGCAGTTATACTTTTTTATTTAGTCAAACTAATTATTACAAAGTACTAACATATGTAAAACAAGAGATTAGATGGAAATAATAATGGTGAACTGTATTAAATCCCACTCAAACCGTAATGTATGGGGACAAAATATCTGATCATGTGTTAATGTAAATCTTATGTTTTTTAGTTCCCATAAAAGCATCAACAAAATCATTATATTTCAAAATAACTCTGGATTTATAAATGTAATGGCAAATAATTCAATATGAAATTCTCTTTTTAACTCCCAGTATCTTGAATAAAATATAGCTCTATAACACTATATGTCCAGAAATTATCTCAATTTCAAGCATTTCCTTGTTACTCAAAGTCTCTGCATTTATCATATTATACACCAATACCAAAGATACTAGTCACAAACATTTACCGTTAATACTCATACTAGTTTCCTTAATAATTCTTATAAAATTAAGTTATCAAGAGTTGACTAGTTTAAAATAGTAAATGCTGTTATTAATTTAAAATTACCGTGATCACTTAAATATGTTATACTGTCCAACCTTTTATGCAATGAATAGAACACTTTTGCTTTAACAAATACAAATAGTTTAAAAAAACTGTTGCGGTGCACACATCACACAACTTTCACTTACACACTTTTCTTAGCAGAAATATTAAGCATTTTCAGACAAAGGAAAGAGAAAGTAAAAATTATAGACAATACGATTTAAAACAATTAATTACCATTTGTTTTTCAGAGCAGTGTAATGTATTATCTTTATTTTGTTTGTCACTAGCCAGTTCCATTTATGACTGTATATTTCAATTATTAATTTGATTATGATAAATAATTAAGTTCCACAAAATAGTTTTAGTCCGACAAGAGTGCCACTGATAAAGAAGGCCGCTATATTTATTTATAATTCATTGTAGGTATTTTTGTTTGTTTAGGTATCAGTATATATACAAATTTTAATTTTTATATTGCTGTAATCTAAAGTATTAAATATTAAATAATACCAATGCTAGTATTTATGAAAGTTGCTTATATATATATATATATATATATATATGCAATTGTAATGTAAATATTACATAGTGATTCTGAATAGGGACGCGAAGGCAGTGACGTCACGAACTTCTGTCAAAAATGCACAAGGAGAACAAGAATGACAGATGGTGGGGGAAGAAGAGCCAGATAGAACAGAAGGTAGCCAGCCGACTAGTAAATAAGATCGAGAAAAGAAAATATGAGTTAACAAGTAGTGAGTGTCAACAAAGGAAGATTAGAAGATTGAAAGAAGTTGGTACAATACAGAGGAAGATTCACTGCAGAACAGAGTGACATTTGGAAAGCACGCTAAGAGTAGACCTCGACAAACAATGGAAATTCATAAATTTTATGTACAATTAATGTATACTTTTATAGTGTCTTATTGAGGATATGTGTTTGTTGTCTCAACCCAACTTGAGAATTCATTATTGTGTAAAATAAATATTTGATTCTCGTATTTCTTAGGTCCCTCTATTACAACTATACTCCATTAAGATCTCTTATGTCTCCTTTAGTTAATCATCAAATTCTTTCATATTTAATATTTAACCATTTTATGTACCAAGTTACAATGTGAAATGGTTAATTATTTCAAATAAAAAACATTAAAGGTACTATAGAGGAAAAATTTTTGAAAATAAGCCATTCATGCCCTGTTAGAGAACATTAATGAGAATAAAACCTACATGATATTTAAAACTGCTTAATAATACACTGGTATAATGAATTTAATCAAAATCGCTAATCCGTTTTTGAGAAAATTGTAAATATGTTAAATCAATAATATAAAGCGCTATTTCAGGTTAGCTGATTTTGATGGAAAAGTTGTTGTAAGATGCTATTAAAATATGCAATTTCACTTTCGTATAACTTTTTGTTTTTGACTGTTAGCACTTGACTAGATTGTTAACATACACACACACCATGTAAATACCATAGGTGGAGACAGTGCCAGACCGAGGCAAATTTTAGGATGCAGCGAGATCCAATTTTGGCACTCCTCCTGTTATAACAATAGCTTATTTTTAAAATAGGACACATTTTACATACCACTCATTGTGTGGATGCGTACATACGTATGTGTATGCGCTTTTTTATCACTTATAACTTTAGAATGAGTAGTCCAATATAAAATATAATTGATTTTTTTAAGTTTTGTAGAGATTATCAGGGTATTTCTAAATCTGTTCATCCCATCTCTTAGCGATATTTAGTTTCAAAGCTATGAGTGTTTATAGCGATTTTGGTTATTCAATGATAATTACTTTAAAAATTAAAATTTTCAAACCAGATTAATATTGTTTAATAATGGTATGGAGAAGATACCTATAGATTTTGGTTGAAATTCGATCACCCACACATAGCTTGGTTTTATAAAAAACATAACTTGAAAATTAAGCAACGTTTGTAAATAAACGACCTACAATAACGAAAAATGCGTCAGGAATAAAACACTTGGAAAATACATTTTTCTTTCTAAATCAGTGATTAATTTTTGAAATATTTGGAACCATTCCTAAGGAAATGCACTTAATCTGGTGAAAAGCAGTTCTAGCTTTTTCATTACAGGTTCCTCAGCTTTGGTATATAATATAGGAGGGGAACTTGCAACCTCTAATAGTGTAGATGCAGCCTTGCTCCAAGCTGCATCTGAACTATATGAGTTTTCCAACAATATTCATAAATGATAAAAATGGTTCTTCACCTTAAGTATGTACCAAAGGGAGTTAACAACAGTTAGACTTTGTTGGAAAATTTATTTTTATTTCACGACGGGTATTTTATTTATTTAAGCTTATATATACAAACTTTACTTTTAACATTGTAATATATATAATTATTAATTAAGAACAGAGACGGTGTTAATGGATGCCGCTCAAAAACTCAGAAGGAGCACACCTGACCTTTGATACATATCACTGTTCTTTCAAAAGGCAACAAAACAAGTATTCTAAGTCTTAATGGAAAAATAAAATATAGTCTACCTTTATCTTACGATTCAAGTGGAAAGAAAATGGGTATTTACGAGTTTTTAGTACATAATTAAATAGACAAAGTTTGCCAATCTTCAGATTGAAAACGCCCTAATTCCGAGAATTTTCATAAAATATTTGTAGATTACGATGAGAAGAAGCTATTTACGAAATTTCAGCCAGATGTTAATAATTCGATAAAAAGGGGTCTGTACTACGGACTAATAGTAGTCAAGCATAATTTTGACATTTTTGGTTTATTATTTTTAATAATACATTTGTAATCAACCAAAAATTTGAGGTGTCACTTTTTAGAGAATTCAAAAATCTAATAAAAAAAATAGTCCCTCTGCCGTCTGCAACTTTTTCCCGAGAATACTGGGCCGATTGATTTGAGATATGGAATTTATCTCAGAGATCCTTAAATGATGAACGTCCTAACTCGACATTACCATCCACCCTTTTATTACAAAATGGAGGCTGAAAAGCCTGTGTTATTATAGACTGTAGTACCATGATGGCTGTTACAATGTTAATGAAACTTGCTGTTTTCAATTTGAAGATCTTAAAATTTATGAATATAATATACTTCTTCGAAAAGAAATGAGAAAAAAATTATGATGAATGTAGAATTTTATTTGTGAATAACATGAAAATTACACACTTTTTGGTTGATTATGTTCAGTCTAGGTATGGTTGAAAGTTAACAAATAAAACAAAACATCGGAATGAGACAATTTGGAGCATATATAATGTTTTAAATGTTTAGCATGTTTTCTACTGTCAAGTTGATCTCCTTTCTTTTGGTTATTAATTACAAAAAAAACTTTTATATCATAGCAGTTGGTCTATTATCTTTGATATACATTGTAAGTGCCAATTACAAAACTGAAAGCCAATTTATGCTTATCACATTGAATGAGATGATTCATCCAAAATTACCATCAATTTTTTTTTTAATTACTCTCTACTTTAACGTTTCTGCCATATGGAGTAGGAATTCCAGAGAATTCCATAAAACTAAACCAACCCTTACCAGAGTGGGAAGGTAGAGATTCATACCATGAATCAGCCACAAAATAAATTTCAACCTGTCAACCAGACTAGATTCCTACCGGCAACACTAGACTTGAGAATATTAAAACAGGTAATACTTTAATATGCTCTGCTATCAAAGTCTCCAAAAGTGACAAGTGTAAATTAACCTTAAGGAAGTTTAATATGACAGCAGAGTTATAACATGTTATTAGAACATTCCATTGCGGCTCTAGTTCACTTGGGAAGAGGTAGAACAAACTGGTTAAGATGAGACATAGAATGAGTAAATATTTTGAATAATGTTGGACAAAGTCAGTAGAAGTTTCATTCTGTAAAGAGAAATGAATGGTGGTGTGCATACACGTCCCACATACTTTCCACATACTGCTTGAGAATTGAGTCCATTCCTTCAAGTTCCCTTTTTCTTTACTGAGACAATTGTTGGAGATGAAGGTACAACCTTACTACCAAAACTTTCCTTTGCACTCATTACAACTTTTATTTAACAGATAGAAAATGTTACTATTATTATACTTCTAAAATAATTATTTTTGTTATTATTATACTTTTACCTAAATAAAATAAAGTGAAGAAGGTTCTTGGTTCAAACTATTTTCTGAATATTTAAGAGGTAGACTAAAACCCACAACATTTTTTTATTGAGAACTTTCTTTTCACAACTCCACTCGAATGGTATCAGTAGAAGTTGGAAAAGGAGATAACAGTGCTCTTACCATACAATAACATCGATGTTTTATAATTATCTATGGAAGACTCAAATAAATATTTAGTGTGGAGGAAATAAATTTCTTTAAATCACAAGAACAAGTAAACTCTTGGAAAGTATGAATTTTGATGTAATATCCTTTAATATATCAAATATATCAGTGTTCTCATATATATTGATTTGTTGGTGTTAATGATCATACACACAAATATAACAGCTATTGAAAAATTTGATTAAATTAAACTAATACACTAAAATTCAATGTTTCTGCCTATTCTATTAGGCCAATATCAAACTAATTCTATGAATATACAGCAAAGTATAATAGGTATTGACAAACCTAATTGATTTACATATAAAACTCACATGTAAGGTTCTTACTTGTTATACCAAACGAATTCTATAGCTAAACCATGATCTTAACAAGTATTAACAAATTTGAATAAATTACCTCTTATAATTTTTACATTGTAACATTTCTTCCAATCCAATTTAGGAATTATCAAACAAATCCTATATATGTAAAACATAGTACGATAGGTTTCGACCAAGCTAATTGACTAAGATTATAAGGTTTCGGCCTTTCTATTCCTATACGTATTATCGCCTTTCTATAGGAATTATCAAAAAAATACTACATATGGACACCAACAAATCAATATATAAGGGAATACTCATACATTTTATAAGGATATTACAGCTAACTTCATAATTCCCAGGAGTTTTCTTGTTTTACTGAATTGCCAATGTATTTCCTCTGCAATAAACATTTATTGAGTCACCCATACATAATTATTAAACAAGTCATTGTACAGTATAAGTACCATTACCTACTTCTTCTGATACTATCCTTCGACTGGAGTGAAGAAAAGAACGTTCGCAATCAATTTTTTTTTAGCTTTTTTTCTACCTCTTAAATATTCAGAAAATAGTTTGAACCAAGAAATTTCATTTCACTATATTTTATTATATAGAAGTATAATAATAACAAAAATAATAATTTTAGAAGGATAATAATAGTAAAAACAATAATAACATTTTTTATCAGTTAAATATAAGTTGTAGTAAGTGTAAAGGGGAGTTTTGGGAATAAGGAAGGTACCTTTATCTCCACCAACTGTCTCTATAATGAAGAAGGGAACTTGAAGAATTAGACTCTAATCCCAGGCAGTTAGGGATAGAAAAAGAATGAGAAACTATGCATACCACTAGAAATCTAAAAAGCTGTGATCAACATACAGATACCTCCAAAACTGGTAAAACTCACACACACGACAATGGAGGGTAACCTGTGATGCGTGCAAATGTTCGGAGACCTCTCGAGAAGCTTCAACACAAGGACGGTAGTCCGTAAGGGCAATGGTTTAGCCTGTCTAATATTTAATTTAACTTGGTTCTTGAGACAGCTGTGAGGAACTTCAATACTCAGATCACAGAACCATTTGAAGGACACTTCTAAACTGACTTTTTCAGGTGCTTGGATATGCAAACCATCTGGATTTTGCTGGAAGGAAATTGGAGTGCATCAGGAAGGTTTTTGAAGCTCTAGAAATAGCAGTAGCGCTATGGGACTCCTAATGAACTCAGATTAAACAAAATACAAGAGTGTAAACACCAAGCATGATAACTGGAACTGTCTGGGTTTGAAAAAGACCCTGAGGAGAATTTTGGGGCTGCAGAAGCAGAGAAGTCCATAACAGGACTTAGATATGGTCAATGTGATTAAATTCTCTCAACTGAAATGAGCAGGGCACATCGGAATGAATTCAGAGGAAATCCCATCCCATGTCCTATCAAAGAAACTATTTGGAGCACGGATGGTTGGACGCCCTAGGCTCCGATGGGAAGACTTTGTTGCTATTGATGCATTATTGATACTTGGCAATGGTAACTGGAAGGCAGCAGGACAAAACAGAAATGACTGGCGTTCAATGATGGAGCAGACCAAGACTCAATTAAGGGCCGTTGAGCCGTATAATAATAATAATAAAGTCAATGGAAGGAGCCTTTTTCTACCTTTCTTGAAATTAGAGATGGTCAGGAGAGCAACCGCACCATCAACTCTCTTCTTATTTTATATACCAGTAGAAAATTGGATTATATATAGCAAAAAAAAATAGAATTAATAACTTAAAATAGAAACATAATTGCTATTTTTTTTGTAGCAAGATAATTAAAACAGAAGTACTGACTTTCAAGGAACTTTTAGCAAGTTATTCAAATTATTACGATGAAAAAGTGAATCCATATTTAATTTAATAACTGCAAACAAAATTAAAGTGAAACAATATATGAAAAGTAGACTTTAATTACATCCGTCAATGAATGAAGAGAATGAAAACCATGAAATGAAGCCGTAAAAACTTACCTTGTAACATTTATCACAGTATCTATAGAAAGGGGTACTATTAGATAGTCCACACTGCACACAATTCTTAAATAAATAAATGTTTCTAAAAAATCCTTCTTTTTCAGAGGAATCAGAAGAATTATCACAGGCATCGTTTTCAGAAAAGATTAAATTTTCTGCATCAATTTCATAAGTTTTGGCAACATCCATAATATCCTAAAGAAAATGCAAAAAATATATAATTATAATAAATAAAAAGGAAACTGACATAAATTCAACTTTATAATTTGTTACATGAATGTACAATTAAATGTTTTTTAACCTAATAACCATCCTCGTAAAAATAATACCATATGCCTGAGAATTTAGAAAAAATTAATATCTAAAATAATAATGTCTTCTTTTATTATTATTGAAAGGAAAATACACATTTTTATGCAAAAGAAATAAAATTATAATAAATACAACTTTTAAAATTAATTTCCTCTTGGCAAAGCAGAAATGTAAATATGTGTTTGTATTTATAGTTTAAGTAATATTTCCAAGGTTAATTAAATTAAAAAAACAAAACAACATTAGGAAGTGAAAGATGTGATGAACCACAACAGATTTTTAAACTAATATCCACATTTTTAAAAGTACTTTATGCAGCTCTCTAAGGAAACCCACTTACTTTTTCCCCCCCTCGAATAAATAGAAAATACATACATCTCTCAGGATATGCAAGATACTCCTTTGAAAGATAATCATTAAGCCCATATTACTATAGAGTATAAAACCCATAAAATTTTGTAATTTTTCTACCATAACTTGCTAAGGAAAAGAACCATACTTGAATAGAATTTTAGGAGTGCTGTTTAAAACAAATATTTATTATTTTCCTACCCTGACTAGGTAAAGAAAATACTGTTGTAATTCAAGCAAATAGTTAATATACATGTTTCGATAATAATTGCATTTATAAACCTCTTGAATAAAAAATATAGCTTATTTTTTTGGCCTTTTTAGTGTACTTCTGCCTGATCCACAATTATTTATCTCATGAATAGGTGGAATGATTTTGTAACTTAATTCCCAACTGTTACACCAGGAAAATATTTTACTTAGATTATTTATTTTCTTATTATTGAAAGTAATTAGTGCCTTTATTCAAAGTTTTCAACTAGAAAATTCAAAATTCCTATTTTCAACGTCAACTCATTCAACAATCCCTTTCATTCTGTGATTTTTTTTTATTCAGGGAACCTAAAATTCGACTCTTAACAACTGTAAATTTGTAGTCATCATCACAGCCAAGGCCATAAAAAAGAAACTTCTTACACTTTACCCAATAAGACATCTTTAACTTGGAAATATTATGGTTAATATGTGTATGTTTTTCTATCATTCCCCATCTTACTTCTTTCAATTCCATCTCCCCAGGTACTCTACAACACCTTCATTGACTGACCTACGATCTACTTAATTAGGTTTCATTTTCATTCAAACACAGAACAATAAGAAAAATATATATTTCATAACAATACATCTTTAGGATTCCACTAATCCTGAATTTCATTTTCCACAAAAAAAAAAAAAAAAAAAAAAAAAAAAAAAAAAAAAAAAAAAAAAAAAAAAAAAAAAAAAAAGAAATGTATATATATAGTGTAAACAATAACAAAATGTAAGCTTGTGCAAATACTTTTGAAACAGACTTTTTTTAGTTCTTATTTGTTTATTAAGTGATTTAGTTTATGTAATTGGTCGACTTTTAGTTACATGGTTGCTCAAATAAATATAGTTTCTATCAAATAAGTTTTCTAGTTTTAAGTCATTCCACATTGAATATAAAGCCAAAAGTTGCTTTGTGCAAATATCTAAGATTAGCGCCATAAAGCATTGTTAACTTGCACAAAAGATTGTTAAATTCATTAAAAGCTGAGATTTAGAAAAATTAAGTAACTCTAAAATCTCAACCCATTTTATTATATATTAAACCTTCTTCTTCTTTTCTTCTCTTCTTTATGCCTCTCAGCACGGAGGTCTATCCAGCCATCGCAACCAGACATACCGGTCTCTAGAGAGTGCCCTCATTTCTCCCATCAACGACAATCATTAATAACTTACTCAGGAATCAACTTGTTCACTGTCTGTATAGATTTAACTTTTATAACTAGAAATATCACTAAAATTACATTACTCAAAAATGTTGAAATTGGAGTTAGTCATTCTGTCAACTGAAAGGTTCAGACTGAAATTATGTGATTTATAAAACTAGATTTTTATTGCCTACCATCAATATAATAAATAGAATTTTTGTAATTTTAATGGTCTAAATGATTTCTTATCTGTAAGCTTTAAGCTTTATCTCTGTTTATAATGCACTTAAAAAAGTTTATAATAGCCCAACATTATCAGAAAATAATTTCTATTCAAAGTAGAAGGATAAGTGAAAGTTGTGTGTCGCCCGCATCAGATTTTTCACAATGGATTGAACATTTAGTCATTTAGATTCTTGGTCTAGTTTGTTAAAATTTTGTTTTCTCTATGTCAAAACTCCAACAAAAAGGTATTGATGTAAATAGTTTAAATAAAAAAGACTGATTCACTAAAAAAAATACTTGTGTTGATAAAAGAAAATCATGTGCAAATACTTTTGAAACATATTTTAATTATTTTATATTTATTTAGGAAATGATTTAGTTTTGATTTTTAATTGTTAATTTTTAGTTTAATAACTATCTAAATAAAAGAGGAATCCACTAAGTTTTGTAGTCATATTTCGATCTAATTCAAATTTAAAGTGTATTTTTTTTTTTACTGCCACTGTACATATGTGTTAAACATTGAATTTCATAAGTAATATTAATATACGAGTTGATACAAAATGTTGATATTAATAATTAATATTAATAATCACATAAATTCAGGCCTTCATGAGAATTTTGTCATAGAGGCAGAGAGCTATGCATGGAAGCACAGGCAGGCGCATGCATACACCTGCTCAAGCTCACACTCTATTCTATAGAGCTTATACACTTCTGTTCAGTTTTAATCAATACAATTAATAAATTATATTGTCTAAAGCTAGAATCACAGATAAATGGAAATTCTTATCAATAAGATCAGCATTTAACCAAAAATTAAATAAATATCTGTTATTCATATATAAAATTGAAAATTACTAAAGAAATTTAAATGAACAAAACTGGAGTGTCCAGTCATGCTTTTCAAACAAGACACTCAAAATGATTTTTATGAAAGCTAAAGCAACAAGGGATGAAATAGAGGAGAGAATAGAACAGAATATCCAGTATGAAAAGAGAAAATATTAAACACAACCATAAATCCCATACAACAAAATCTTAAAATAAATGAACTAAATCAAATCATGTATATCATCCATTTAATTCATGTGTTTTAGTATTGATAAATAAAGTATTTAAAAGTTTAATTCAATCAAAAATGTACTTAAAGACTTTTTGTGATAGTCCAACAATAAAATTTTAATCTTAACCAAGAATGACTGCATTTTAAAGTGCAACTAAATAATATTTAAAAAAAAAAATATATATATATATATTTTATAGATGATGTAGCAGCCTTTCAACCTTAAGCTACTAAAGATACTGCTTTACAGAAATCCTATTGTTTGAGTAAATAAAAGTCTATGAATTGAATACCATATAAAAGAATTGTATAAACCTAAGTAATTAAAATACAGTACTGTTGATTATCTAAACATTCAATTAGCTTAACAGATTACATAAAAACACAGCTAAACCAGTCAAAATTTAAATGTAGTAATGTAATTAAAGCTAATTGAGGCCCAGATTTTAACTTAAAGAACAGGTTCGTAATCGAAATCTAAATAGAGGTTAGGGTGTGCCTACCAAACCTGTGAACATCTTATGAATACACGGTCATTCTCAAAATTTCATTTTTAGTGTGATTATGAGATCTTGTCCCCACCAACTGTAGTAGAGCAACAGTTGTACAGTAGCATTAAAACCTAAGTAGACTGATCTGTATTCAAAAGTTTGGAAATTTTTTATTACACAATAACTTTTTTTATTTAAATTGTGCATTTATTTGTATAGCTTGCTATAATTTAATAATTTGAATAGAATTTAATTATTTTCAGAAACGAAGTAGAAAATTATTGACAAATTTAATCCGTAACATTTATTTGTGCTAATTTACCAAATTTCTATTCATTAAAACTGAAAGTTTACTTCATTAATACAGAATCAGCAGCTTATTTGGACTTGATTTTTATACTTATAAGTGGATTTAGTATTTGACAACATTTGATTGTATCGATTTTATATACTTTGCAATGATTTTTTAGCCATTTTTTTTTAAATGAAAGCCACTGCTAAATTCTTAGGAATAGGATTATCTTTTTCACTATACACCACTGATAAACAGAGATGCTTTATAACAGACATGGTTATTTTACGTCTTTCTTTTTAATTATCAATTTAAATGAACTTAAAGATAGTATGAATCATCCCACACATCAGTTCAGAAAATTGATGTTTAACAGAATAATAAAGCCTGAACTATTAGGCATTCATTCCGACCATAGCACACATGTATATTATAGTAGACCACGATTAGTTGGCAGCCCTAGGCGAACTAAAGCAGCAGTAGGTTGAAACTTATTTTGGATTTTTCTAAACTCTCCTATGTTACTTACAAAATATTAACACATGTATACATAAATAAGATGACAATATCTTTTAAAATGTGTATATAAAGTATCAGGTAATTATATGATTTATAAGTAATTTCTTTTCTATTCTATATAAGTAATTCTAAAATTGTAAGTAATTTCTAGAGATCAACCAATACCGAGATTAATATGAACGTATCGGTTATATCGGCCTTTTGGCCGATTATCCGTATCGGCCAATATCAAATGCATAGCATAGATTGAAATCCTAAAGACGGAAATTTCTCACGTCACTACATGTTATATCTAACTTCAGTTTATAGGCTATAACCCTTAACATAAGAGTAAACAGACATAAATATTATAAATTAAACAAAAACTATGACTTTTGCATTTTATGTACACAATTTTGCACTTTTTGGATTTTTACTGCACAATTTTGCAGTTTTACATTGCATGTTTTTTTGGGTTTTTACTCCACGAAAATCCGGTCTCTACTGATAAATATGGTAGTGAAGCCGATATATCAGTGTTTGGAATATTAGTATCCGAAGCCAGAAAAGGCCAGTAAGCAAAAAATCAAAAAAAAGGTTAAACTCTACCAATCTTGATAAAACAAGGTTGTGAGGGGCGGTCTCTGTTCGGTTATATGGGTCTTTGCTCAAATTTATATTCATTTCGATATCTTGACGATTGACTGACACATTTATTTGCAATCAAAATAATATTCCAAATTAAACTTTATAAATCTTGATAAAATAAGGTCATAAGGACTATATAGCTCTTTAGAATATTGGTTTAAGCTCAAATTTTGTTGAGGATGAAAAAAAATGTGTGGATATATATATATATATATAAGTTTTTAGAACATTGGTATCAGCTGAAATGTATGTATGAATTTAGCCCTAGATGATTGATTGATACTTTCATTCAGTAATTATGAGAATTTTCTGTGCGACAATGTACAGAACCAAGCATATAGGAACGAAAGACCAATATGCTGAAATATATGTTCATCTCTCTTTTATCGATTTAAATTTGTGTATAAGCCGATGGTCTATAATTTCTTTTATTTAGGAATGAGTAGGATATTCCATGTGAAACTGTACAAAAATTACAGAAAAGGAGGGAAAAAAACTGATATGGCCGATATATCGGCATCGGCCAAAATTTCGATATTGGTCGATCTCTAGTAATTTCAATTTGAACCAGATGTTTCTTAAGACATAAACCTAATAATAGGTCATAAAAGTTTTGATCTAAATAAATGCCCCAGCCTAAACAAAGCCTACCTATCATCTAACGTTTTTCAACATGCCATACCTCAATAAAAGTAACAATTTAGTCAAGCTGAGAGAAAACATATTTAAATTTAACTTTCACAGGAAAAAACAAATACCTCAGGTGGAGAAGACGAGTCCCTTAAAGAAAAAGGATAAACGGGGGTGTCAGAATTAGACACTACTTCAAATTCCACCATTGAATCTTCACTTTTTGTTGAAGTATCAGAGGTGTCTTTCGCAGTATCTACAAATAAAAATATTCAATATTAAATTGGTTCCTGAATACACAAAATAACTCAAAATAGTTAAGTGTAATACCGGTAGTCCGTTGCTGAATACTGTAAATGCTTTCATTTCCATCTGAGGAATAGTCAGTTGATTCAGGTTCGAGAAGATAATAATACTTGGGCCTTTTGATCAGTTCATCATCACTTTCTAATAAAATATTGGGCATTGATTAATCAGATGAACAACATATGAATACATTAAAGTGTTAGTTGTTGAATGTCATACCATCACTTGTAGTTCTATGTCTCTTGAAAAGATTGGTATCTGAACTAGTTGCCACTAGAAGTAGGATAAAGTTTTAATTTAGGATTCACAAATGAAGCATAAAAGAATACAAACAATCTAGATAAAATATTCACGAATCAAAATTTATAACCTCTAGGAAATAGGTACACAACTGATAACAAACCGAAGTTTAATACACTCTAAAAAACATTATCACTATAAATTACAATTAAAATTAAATTAGTAAAATTTATAAACGATTACCTCGGTTCATCTCAACAACGGTCGGTAAGTACTACTAACTACACAAGCAACGCCAAGAATGAATCGTTACAAGGCAAAGCTGATTACAGAGGACAGGTCCTAACATGAACCTCATACTGACGTCATCGAAGCTAAAACAATTCTTTTATTAATATTTAAATGTTGTTTTTAAATATAATAACAAGAAATAAAATACTGGACAAATATTGTTCTATTGTGTTTTCAGATTGAACATATTTATTCTCATAATAAAAACAGAACTTTATTTCTATTTAATAAATAAATGTAGTCTTTATTTCGCAAATGAACGATAGTAAATTACTACATAATTAAAGTAACATTAATATTACAAGACATGGGTGTTTTTTTTATTTTATTACTAATTTTATTTTCCAATTCCACAAAAAAAGTCAATTTTAAAGGTTATCTTCTTCATAATTTACTTCAAGATACGCAAATGATGAGCTTAATGATCAATTGTAAAGAAATTATTAGCTTTTGTTTGTTGTTGGCAATAAAAGCTTTCAATTGTAAATTGAATTGTTGTTGTTATAAGCGTACAATTCAATACAAGTTATAATATAAAATTATAGCAAAATTGTTTATTTACTAAATTTCACGAATTTTAGCAAATAAACAATTTGTTTTATACTTGGAAGTTTTTATTGCCAACAAGAAAAAAACTAAACAGCTTCTCAACAAAACAGAAGAAAGGAATTTTTTATTTAGGAATTAGAAATTTTTAACGAGATCAATGAGTTGAGTTAAAATAATAATAACTCAATAAACATTTTGGAGGGTCAGAAAAAAAAATGATGAGTTAAAAATATTAATTAATAAATTATTTATGCAATAAAATTAGTCTATTTCAACAACCAAAGAATAGAGGAAAAACGAACATTGATAAAAAAAAAAAAAAAAAAACGGTATTTTTTTAAGTGATTTTTTGCTATCTTATTAGTTTAATTTTCTATAAAATTGTTTAACAATTTAACAATTAGACACCTCTATCCTTGAACTTATATTAATCCTCCTGCTGGATTGATCTACGGGACAACACCAATTAGCTGCAGCGTATCCATTCTTACCAGGATCCTGGTATTTATAAGTCGCTTTAACGTATTGTACGAAGTACGAAGATCGACCAACTTCGTACTTCGTACATAATATTGGCTTACGTAAATTTATATTTTTATTAATGAAGTTTAAATTTGTTTTATACTTATTTTACTGCTGTTACTTATATTCATATGTGATACTAACGTCCCGGGCATGACGTTAAACCGCGACCTGGGTGGACAGGACTCATAGCCATAGTGAAGGCAACCTGTCTAGGAGAAGGCAACCCCAAAATCAAACCATTGTCGTTGCAGTTCAAAACAAGGTTGATCGTAGGGCCAGCACCCAAAAATATTTCGTTTTCAAACCGAAAACAGAAAGAAAACCGGACGGATCTAATCGGCAACGACTTAAGGCGCGAAAATGGAACATGTTTTTTGGTACGTGGAATGTCCAAGGTTTGAGGACCAAGAAAAACGAGGTGGAAAATGAACTGAAAAAGCAAAATATCGATTTGGCGGTCCTCAGTGAAACTAAAATCAAAGGAAGTTACAATGAACTTTCAGGAGATTTCGTGTATATCTACAGTGGAGTGGAAAAAAGTGAGAGAGCTAGAGCAGGGGTTGCAGTGGTGATTAACAAAAGATTGCGCAGGTAGATTAAAAATTATGAATGTGTAAATGAAAGAATAATTAAACTTGAAATGGCATTGTTCGGAGAAGAGGTTGTTATAGGTTGCTCCAACTGAAGATTCCAAGCAATCCATAAAAGACACGTTTTTCGATGATATTTGCCACTCGATAGAGCGAACACCTGACCGTAAGATTGTTATCTGTTTGGGCGACTTCAAAATGGGTGAATTACTTTGAAGAATTATTTCATGAGGAACGACCCGAATTCACATGGAACCAATCGGATGAAATAATATAAAATAAGGAAGATATACCGCCAGTCACAATCATAGAACTGGATTCAGTTCTCAAAGGAATGAAAAATAGAAAATCTTCCGGCCCTCGTTCTATTCCAATCGAATTAATTAAAGCAGGCCTGACCGAACTTAAAATGGCACTGGCAGAAAGTATGACACTTCTGTTAAATGGTGGAGAGATCCCCGAAAAATGGAAACAGAGTTATATCACCCCAGTTTTCAAAAAAGGCCGAAAGAAAGACGTTTCCAACTACAGAGGTATTACTGTTACCAGCTCGCTGAGTAGATTATACGGCCGGCTAATTAAAAGCAGAATTGAAAATGACTTACAGGAAGAGATCAGCGAGGAACAGGCGGGTTTTCGAGCTGGAAGATCATGCACTGATCACATTTTTAGTCTCTCACAACTTATAGAAAAGAAGATTATACAAATATCAAGAAGCCCACGACCGTGAACTCCACATGATATTTGTAGATTTACACAAAGCCTACGATTCCAGTACCTCTAGCGAAATTGTGGAAAGCTTTGGAAGCCACATCTATTAAGAGATACCTCATCAGAGCAATTCAAGAGCTATATAAAAATATAACGGGGGCTATAAAAATAGGAGATAGAGTATCTAGAAGCTTCTCCATTAACAAAGGATTGAAGCAGGGGTGCTGCCTTTTACCCCTGATTTTCAACATTTATATAGAACAAGCCCTTAAAGACTAAAAAAGATCGTGCTGTGGAATGGGTGTTCAAATCGGAAATGATGTAATCTACAATTTGCAGTATGCCGATGATCAAGTCATAATCGCATCGGATCCGGATGATCTGAGCTATATGATGAGGAAGTTGCTAGACACGTATTCCAGATGGGGTCTGAAGATCAGTGAAAGTAAAACAGAGTGCATGGTTTTCAACGCTCCAAATTTGCCCCTTGAAATTGATGACTGGATGCTAAATGTCAGCCACCAGTTTAAGTACCTCGGATACTGGTTATCTTCAAAGGGAGTGAGGTTGACATCGAACATAAAATAAATGATGGGAAAAGAATAATAAGTTCGATAAGTTCAACCATATGGAGTAAAGAAATAAAATTAGAAACTAAAAAGAAGATATACCATTCCTTTGTAGAAAGCGTAGCCACTTACGGATCAGAAGTTTGGACAATGACATAATAATAATAATAATAATAATAATAATAATAATAATAAGGCTTAGCGAACCCGAAGGCTCGATGCCGAAACCACCAATCGCTTGTTACACACCTCCCTCCACCGTTCGCCGTCCAAACCCAGTCCCTTCAGATCGGCTTTAATGCAATCTTCCCACCTTCGCTTCGGTCTACCCCTCGGACGCTTACCATTCGGCACAGCAAATATTAACCTTTTAGGAATTCTCTCGTTACTAAGCCCAACAACTTTACAAGCCCATTTGATTCGCCGTGATGAAATTACCTCAATTATATTACCCGGATACAGCTCACGCAATTCGGCGTTGTGTAACCGTCTGAACTCTCCGGTTAACTCATCCTTCTTCGGTCCGAATATTCTACGCAATACTTTATTTTCAAAAACCTTAAGACGCTGCTCATCCCTTAATGTAAGCGGCCAAGTTTCGCATCCATAAAGAACTGTAGGCAAGATAATTGTTTTATAGATTCTAATTTTTAAGTTACGGGACAAGAGGCGCGAACTAAGTAGTTTTGTCACAGAAAAATAACAAGCATTCCCCGCCTTCAGTCTAACCTTAATCTCTTCTTCAATTTCGTTTTTTCTAGTTATCGTAGAACCTAGATACCTAAATTTATCTACCTGTTCAAACATATTACCATCTATATCGACATCACCAGTAGTATCGCCATTTTTGCAGCTAACCATATATTTTGTTTTATCCACGTTTATTTCGAGTCCTAGTTCTTTACCGGCTTTCATTAACGTTGTCGTATTTAGTTTTATAGTTTCAAGGTCTTCGCTTAACAGTACCAGATCATCAGCATAGCCCAGCACGGATGTTGTCCCGCCCAGATCCAACCCTTTCTCGGTTCGCATTACCTCCCTAATGGCATGTTCTAATGCCAAATTGAACAGGATAGGCGAAAGAGAATCCCCCTGTTTTAAGCCCGTACGAACCTCAAATTTTTCGGACAAATTATTACCGATTCTAACTTTATTGAGTGTCTCCGTCAAGCACATCCTGACTAGATTTACTAGTTTTTTTGGAATCCCCTGCTCGATTAGAATATTATACAGTTTCTGGCGGTCAATAGAATCGTAAGCCTTTTTAAAATCTATATACAGCTGGTGAACAATACCGTTATACTCCAATTTTTTCTCTAATATTTGCCGTAAAGAAAATATTTGATCAATTGTCGAACGATTCCGTCTAAATCCGCATTGGTAGTCTCCGATAATATCCTCGGCGTATTCCGTGATTCGACTGGTTAAGATTGAAGTTAATATTTTATAACATACCGGAAGGAGTGAAATTCCTCGATAGTTATTACAATCCGTCCTCGGACCCTTTTTGTGAATCGGAATAAGAATAGATTCTTTCCATTCTTCAGGTAATTTCTCGTTCACCCAGATCTTTTTAACCAACCGATGTATTTTAGAAACTCCAGCTTCCCCGCATGCCTTAATTAGTTCAGTAGGAATATTATCGATTCCCGCTGCTTTATATGATTTTAATTTTCCGATAGCTACTTCAACTTCCTCTTTACTTGGTCCTTCTATTAACGGTTCAGCACTCTGGTACTCAGAAGGAGGACACAGATCATAATTTCCCGTATTTAAAATATTGTCAAAGTGGTCCTTAAACTTATTCAATATGTCAACCGGATCGGTCAGAATATTGTTATTATCATCCCTAATTCCAGACGTTACGGGCCCTACATATTTACGTGATCTGTTTATACCTTTGTACATGTCTCTTACGTTATTTTCGATTCTATTAGTTTCTATTTCAATTATTTTATTTTTAAGATACTCCCTTTTTTTATTTTTGAGCAATTTTGTCGTTTCGTTCTTTGAGATTCGGAAGTATTCCAGATTGTCTTCGCTAGGATTATTTAGAGCTTTTAATTTAGCGGTTTTTCTTTTTTCGCACATGTTTAAGCAATCTTCATCAAACCACGGTTTGTTATTCTTATTTTCCTTTTTTCCTAGACACGAGTTACCGACCGCTTTAATATTATCCCTGATCTCTATCCATAACTTGTCAATATCCTCGTGGTCCTCGTCAGGAAGCTCTAAAGCTTCAAACCTATTCTTAACATCTAGCTCGAATTGGTTTCTAATTGATGGGTTTTTTAATTTTTCCAAATTATAATTCTCAAAATCGAAACGGTTTTCTTTTCTCTTTTTTATATTAAGTTTTTGTCGAAGTTTCGCGATTACTAATTCATGATCCGACCCACATTCTGCTCCGCGATAAGACCGCACATTAATTATACTGCTTTGCCAGCTATGTTGTATCAAGACATGATCGATTTGATTTCGTGTTTGCGAATCCGGTGATGTCCAAGTATATTTATGAATATCCTTGTGTTTAAACGTCGTACTTTTAATTATCAGGTTTTTCGAGATGGCAAAGTTTATTAGACGGATCCCATTATCATTACTATATTCGTGCAAACTTTCTTTACCAATCGTCGGAATATAAACTTCTTCCCTTCCTACCTTTGCGTTCGCGTCACCTACAATTATTTTCATGTAGTTTCGTGGTAGTTTATCATAAACCCATTCGAGTTTATCGTAAAATTCACTTTTGACTTCATCGTCACTGTCTTCGGTCGGACAATGTATGTTTATTAATGCGATTTTAGACCAAGGTCCCTGAAATGTAGCTACCGAAATTCTATCACTAAAGAATTGTACGTCCCTCAAAGCGGATAGTAATCTACGCCTAATTAGAAACCCGGTACCTAAACAATGATTCCCGCTTCCTCCGTACCAAATAGTGTACTTCCCTTCCCTCATCGAGCCCTCCCCTGGCCACCGGACCTCTTGCAGAGCCACGACATCCAAATTGTACCCATTTACCTCATTCCCGACCGATTTTAGCCCCCCTGCTGTGTTTAAACTCCTTACGTTCCACGTACCAATATTTAAATCCCTATATTTCAACTTGCGCCATGAATCCCCTAAAGCAGTCCCCACCCGGAGACCCGAACGGGGGACTAGTTTACTTCCGGATAATGAGCGTTTTACCTTAGGGAGATCCATGACTTTTTGTGGTGTTTGGTGAACTAAAGATATGTGAGTAGGGCGTTCAATCCTACGTCACACCCTCCAGCAAGTCTGGTGGGCCCCTACCTCCAGCAAGTCTGGAGGTCCCCTCCCTCCAGCAAGTCTGGAGGGCCCCTCTCATTGTTGGTCAGCGAGTCCATCGGACTTAGCCGGGAGGAACTTCCCAGGACAATGACATAAAAGATGAAAATAAGTTGCTTTCCATGGAAATGGATTTCTGGAGAAGAAGCCGTGGCATATCTAGAATCGAGCGGATCCCAAACGCAGCTATTAGAGACAAGGTCGGATGTCAAAAGAACATCCTTCACCTGATCGGGATCAAACGGTTAAAGTGGTATGGCCACTTAATGCGGATGGATGAGAACCGCTGGCCAAAGAAAATTTATACCTATATGCCACCTGAAAGAAGGAAGCCTGGAAGGCCAAAGAAGAAATGGATAGAGGACGTGGAGGAAAGAGGGCTTCGTGAGGGAGATTGGATGGATAGGGAGCGGTGGCTTTTGGATATTGGGGATATGACTCTTTAAGTTGTATAAAAATCAAATATAAAAAAAAAATGTAATACTAAACTTTTGGTTGCTGTATAGATTAATAAATTACAATAATATCTACTTCGATTAGTGTATGAGTATTATTGTCTTCATAAAACTGTGATTGTATATACATTTAAAAAAAATATTTTAGATTTTTATCGAGTGTAAAATAAAGTATAAGAAAATACGGAGTATAATTATTATTTCCTTCGTAACACTATGATTGAGTATATATATTTTAATTTTCTAGATAAAAAAATAATTATTACCGTAATTTTTAAAATATATTATCATTTTTCGTTCAGTAAAGTAAAAATAATTTAAGTGCTAAACTAATAATGTGTTTTCTCTTTATTTTTAACGATGGTGGGAATGATCCTTTAAAAAGTTTATTTTGCTATATTAATTTTTTTAGAAAGTTTTCCAATAGTTCACGTTTGATTTATTAAACTTATTTCCTACCTTAAATTAAACTCATTGTACTGGAGATAAATAATCAGGAGGCAGTCATTTTAAGACTCATTCAGTACTTAAACACATTCAGTACTACAAACGAGATCTGATGATGACCCATATGTTTGGGTTAAAACGTCAGAAACAATAAAAAAATCTGAAAAGGACTGCTTCCTGATTATTTATCTCGTGTGATATGTTGAACAGTTGACTGATTTCCTTTCATTGTACTTCTTGACCCTTAAACCTAAAAATAATGTAAACTGATTTTGAAATATATGAATTAAACAAACAAACAATGCTATAACTTAATTTGTCTGAGAAAAAACAAAACACAAGTCTGTGTCTGACAAACAAGTCACGGAGATAATTTAGTTGTTATTATCGTTATGTGGATAAAAAAAAATGTTTTATATGAATTTTGAGGATTAAATGGTGGTTTAAGAATTTATTAAGCTTCATTTGTTCCTTGATTTATTTATAATATCAAATAGTGGCATTCTCTTTGTGGGAACATTAAGGAAAATAAGTGCTGAAAAATCGAGAACAGACAAATTATAAAGTGCTCAGTGAAGATGACGTCAGCGGGAAAGAAATTAACAACAATTTTCCGGACTTAAAACATAAAATATATTAAATGCTGAGCACAAAATTACCATGATAAATGGATTGAAATGAATATTAAAGTTGACGTAATGGCGAGTCAATCATATAAAATTTATATGAAGGTTAAACGAATGAAGATGATAAAACAGAAATCCCAGCGTATCATTGATTCTCTTGAAAGTGTTGATGAAACTGTCGCAGCTGGGGTGTCAGCTGAGAATTCTACAGGTCCCGAATCCCTGAAGGAAAATTTTTTAACTAATTAACTAAAAGTTATTAACTGAAATTTTTCTGATAAATGTGTATCTAATTGAGGGACAGCGATGAACTGTTAGATTTATATATTGCTAAAAAATATGAAAATGTTGATCTAACGATTAAAGACAATTTTTATAGGGATAAATACAAAGGAAATTCAAAAGACAATAATGCTAATATGAATGAAAGTAATTCTCGAAACCTCAGAACAATTCCTACAAAATAGTTGTTATAATTCTCTTAGAGGCACAACAGATGATATTAAATACTTCAAAAGGAAAACAACTGTGCCAAAATTAAGTTGTGTTGTATGTGAAGAATAATAAGAGTGGATTGATAGAACATAAGATGCAAACTTCACAACTCCAGATGAATTTGAAAATTCTGATAAAAAAAAACAACTGAAAATTACAAAATGTTTTAAAAACAGAATCTATGGAGTACAAATGACAACTAAACTTCTTCTTCTTTCAATATCCCCTGTGTGCTGCTAAGCGTAGAGTAGCTGTCTCTAACCATCTTGTCCAACGGTCGCTGTTCTGTGTAAGCCTTCTCATCTCCGGCATGGTGCTTCCTCTCGCTGTGCCAATTCACACAGTCAAGTCTGCATATATAAGTCTTGGCCGGCCTTGAGGTCGCCTTCCTCTCGGTCTTGCTTATAGAAGTCACCTGGCCTTACGGTCATCTCCCATTCTGTTAACATGGCCGTACGACTTCAACTGCCTTTCTTCAATCATCTCTAGGACCGATCTAATTCCTAGTTCATCTCGCACCCTTTCATTCTTTATTCGATCTCGCCTGTTTTTTTCTAATATTTTCCCTAGGAACCTCATTTTTGCATATACAAACTTGCTGGCATGGCTGTCCAAGAGTGTCCAGTTTTCCGATCCGTATTGCTATGTTCCTGGCCTCGCGTTTCTACGGCGAGTAAGGGGTTCCAGGAATCGCATTTATTTGTATTTATATGTATTTATATCGGTCCCAGAAGGGAACCGATCAACTTAAAATATATTAATGATGTATTTAAATGTTAGATACCACAGACCCCCTACTGTAGTATCCTAGATTGAACCATATACTCTTTATTGGATTTCCTTTCTAAAGGTATCATGTTTATAAATGTACTATTTGTTTCTATTACTAATTGGTGGCATGCAAGGTAGATGGTAAAAATACTACGTTGGTTTGCTAACTAATATATTTACAAATTTAAATAAAACCAAAAACATCTATATACAAAATAATAACTAAACCTATATACATAATATTAGTTGCGAATCGTACGAGAGGAGAATGCTTGGTATTTGATTATATTAATTAATGGTCTATGGTTGCCAACACAAATTTACATTAGTATAACTAAATGCTTGTTACCACTTAGCTGGTCCTTCATAGTGTTTCTTGGTGTTATATCTGGATTCCCTGTCTCTGCTCTCCTTCAGCGTCTAGTCCGTCCATCTGCTCTCTCCGACAGTCTCCATCTTCCTCCCTCGACTCCCCCGCTTGAAGTCCCCAGAAGAAGTCCTCTCAGCTCCAAGTTCCCAGAAGAAGTGTCCAGTCCCAATTCTCGATTTCCCACCTTTTTTCATCCCCCTCTCTTTTGGCAGTCTTTTTCCTGATTGGCTGAATATTCTCAGCCTAAGGGATGACCACGCCCTTTCCCCCAGGCCAAGGTAAAGCAGCAGGTACAGACTTAGGTATTTCTGGTGGAAGGTGTGAAAAGGTCTTTTGGGAACCTTTTTAAACACTTAGTTGTCGGTCTTTGTCGGTGGTCCTTAAGGGTTTTTATTACCACTTACAAAAGGTTGTCCTAATGGGTTACCCTCAGTCAGGTACCGCCAGATGTGGCCACTTATTTTTATTTATACATTTAAAATAATTATTCCACCGGCGGTCTTTACAATACATAGCAGTATAATAGCACTGGGAGAAAAACTCATTTGAATAGCAGAATCTTCGCTTTTCTGCTCAACTCCTGCTTTCCAATGAATGTCATGGATATTTGGTAGTATATTCCTTTGGCCTTTTAGACTCTATTCATGGCTTCCTGGTCTATTCTTCCATCCTTGGCAATCATTGTTCCTAGGTAGCAGTAGATATCGGTTTTCTCAAGGGTTTCTCCATAACAAGTGATTCTAAGATCCTCCTTCCTTCGTACAACACACATAACCTTGCTTTTGGAGGGATTGGTGTGCATGCTTCTGAGTTGCAGTTCTTGCCACTCATCTACAGCGACCGACCTGGAGTGATTCAGCAGTATTCGCAACCAATACCACATCATCTGCGTACAACAATGCCTGTGTCAACACTTAGATCATATTACAGCATCCCACAATTGCTCTGGGTCTCCTGCCTTTACAAAATTTCCAAATGGCATCCATGAAAATTATGAGCAGTAGAACTATCGCCCTGCCCTAAAGAAATGGATTGACCTAGACTCAGTGCCGGCTATCGTTATTACTCCTTTGGGTCTCGGTAAACTGACTTAATTGCACTAATAAGATTTTGTGGGATTCTCATATCTTCCAATGCATCCCATATTTCTTGTCTAGGAACATGGTCAAAATCCGCCCGTAAATCTAAAAAAGCTAGGTATCATACTTTACCTCTATCCCATGCCCTACCGGATCCAGGATTTAATTTCGGAGTTGGGAGAGGGGCTTCAGCCTGAAAGCTTTTTTCCATAAAAATAACGATAATTACTTTGTAAAAAAAGAAAGAAACTAACTACCTATATGAAATAGCGTTTAAGTGATTTCTAAAGTTAATGAGTAATAATACTTTAAGAGATAATTTTTAAATATTTTTTTCCATAAAACATGGTTATATTTTACTATTTTGGGAAGGCTTCAGCCCCCTCCCCCCGTAGATCCGCCCGTGATCCCATGCTTTCTCTACAATCATTCTCAGAGAAAACATGATCTTGTGTATGCATGCCGGGCCTAAAACCTGTCTGTTCCTCTTCCAGATCTCCCACCAATTTCCTTAATCTTTGTTCCAGGATTCTAGGGTATAATTTGTATAACACCGATGACAGACAAATGGGGCGGTAATTATCGCATATACTTCCCTTTTTATAGATTAGGAAAATTATGTAAAGAATTAAAAAAACAAAAAGAAACAAAAAATTATGTTGTTTTCCTATGGGTATACTTTTGAGATTCCATACATTTTGGAATAGTGTTTGGAGATACTTGACAAGCTCATTTCATCCATATTTTATAAATATGGACAACTAAACTCTGGAATTAAAATTGAAGGATCTGATATTAAAAGTCAAGATTGAGTAGAAAAGTAGCAAATTCATTGTCATCACCTGCCCTCTGTTATCTTCAAAAAAATAAGGTTAGATTATTCCAACTTTTGATAAAGCAGACAACACTGTAACTTGTGGAATGCAAAACAATACAATTCTGTTGTCAGGTGCCTAGTAATGACAATTTTGCTTGTTTACATTGTTATCTATGTGAAAATGTACCTTTTCCGATGTGATGATCTATGGAAATTTGTGCTGAAGAATATGCAAAATGCCTTCACTGAATTTCAGAACATTTTGAAATTGTCAGTTGGAATGAGCTTCTGGACAATAATTGTCTAGTAGAAATATATTTTTTTTTAAACTCAGGAAAAAAAACATACCCAGAGGCAATGCGACTGAAAACAGCATTCATCTCATTTAAAAAAAAAGATTTTTTATTTTTAACACTAAGACAAATATTATGCATCGCAATGACAAAGAGTTGTTTTTTGGAAGATGTTTTATTATACGTAATAGTTAATATCAACCATATATAATTGTTCTCAAAGATGGATTAGAATCCCGAAATGTCGACTAGGAAACAATAAATAAAATAATTATCAACGGAAAAGGTAATTTCTAGTGCAGGAAAAAAAAAATACATGGTGGTTTGCAGGCTTGGACACAACATTCCAAGTAGTTGGGAGTGGTGTCACTAGCTTTCCTTATTGGAAATTTCGAAATGATTCACATTCTCAGGCGTCACAACAGTTGGAATATGTGTAGAAAGAGAAACATTACCATGTTTACGTGCATCTCTCTTAGAAATAGATCAGTTCTTCATAACAGTTGCACGCAGAGTAAAATTGAAATATCTCTAGAAGGTCTGTGTTGCAGTAAAATACACATTGTTTTGAAAAGATCCCTCTGCTAGAAATGAACTATTTTGAGCACTCTAATGGGCATGGAACTTAACTTCCCAACGTATGCTTCAGAATGAATGGGAAGGAACGACTTTTCTTCATCTGTCCTCTACAAACCATGCTTTTTACATAAGTGGTCATTAGGTCTCCGCCATCATGTGTAAAGAATAAAGAAAAAGTTTTTCAGGAAAAAATATGGAGCTGACAATATTAACAATAATGCAGTCGTTTAGGCGCCGCCATCTCTTAAGAGATAGGCTCCGCCATCTTTACTTATAAAGAAGAAAGGAAAAGTTTTTTTAGGAAAAATGTGGAGCTATCAGTATTAACAATGGTGATGAAGCAGTTATTAAGAGGATAAAAACAGAGGGATGTTAGAGCAAATTGGATAAAAGAAAAATGATCTAAATGACCGGTAACATATTTCTGAAAATCATAAACCAGCTGATTTACCATCAATCACCAAAGCATTATTTGAAATGGAATAGTGGCATGGACCTCAGTGGTTATAGATCCAACATATTTCATTTCAGATTTAAGAAGATTAGTGGCCCAAAAGATGACGAGTGTCCGCCATTTATTCTGATAAGTACACAAAGAATGGTTTGGGATAGGGTGGAGTAGGTGTTTTAGATCAATAAATTGCTAGATTATTGCGCCCGAATGGTTTGGTTAAGTTGGCATAAGAATGTATTTTTTTTATTCAGAAATATAATAATCTGTCACGTGGGCAATAATTATAATGATATATGAACACATTCAAACCATATAAAATAACCTAAAGATAAGTAAATTAAAAATATAAAAACACAGTCATACTAATATATATATATATATATATCGCTTCGGCGGTACATATATTAAATTGGAAGAATGTATTAAATATTTTTTCTCGAATTGATTTCCTAATAATAAACCATTGCTGTGCTCTAAAAGTTCTATTAGTTAGGCGCAGAAGAGCACTAGTTTATGATTCTTACCTGAAGTGACCAAGGGATTATAAAATTATTTGGTACCACTTCCGAAGTGGTAGTCTTTCAGCCATCTTGATTGATGCGAGGTTATCCACAATGTCTCAGATAAGGCTTACAAGAGATACCGCCAGGAAGTATCAATATTGCGGAGCGGTAGTCTTGGCAGACTTGACCCCTCCACCTTACGTTCATTACAAAAAATTACCAAATACAACCTTTAAAATATTTATTACGAGCCTTTTTTTTTTTTTTAACTTCTCGACTTTTTTGTGTCTTCAGTATATCGATTAAGCAAACTTTCTATTTTCGTTGTTACTTATAGACACATATATCCTCAATCAATTTGATTTTCCATTATAATGGGTATTTCCTATGAAGTGAAAATAGTGGAAAAAGAATGCTAACTTTAAAAAAAGGCGGGTAATATGTAACCTAAACGATATAATTTCTATATTTACCTAAAATGAAGGTGAGGCGGAGGGGACAAGATCCAACAACACTACCCCTTCTACAGTGGCTTAATAATACAGTGCGGTCATATGGATTCGATTTCTGATTGGTTGGCCATCTTGGATCGTCCCTTGCTATCTGTTTGCTCTTTAGGCACTTCAAAACTGTTAAAATTTCATATTTTATTAGCAGTATTTTAGTTCAGAAGCTTAATTTTGTTGTTTAAGTGATAGGTTTAGTTTATTAATAGGTAGTTTTTATTGAATAGTTATACGTTTTAGTGTTTTCAGTGATTGTTTTGGTTTCTTGTTCAGTGATAGGTTTCATCTTTACAGACTTATTTTATTAGCGGTATTTTATTTAAAAGTTTAATTGTGTTGTTTTAGTAATAAATTTAGTTTACTAATAGGTAGTTTTTATTGAATAGTTGTACGTTTTAGTGTTTAAAGTGATAGTTAACCTATTCATGTTCAGTGATAGGTTTCATCTTCACAGACTCATATTTTATTACTGATATTTTGTTTGAAAGTTTAATTGTGTTGTTTTAGTAATAGATTTAGTTTATTAATAGGTATTTTTTATCTAATGGCTATATATATTAGTGTTTAAAGTTAAAGTGACAAGTTTGGTTTCTTCTTCGTAGACTTAAAATTGTGTGTATACTTTAATTTTTTACTTTATTTTATTAATTTTCCTTTTTAATTCAGTGGTAATGAAAGAAAAAGATGGAAATCAAGTTTGAAACTTGGTTATATGAAGACAGTGTCTATAGTTCGAGGCTATTAGCTAACACAATTTTTATCTTGAAGTTATTAGTTTCCAGTATAAAATTGAAATTTTGTTTTCCTTTATAGTTATTGTTACTTTCATCATTAAAATATGAGTATCATTTAAGGTCAAGATTATCATTTAAGGATCATCAACTATACTCAATTAAACTATGATTTAAGGATCATCAACTACACTCATATTTTTAATATTGAAAGTAACAATAACTATAAATGAAAACCAAATTTCAATTTTATACTTCACTGATTTCAAAATACAAATTGTATCAGCTAATAGCCCCAAACTATAAAAATATCTTCTATAATCAAGTTTCAAACTTAATTTCAATCTTTTTCTCTCATAACCACTGAATTACAAAGGAAAATTAATAAAATAAAGTAACAAATTAAAGGATTAAGTCAATTTCGAAAGCTATATGAGCCAAATCAACTCAGAGGTGATTTAAGAGGATTTTTCATAGAGAAAAATGAGTTCTGTTGATGAAGAACACATATTTAATTGTAACAATATTAAATATAGTATTCTTAAGAGGTTTATTGTATTTAGACTTAGGATAAATTCAATAAGTAAAAAGAATTTCCCTCATATGTCTGTTTTTAGCAGTAAATATGTAAATGTATATGTGCAGCATTTATAAATTTAAATTTCTTTGTAAATAAATATTCTGTTTCATCTTTTTTTTTTTTTTTTTTTTTTTTTTTTTTTTTTATATTCCTTTGTTGATTAAAAATGTTTTCTTTTTCAAGTTTAATTGGATAGTTCTTCAATCAATTGATAATTTATTGTATTTTTTCCTTACAGTTTTATGTTTCACTATTAGTTATTTTTACTTGGTATATCCTGTGTGATAAAATTGAAAATATATTATAGCCAACAATCTTTAATTTCCCAAAAAAACTAATGAAAAATAAATAAAATAAGAGATGCAATATAAAATATCTACATTATGGTAAGAGGTAAACCATTTCATAAAAAAATATTTTATATCAATGATCAGAAATGACTCTATACATCGAGGATCAAATTTTGAACTATTTAAAATTTTAATTATAGTGGATTTATAATAGTTAGTGTTGTCCGAAATCAGTCTTGGTGATATACTTTGCAAAATCAAGACTAAGGCCTGCCTAACTTGTAAGACCAAGACCAAGATTGATAGAAAAATCCTTTTTATGAATAAAAATTAAGTTAAAATAGTCAACCTTGAAATAGTTGTAATAGTAAAACTTGAAAAATTTAGTTACCATATGTAAGAATTGGTGTAACCAATATCCTTTGGAATAACTCTCAATTTTTCATTTGGGCTTAGGTTTCCCATGTCTGACAAATTACAGTAATATATCTATAATAAGAAGCTGATAGGTAACTGGAAGAGTGTTGCGAGACTTGCACAAGACCAAGACACCTCATGGTCTCGCATTTGGGCAACACTAGTTGTGGTATTCAGTCATAAGCAATATAAATAAATTATATTTATTAAATTTACATTAAATAATTTATTTTTATTAAATTTACATTAAATAATTTATATTTATTAAATTTGCATTAAATAATTTATATTTACTAAATTTACATTAAATAATTTGTATTTATTAAATTTAGATTGAATAATTTACATTTATTTAAAGTTTTTTTTTCTAAAGGTGAATATTAAGAAGAAAAATAAAAATAGTTTCATGATTGCTGACTTAGAATTGAGTTTCTGGTTTTCCAATGAAAGTTAATTTTCACTCAGTTTTTGTTTAATGTTTTAATAATTAATTAATTTGTTTGTGAAATTTGCCAATGAGAGAGTAAGATGAACACAATGGAAATCTTAATATGCCGAAGTTTATTGGAATATATTTTAAAAGAAATTAAACAGAAAAAAAAAACAAATATTGTTCTTTGATTTTATTATTTATTTTCGCGTGATATAAGTGATTCATATGCTTCATACAGATTGTTCAACTTCAATTCTATCTCCCAAACCATTCTAGTAAATAGTTTGTTGCAATTATTACTTTTTAAATTGAAATAACAAAGATAGACTATTCAAATATTAGTTTCCCGCCGATCCAATATGGCCGTCCCCTCCGTATGACCGCACTGTATTATTAAGCCACTGTACCCCTTCGCAATAGTGGCGCTTCCTGGTGCTATATGTTGTAAGCCTTATCTCAAACATTGTGGATAACCTGTCATCAACCAAGATGGCTGAAAGAGTACCACTTCGGAAGTAGTATCAATTATTTTCCTCTATTTATCTGTTCAATCAATGTATTTTTAGTTGGTCGAAGAGCATCATAAATAGCAATATTTTAATTTTTGAAACTAATATCCCATACTACCTAAGAAGCTTTCACGAAGAATTACGGTTAATTTCGAAAACAATATTTTAGGGCTTTAAAGGTGGAGCCAGCCCCCTTTGGAATTACACTGGGTCTTTAGGTCTGCCTCAAAATCTATATAACTGAAGTTATTATCTTGTCTTGTCCTGTCGACTTTTCAAACTTTTTTTACATTTTTTTCAGTGACTTTTGTTAAAAAGGACGAAAATAAGGAGCAGAATTGGGATATACAACTCCTGTGTGAAATTACCGTTAGTTTAACAACTCTGTCATCAAAATCCATCACTGCTGAGAAGCGAAAGAGAGATTTGTAATACCGTATTTTGTAAATGTTATTACAAGTGTTATTAAAAGTAGATTACAAATTTATTAATACAGATAACATGAATAAGTCTGTTGTATTTAATATTTAAATCATTAAATAAATAATATTATGGTGCTTGTTATTACTTAATCCCTCCCTATAAATTTCTAGGCATTATCTAATACATTACAGCAAACTCGTTGATCTGTGAGCTTCGTAATACGTGAATCTTGGCTATCCTATGAAATCATTTATAAAAGCATGTAAACTAAATTGTGTTTTTCATTCCAAAGCACAAAGATTTTTAGCTTTCCCGTTCTGGAAAAGTTACTACTGCACCTCTGCCTTTATCCACTAGCGGATCCAGGATTTAATTTTGGAGGGGGGGGGGAGGCTTCTGCCCGACAGATTTTTTTTCATAAATCTTCATAAAAATAATTTGAAAAAAATAAAGAACGAAATTAACTACCTATATGAAATGGTGTTTAAGTGGTTCCTGAAGTCCAATTAAATGTAATTAAACAAACAAGAATACTTTAAGAGATAGTTTTTAATATTTTTTTGTGTAAAACATGGTTTTATTTTACCATTTTGGGGGGGCTTCAGCCCTCCCGTAGATCCGCCGGTGCCTTTATCTAGTTCATAAAACCTTGGAAAGGCAGTCTCCTCAAAATATTATCTGTCTGAATAGTTTCTTATCTAAATACTTAAAATTGTTTAAATAGCTTAAATAACAAATAAGGAGAAAAGAAAGACTAATAATAAATTGTAGGTACTTGGTCGAATTGTCATATCTCATTAAAACGTAATATAAAATTTGTTTTTATCTTTAATAAAGAACTTTGTGGTTGAGTCAACAATTTTTGATAAAACTGTTGACAAAGTCTTCTTTAATTTTTGTTAAAACAAAGAAAGGAATAAACTAAAGGAGGATAATTCTTTTCGTGTTTTAAAATGCAAATTCCGATTCCCAGAGTAGACATCCAGAATATGATGCATACACCCAAAAACCATTATGATAAAAACTCATTTAAATGTTTTTCCCCTGCGAACCTGTTGACCAATCGTAAAAAGCTGTTAGAGGTGAGGACTGGAAACTAAGTTGTTTCTACAAATCGCTCAATCGTAAAAAGTGACAACTAAAAAAATCGCTTTGTGTTTTATTTCACCATTATAATAAAATACAAAAGCAGAACATTAGAGAAGTGTGATATATGAAACAAGACAAGAGTTAATTTTACAATGATTGAGGACTGTTTATCTCTTGCGCTAGCAGAAATCGATATTCCGCAGCTAAATAAATAGGGGGTCACACCCAGAGTTCCCACTTCAGTGATAAAATTCCCTTTTTAGGGAAATTCCAAGGTTAGAAGGGAAAAATAATACAATTTGTTTTTATCATTTTAAGACTAATCCGAACACAGGATCTAGTTTAATCTTTTTAAGAAAATAATATAAGAAAAACTGACATAAAACATGTAGTTTTCCAGAAAAAATAGTAAATAATTTTATTTAACTGGCATTTACTTTTTTATACTCTGTTATATTGATCTTTTGCTTTAAATAAATTAACAGCTGTGATGTGTATCCGATATTCGATTTTATTAGCCCAAAACCAAAGATGTAGGTAGCTAGAGGACCTGGAATGGGGGACCTTTAATTTCGTAAACAGAAATATTCAACAGTCATTAATTTTATTTCGTTTTCTTATTCAATTATGGCTTTACTCATATCACTGCATTATGCCATAAATGAAAGTATTAAATGGTATAAAAGTACACAAATTGGTGGCCGCTCTACTAGATAATTCGATTAATTAGTATATAAATTGATAACTTTTATGTAATGTAATATTACCCACAATTTTGTATATATTTGGACAAAAGGAATTATGAAGTTCTAGGTGAGGGAAAAAAAGGGGAACAAGCGCTCAATATGGCAGACCCCAATACCAAGCCATTTTAGTAATTGCTTATACAGCGTGATCTTGTACACTTCAAGCATACTGGAGTAACGTTATATAACGAGGTGCTAAGTTATATTTTATTACTATTAAAACGAATATAGTTGTTTAAAAGATTAAAGAACTGTAAAATTTGATTGATTCCATGTTTTTTAATACCGCAGTTAGGTAGGTATTTCCAATTTATTTTCTTGATGCAAAAGCTACTTTTTTAAAGCTGATGACTGGAAGCCTAAATTATTTTAGTTAGAACTTCCTATTATTCCTAAGAAAGTAATATACTTGGCTATAAGATTTATTTGTAATATATTTTGCTTTTGTATTTGTTAAGTTTTGTTGCAACATTGAATGATTAAAAATTATTTGTCATGCTTAATAAACAAAATATTGGATTTTTTTTTGGTATTTTCATTCCTAGAAACTCTTAGGAATCTGAAGTGGATTTCTATCTGGATTAAAACTATTATTAGGATGTTAGGAGTGTGCTAAAGCTGGAATTTTTACAAGTAGTATTGAGTGACCATTAATTTCACATATTGTGTCATAAGAATAACAACAGAACTCAAAACTTGGTTGTATTATTAATATTTTATTTTTTATCTATATGCATACTCATTTTTAAAGTATTTATGCTTGTATATATATCTTCAAAGTTGAATCCTGTAGGTGTATAGTTCATAAAAAAAACTGACAGTTTTCTCAAAATATAGTTTTTGTTTTTGTCATTTCTCTCAGATAAGCTATTCATATTGTAGGTTGATAATAATACTGAATCAAATTCATTTATTGATTTCTTATAATTTAAACATAAATAAAATAATATGATTTTTCTAAAAATCTATATCAATTTTTGGTATTCATTTTAATAGGAAACTGGAAACATATTACATAAAACTATATTTAACATAGTAAACAACAGGATACCATACAAAAAAAAAAAATGCATAATACTGAAATTCATTAAACTGATTAAAGTTAATACTGTTATAGATTATGATAATTCTAATCCTGCATTAACTTTATATTATACAGAACTAATTAATACTGAATGAAATTAAATATAACTTCCTCATCATTATGATGAAATATTAATTATAACATAATGTTGAATAGAAAGAATATAAACTAATCCTTTCTACAATACAGACTATTTAGCTTTTAAATTAGTATAACATATTTACATTTAGGAAACTATTAAAAATCATTCTTTTTTATTTTTACACAATTCAATATATGCTTGAATATAACCTTTATTCAATAAATGTAAAACAATTTCTTTTAGCTTTTGTTCAGCTTCTTCCCCACCAATAGATGTTAACCTTGCGATCCTTTCCTGTATTTCTTTTGGTAGTTTTTCATCTTCAATCGCTGGATTCTTTACCATCATTAAAGGAAGGAAAAATGAGGCAATAGTATACCCATAAATAACTCTTGCAGCAAAATGTTTTAAAAATTTTTCAAAGGATGGTATGATAATATGGTTAGGCACACATTTCCTCAAAGTGTCCCAGTATAGCTTTAAAATCATATCCCAGTATTTTTCTCTCAGCTCTGATGTTGTACTCATGTATAAAAAAAAAAATATATCAACAGCAGGACTTCCATACATAGAAAACTGAAAATCAACGAATACACAGTCTATTACCTTATCATTTTCATCAAATTTGTAAAGTACGTTATTATTACAATAATCCCCATGGCATATCACATCAAAAGGTTCTTCGGGAGATGAAATTAAATCCCTCGCTTCAATAGGATGCTTCAACCAATTCAAACATTCAGTTAAGAGATCTACACTGATATTGTCTTTTAATATTGGTTTAATCCCCCTTTCCAGACAAGCTAAATTCATCATTTCGAAGTCATGTCGAGCTTCTGGAGGAGCATCAATACTTTTTAATTTTTTCGTCATTTCCAAAAATCTTTCCTTGTTGTCATGCTTAAGAATGAAGGAAAATGAATGAAATTCTGCTATCTTTTTTATGGCTGCAGAAATGTGGTCAATATCAAGGAAAAGTTTTGTTTTAGAAGGAAGAAAATTTTTGTATTTCAGATTTTCTAAAACTAATACATCCTTAGCAGGTTCAGCACCATTAGTGGCTAGTCCATAAAAAAGTTTGGGATAAAAATTTGTTTTCACTCCTAGATTAGGTAATATTTCTCTATACATAGTTACTTCATTGTGGAACATAGTATCTATCCTACGGGAACTTCTCTCTTCATCATCTGTTATTGAAAATTTGACAACAAGTGGAAGTACTTCCTTACCTGATGATCCATCCACTGCTAGATTCAAGAAGGTTAAATCTGATGAGAACTGAGCACCTTTCGCCGTGTCGTCGGCTTCGAGGCCAAGGTAGGTGACATTCCCAAATACACCGTCTTCAACTAGCGTAGTCAAGATGGGTTCCAGTGCAGAAATCAACATAATGTCGAACGAACAATTCTTCCAAAGCGACTGACTGAAGTGAATCCTTAACCTGTCTTCTCCCCACCACACTTCAGCGGGGAGACATCCTAGCTTATTCATATGGTGTAATTAATTATTCTAATTTAAGGTTTTCAATAAATATGAAGAGTTTAAATTAAATTAAATTTAAAATTATCAAACCTATTCCTTCACTTATTAGCCCATTATTTCGAAACCTTTTATTGTGTATTTAAAGTAATTACTCTGACTAGTAAATATCAAGAAATAAGGGTGGATAATTGTAAAGGTATTTTCAACTAGTGATTTATAAATTACTTTAACTGTAGAAATAAAATTGTCAACTCATATCTAAAGTTTTTCGCTTTAGATTATAACACTTTACTAAATAACACAAATATCATTTCGTGTAAACCAATTTACATCAGAAGTAAATAAAGCATTACTTAATAAATAATTTAATAGGATTGAGTAACATATAAAAATACTGTAATACTCAGTGTAAGCGAATAAATCTGTACATTTCAAGAGACTTTTAATAAAGATAAAAATATTTAAAATAATATTTATCTAATAAAGATAAAAATATTTAAAATAATATTTATCTCTGAACAAAATGTTATTTCTATGTCAATTAAGTATAAGTAGATACTAAAATTGTCTATATTTATATGTAATTGATATTGATAATTTTTTAGACCTGACTCTATTGTTACATTTATAAGGTATTATGAATTTTTTAATAGCTTTGAAAATTCCACCTATTTGAATTTTGTTTAGACTGTTTTTAAGAAGAGATGATTGATTAAACGTCTTGAAGAGAGAAGGTATGTGCCATCGTCTATGGAGGCATTCCTCGGGGATGCCCAGAAGGGGGTTTCATGCCACGATTTGCCCCATCAAAACTTTTGAGGGAGCAAATTTTATCGACGTACATATCGACGTGGATATAAATTTTGGGTTTGAAAAATTTAAAAACAGAGAACAAGGTATAAACATGGAACTGACCAAGTGTAATTGTATATGATATGCAATTTTATAATTCTACCTTCGCTTGTACTGTTATTAAAGACAGGAGAACAATAAAATAAAATAACTTTAGAGGCAGGGTAGGTTAATGCGCCATCGACCTTTGGAGAGGAGGGATGGATACCCTGCTACAAGGAGTAACTAAATTTTTCTGGTAATGAGAAATGGTTGTTGTTTTTTTTGTTATCTCATGTTAAAATAAATTTCTTTAAATATGTGGTTAAATTTATTATTTTTTCTGGTTATTTGTATTTTTTCAAAGCCCTTTTTTAAAAAGTTTTTTATCAAGATCCCTAAGTAAGATTTAGAACACATATTTAAAACGAATAAATGGTTAAATCGATATTTTTCAACCTCAATTAAATGTAAAACAATTAAAGTATTAAATGAGAAGGAGTTAGTCGGGGGTGCTGTCAGATAAATACTAAATTAAAATATAGTAATTATTTTATTTTAATTTTGCCGACGTTTCGACCCACTTTGCAGGTCGTCTTCAGGGCGAAGATGTAGCACTGTGGGAGGCAGTTGAAACACTGGAAGTGTGTGTTAACACTGGAAAACACTTCAGTGTTTCAATTGCCTCCTAAAGTATTAAATATTAGTAAGGAAAATTAAAAGAACTCCTCTTACCCCAAAAGTTCTCTGCACTGCTCTTGAAGAATAAAATTTAAAGTAATATCCAAGGTTGACTAATGAAACAATGATTACGTTATTGTATACTATAATAATATGGCGTTGAGAGTTAGTTTTTATAATTAATGTGGTAAACATGCCTGAAAATATACTATAATTGGTCATAGGCACGGACTTTACATTTAATTTGAGGTGGACTCCCCCCCAAAAAACAAAAAGTCACGGGAGTTTATATTATGTACAAAATTATGACTTATAAATAATTATGGGTGATAATCAACATAATTATCAGCAAACGAACAATAACACACAGTATAAAAATAAAATTATATATTATTTTTTTTCCAGGATATATTTTAAAACGTGTTAACGAAGCAATTGAATATATTATTCAAACCTAAAGAGTTGACATACAATTGAGAAAAAAAATTGACCATTGTGGTCGATTAACTAAATTTAAATATTTTATAGAAATTACATAAGTAGGATAAATTGAGAATGATTAATCTTAAGATTGTAATGATCATATTTCTTTCCACGTGCGCATTGATTTGACCAAGAAAAAAAAAAAAAAAATACAAAAGTGTAAAATATTTAAAACAAAAATGGAGCTGCACATGTGGCTTTTATATCAGAATTCGGTTCTGACTGGTTCACTGAAATTCTTCTGTACTCTAATTGGTTATGTTTATATTAGGTATTTATTCTGTAATGTAAACTACCTAACTTACAGTAAAGAAATTTAAGGTTATTGAAAGATTTTCGGAAACATCAACACACCGTCGCTAAAAAGAATCAAAAACAACCCTAATATCGAAAAGTTACAAAAATCTATGTGAGATCGCGCAATCTTACAACAGATGTATATATAAAAAAAGCACCTGCGACGGTAAAAGAATGATTCCTAATATCATAGAAATCCGACAATTTACAAATAATTAATTGCGCAATCTTAAGACAAATAGTTTATTTATAAGAAGTACCCCGACAACATAATAATGGATTCTAGCTTCAAAGAAATCTCATAAGTTACCAAAACTCGATTAATCTTGTGTAATCTTAAATACCATAGAATTTTTATACAAAGAGCCACCGATAACATAAAAATACAACCTTATATCAAATAATCACGAAAAGTTACTAAAAGTGGAAAATAAAATAAATCAATAAGTTATGGTGCTATTTCAATATACATTTTTTTTCATATAAGGCTCTTGTTATAACTCAATGGACCCTTACTTAAAAAAAAACAACTGAAAATTTACATTTTTTTTAACAATAATCAATGGTTGAATCATTTCAGTGAACAATTTTTTTTAATCAATTGTTACTCAGTGACTATTTCGTTTGAATAAATTTATATTCAGAGAATATTTTAATTGAATTTTTTTTCTTATAAATATACTGAATAAAAAATTAATTTAGTACTTTTGATGATTCTAAGAATCGTCAGAATATTAATATAAATATATATATATATATATATATATATATATAATATATATATATATATATATATATATATATATATATATATCAAAATATTCGTGATTAAAAATTTATAGAATAATTTATTCCAATAAAATTCATTCGATAATGCTCAACAATGATTGCTATCCAATTTCATATTTCTATTTTATTAATGGAGTTCTGTATGTTTACAGAATCATATATAACCGGCTATTGTCTCCATAGTTTACACAATGTTCACTAATGCCATCCGGAAATTATGAATCATCATATCAACGGAGCAGTAGTCCTATGTTCCCATTCTGTGATTTTATGTTCAGCTCTGAAGTTATATACAGACACTTCAAGGAATCTCGAATTTTATAAACTATTTCGCAAGATTGCCAGTTATTTCATAATTTTTATGAATTTGAAAACAATTACTGGTTAAAAACATCTTGAGAAACTGCCTCACAAAGCTTTTTCGTCGAACTAAACGACTAGATATTTAATATTTACCTGTCAAAAAATTAATTAAAAAAAATTCAAGCTGATGGTCTGTCTTGAGGGCCTTTTGCAATAGCTTAAGTGGATTACACTTGATGACGTAATGAACTCCCACCCAAGAGCAAACATTTTAAATTAGTGGTGGTAGGGACCGATGCCTAGTGACTTGGAGTTCAACGATGGGTGTAGTCGCTAACGACGTAATCCCTTCACTTGTTGAAGATGGCGTTTTTGGAGAATTCAAGTTTGTGAGTTTGAAATCAAATGATTTAACTGAAAAAGGGGCACAGTTTGCTTCTTCTTTGCAATTTCTCAATTTATTAGTAGAAAGTTCCTCAGGCGAAAAAGTGTTTCCCCTTGTTGTTAAATTACCTAGTTTGGACCCAGAAGAAAGAGAAAATCGCAACACTGACGCTATGTTTTACAATGAGGTAATGATGTACAAAGAAATTCTGCCAACCCTTGGTTATGAAGAGTCTCACTTACCAAAAATGTATTATGGCATTGCAACAGACGGTGTTAATCCAGAAGATGATATTGTTATTCTTGAAAATTTAAAATATAAGGGCTTTGTACCATCTAAGCCAAAGATTTTTCTTGATTTTGATCATATATCTCTTGCAATAAAAAAGATTGCTGAGTTCCATTCTCTTTCTTATAAACTAAAAAATGATAATAGAGAAAAGTTTAATAAACTTGTAAAAATGTTGAAAGAAGTGAAATATAAAGCATCAGTAGAAAAAGAATTTGATATTATGAAAGGTGGTTCACTGAAAAAAGGTGTTGAAGCTGCGTTGAAAAAGAATGTATCCACTGATCAGTTAAACAAATATTTACAGTTATTTGAAAGTTCTAGTGAATTAATAAGAATGATTAACCATCCAGAAGAGCCATTTTCTGTTATTTGCCATGGTGACTTTTGTAATAACAACATACTTTTCAAGTATTCAGAAGCAGATGAACCAATAGAGTGTGTTATTTTTGATTTTCAATTATCTCGTTATTCAAGTCCTGCTGTTGATTTAATGTTTTTCTTATATATGAATACGACATCAGATATCAGAGAAAAATATTGGAATGAAATTCTTAAGCTTTATTGGGACACTTTAAGAAAAAATGTGGAAACAATACCTTCATTTCAAGAATTTTTAGAGCATATTGGAAAAAGAGCAATTTATGGGTATCTTGTAAGTGGTTGGTTTCTTCCAATAGTACTAAATGATGACGAATTAACAACTGAAACATTTCAAGAATTTAAAGATTTAAGTATTGAAGAAAAAACAGAATTTTTTCGAAATAGTGGTGGAGAGAAAGCTGAAGTAATAATTTGTGACATTATTTTGCATTTATCAAAGATGAATTACCTTCAAAAATTTTTGGATTTTTATCATGAAAAAAAATCGTGTTAATTTATAAATTCTGATTAATTTACAGTATAAAATGTATGTTAATGATAGGGTATTGAAAAAGGACAGTTCAATTAATGTTTACCCATTATTATGTCCTCCCCCCCATTAATGTTATTTAATACAACTAAAGTAAATTAATTTGAATGTGTATTGTATTGTAAATTGTTTACTTTGAAGTATATTAAGTATTAAAAACTCAAGAATTTTATTTATTGTATTCATTGTAATAAGCCAAAGAAAGAGCTGTGATATGTTAATTTCTATTATTAACATGTTCTGCCATATAAATTAAGTTTGTACATTCTATTATTAGTTAATAGCTAAGTTAATGTATTTCTTCCATTATATACATTAATTAATAAGATATATTTATTCAAACTTAAGTGAAGAATTAAAAATTATACATTTTAGATCAACTGAATAATAACCAGTGAGCCAAACAAGAAAATTTTATGGGGTTGTGAATTAATTTTATGATGACCTAATGTTATGGTAGCAATAAGGTGCCTACTATAAACTGTTAAAATATGATATAAATTTTTATTTATTTGTTATATGAGTCTCAACAAATATAAAATATATTACCAATATAAACTTCTTGTTTATATATCCCTAACCAGACACTGATTTGTTAAACAATAAAAAAATATTTTTAAAATGTAAAATTGCGTTTTTAATGTAATGTTAGAATTAAAAAGTCCTAGCACCAAAAAAATAAAATAAATTAAAGAAGTATATTATAAATTATATAAGTATACATTTGTTGTAAAGGCCAGAAAGAAAACATAATATTACATAATAAAATAAATCAAAATGATAAATAGTCGGGATTTTTAGTCAAGATCTAGATTTTATTCAACTTACTGATGTTTTGAATCAAGAATATATCAGGGCTTAAAATAAAAATTACATAAAAAATATAAATATAGACAGACAGACATATAAAAGCCAATAGAAGAAGTTCACAAGAAAAAATTAATATAATCTCAGTGGTACACCAAGAGAAAATAAAGGAAATAAATAAGTATGTGGTGCAACAGATGGAATCACATTATTATTAAATGAGCCTTTAAGTTGACATGAGCCTTGAATTTTCCAACTAGAAATATCACAAAAATGACTTTAATCAAAAATGTTGAAATTGAAGTTAGTCATTCTGTCAACTGAAATGCTCATACTATAGTAACTCAACAGTTACGAATTCTCACTAATTTAATCTATATTTCTGATTAATTTTTTGACCTTTAGTCCTGATGATGACCCACATGTCATTGATGACAGGATGTCGGCAAGCTGAATAAAACAAATCTACCCTGAAAGTACTGAATATTTATCATAATAATTATAAAAAGTAAATAAACAAAAATGTCCATAGCTAAATTATAACACACACACACACACACACACACATATATATATATATATATATATATATATATATATATATATATATATATATATATATATATATATATATATATATGTAGAAGTTAATTGGGTATTGTGGTCACTGATGTAATAACAAAGAAATAGGAAATTAATTTAATTGTGTACAATGTTACCATCTAAGTTTTAGACCTTCATCAGGATTGAGTAAAAATAAGATAAACTAAAAGAAAAGATCATGAAAAAACAGTGGGAAATAAAAACAATATGATAATGATAGACCAAAAATCTATGTTAAGCAAAGTAAACTTTGTATTATATTATAGTAACTCAGCAGTCTATTAGGTACATTAAAACAATGCATCTCAAGTCTGGTACTCTATACAAGGAATGATTTGATAGTACAAAAATATCTGAAACGTATCAAGCTTCTTGTTCAATAGCGGGTAGCGTCAAAACTTCCCTTGTTATCTAATCTTATTTCTCATAACCTGCCTTATTTCCTCTAAATAACCATATAACCAAAGTTATTGAACTAGTACACTAGCGGATCCAGGATTTAATTTTGGGGAGGGCTTCAGCCCGAAAGCTGTTTTTTTTTCATAAAAATAACGATAATTACTTTGGAAAAAAAGAAAGAAACTAACTACCAGTATGAAATGGTGTTTAGGTGATTCCTAAAGCCCTTTTAAATGTAATTACACAAACAATAATACTTTAAGAGATACTTTTTTAATATTTTTTACAGTAAAGCATGGCTATATTTTACCATTTTGGGGGGAAGGGGGGGGGGGCTTCAGCCCGAAAGCCCCCCCCGTAGATCCGCCCGTGAACTAGTACCACTATTATCAATAACTAAGGTGTGTACAATAATATGTATTAGAAGCTAGAGGAACTAAATCAGTATCATTTATAATTTTGTTGAAACATCTCTTTTATATTTTAAAATTAACTAAAATGGAGTTACGAGATTTTCACTGTACAGCGGGCAAAGGCGGATCTAAAGGAGTTTTCGGACTGAAGCTCCCTCTGCCCCAAAATGGTAAAATATAACCATGTCTTATGAAATAAATATTAAAAAATTATCTCAACAAATATAAGTACGTGTAATTACATTTAGTAGGACTTCAATAATCACTTGAACCCCATTTCACATTGGTAGTTAAGTAGTTTCTTTATTTTTCTTCCACATTAATAATTATTAAGTAAACAGTGGATCAAAAAAGTATTGCCACACCTATTTTTTTGTGTTTCATTGTGAAAAAATACTAAATTGATTAGTTAAACATTTCTATTTAATAAAATATTTAAAAAATTACATAATTGGAAAAAATTAATTTACTTAACTAAAAAAAAAAACGAGAGCACGAAAAATCACTGTGATACGGTCAAAAAAGTGTTGGTACACTTTCATTTGAAGGTTATTTCACAAACTGGATATGTATCAATATTTTGGCATCTATGACATCGTGGAATCTTCTTGGCATGTTGAAAGATAAATGTTGAAAGATCAATAAAAAAACAACGTAAAAACTCAAATTTTGAGAGGGCGTTAAGTTTTTGAATTTTTTGTTCGATTACAATGGTTCACTACTGAAAATAATAAACCAAAATGTAATGATATATAGCATTTCCAAGTCAATTTCAACCTTTTCTAAATCAAATTCAACCTTTTCCAAGTCAAATTAAACCTTTTCCATTTCAAATTCAACCTTTTCCAAGTCAAATTCAACCTTTTCCATTTCAAATTCAACTTTCGAATTTTTGTCAATTTTCGATTTTTTTCGAAATGAAGGCCACTTACTATATTATCGAAGGCATAGCTTTTGAAAAATACAAAAAAAAATTGATAACGCGGTTGCATATCCATTTATTTCAATATTTTAGATTTTTTCAGTGTGATATTTCAATGTCATTTCCAAGTCAAATTCAACCTTTTCCAAGTCAAATTCAATCTTTTCCAGATCAAATTAAACTTTTTCCAAGTCAAATTCAACCATTTCCATTTCAAATTAAACCTTTCCCAATTCAAATTCAACCGTTTTCATTTCAAATTAATGTTTTAATTTTTTGTAAATCTTATATATTTTTTTAAAATAATGGCCATCCCCTCCCCCCCTCCAATGTGAAAGTCTATTATTATGCTCTCCTAAGTAGAATTTTCACTTACGGATATCGATTTATTGTACCTATTCGGATTTATTAGGGACTAGTATTATGCTGTCCTGTACCTAGTTTTGAAAATAACCCCCATTTTAAGATTAAGTGCTGCGTTTCGAATCATTTAAGTTTTTTTGACTTATTCGATATAAGGGTGTATTTTTATGTTTCCCGATCAGTAAATTTTGAAAATGACATCCATTTTATGTTTACGCCACTGTGTTTTGACTTATTTAAGTTTTTAGAATTTATCCAATATAAAGGTCTACTTTTATGTTTCTGGAGACGTAGATTTTGAAAACGACCTCCATTTTAAAATTAGGCCACCGCGTTTCGACTTATTTGAGTTTGTCGGATTTTTTTCATATGAGGATGTATTCTTATGTTTCCGAAGCCGTAGATTTTGAAAACGACCTCCATTTTAAGATTAGGCCACCGCGTTTCGATTTCTTTGAGTTTTTCGGATTTTTTTCATATGAGGATGTATTCTTATGTTTCCGGAGCCGTAGATTTTGAAAACGACCTCCATTTTAAGATTAGGCCACCGCATTTTGATTTCTTTAAGTGTTTCGAATTTTTATCAAAAAAGAGTGTGTTCTTATGTTTCTGGAGTCGTAGATTTTGAAAATGACCTCCATTTTAAGATTACGCCACTGCGTTTCGGCTTATTCAAGTTTTTCGAATTTATCCAATTTAAAGGTCTACTTTTATGATGACGGAGCCTTAGTTTTTAAAACGACTTACATTTTAAGATTAGGCCACTTTGTTTCGGTTTTTTTAAGTGTTTTTGATTTTTCCTTCGAATAAAAAACAAAATACGAAGGATTAATTTATTTTTCAATAAATAAATAAAAATATCTAATCAATAAATCTAATCAATAAATAAAATATGTATTGTCTCATTTTTAATTTAATTTTAGTTATCTTTTTTAATGTTGTGGTCTCCTGTCACAAAATTATAAGATTTCGAACAATTAGCTGAAAAATCTGAATACGGAAGGTTAAATTTATTACCAGCTGCTTTTCGGCTTTTTAGTTTGTATTCTGTGGTTAATTTAACTTTAGCTTCATAATATCTATTTCTTTATTCATACTCGAAAACATATTGATGAAACTTTGTATTGAAAAAATCCAAAATGAAGCCTAATTATTCGAGATGCAGCGGCTTAATCATAAAATGGAGCTTAAATATTAGATAAATTTAAATATTAAAGATTAGAAAAATTTCAATACGTCTCGGATAACATATAAGTAGATCCTTATACCAAAAAAGTAAAAAAAAAAACTTTTATAATCCAAAACACTGTGGCATAAACTTGAAATTGGGTCATTTACAAAATGGGGGAAATCTACCGCTCCAGAAACATAAAATTAGACCGTTATACTTGTTAAATTCTAAAAACTTAAATAAGTTGAAACGCAGTGGCGTAATCATAAAATAGAGGTCATTTTCAAAATATACGGCTCAAGAAACATAAAAGTAGACCTTAATATTGGATAAGTTCGAAAAACTTAAATAAGTCAAAACGCAGCGGCGTAATCATAACATGGAGGTCATTTTCAAAATCTACAGCTCCGGAAACATACAAATACACCCTTACATCGAATAAATCAAAAAAACTTAAATAAGTCGAAACGCAGGGGCGTAATCTTAAAATGCAGGTCATTTTCAATATCTACAGCTCCGGAAACATACAAATACACCCTTATATCGAATAAATCAAAAAAACTTAAATAAGTCGAAACGCGGTGGCCTAATCTTAAAATGGAGGTCATTTTCAAAATCTACGGTTCCGAAAACATAAAAGTAGACCTTTAAATTGGATAAATTCGAAAAACTTAAATAAGTCAAAACGCAGCGGCGTAATAAAAAAATGGAGGTCATTTTCAAAATCTACAGCTCCGGAAACATACAAATACACCCATACATCGAATAAATCAAAAAAACTTAAATAAGTCGAAACGCGGTGGCCTAATCTTAAAATGGAGGTCATGTTCAAAATCTACGGTTCCGAAAACATAAAAGTAGACCTTTAAATTGGATAAATTCGAAAAACTTAAATAAGTCAAAATGCAATGGCGTAATCATGAAATGGAGTTTATTTTCAAAATCTACGGTTCCGAAAACATAAAAGTAGTCCTTTAAATTGGATAAATTCGAAAAACTTAAATAAGTCAAAACGCAGCGGCGTAATCATAAAATGGAGGTCATTTTCAAAATCTACAGCTCCGGAAACATACAAATACACCCTTACATCGAATAAATCAAAAAAACTTAAATAAGTCGAAACGCAGTGGCGTAATCTTAAAATGGAGGTCATTTTCAATATCTACAGCTCCGGAAACATAAAAATACACCCTTACATCGAATAAATCAAAAAACTTAAATAAGTCGAAACGCGGCGGCCTAATCTTAAAATGGAGGTCATGTTCAAAATCTACGGTTCCGAAAACATAAAAGTAGACCTTTAAATTGGATAAATTCGAAAAACTTAAATAAGTCAAAATGCAATGGCGTAATCATGAAATGGAGGTTATTTTCAAAATCTACGGTTCCGAAAACATAAAAGTAGACCTTTAAATTGGATAAATTCGAAAAACTTAAATAAGTCAAAACGCAGCGGCGTAATCATAAAATGGAGGTCATTTTCAAAATCTACAGCTCCGGAAACATACAAATACACCCTTACATCAAATAAATCAAAAAAACTTAAATAAGTCGAAACGCAGGGGCGTAATCTTAAAATGGAGGTCATTTTCAATATCTACAGCTCCGGAAACATAAACATACACCCTTACATCGAATAAATAAAAAAACTTAAATAAGTCGAAACGCGGTGGCCTAATCTTAAAATGGAGGTCATTTTCAAAATCTACAGTCCCGAAAACATAAAAATACACCCTCATATGAAAAATATCCGAAAAACTCAAATAAGTCGAAACGCGGTGGCCTAATCTTAAATTGGAGATCATTTTCAAAATCTACGGCTCAAGAAACATAAAAGTAGACCATTATATTGGATAAATTCTAAAAACTTAAATAAATCAAAACACAGTGGTGTAAACATAAAATGGATGTCATTTTCAAAATTTACTGATCGGGAAACATAAAAATACACCCTTATATCGAATAATTCAAAAAAACTTAAATAATTCGAAACTCAGTCACGTAATCTTAAAAAGGAGGTTATTTTCAAAAACTACTCATACGATAACAGACCCACACATCGAAAAATTAAAGATAATTAAATAAATAAAAAAAGGTTGAATTTGAAATGGATAAGGTTTAATTTGAAATGGAAAAGGTTGAATTTGACTTGGAAAAAGTTTAATTTGATTTGGAAAAGGTTGAATTTGACTTGGAAAAGGTTGAAATTGACTTGGAAATGCTATAATTGAAGGCATATAGATAAAATCAATTTGTTGATTTCTTTGGTGGTCATTCATAGTAGTAAATTGATTAATGATTTTCGATGAGTTAAATAAAAAATAACATTAGGTATTAATTTAATTAGGGCCATTTCATGACCGTACCAATTGCGCTGCGTGGGTTTTTGACTTCAATGGGAAAATTTTACAAGGTATCGCTTACACCACTAGCGGATCCAGGATTTAATTTTGGGGGGGACTTCAGCCCGAAACCTTTTTTTTTTCATAAAAATAACGATAATTACTTTGGAAAAACAGAAAGAAACTAACTACCTATATGAAATGGTTTTTAAGTTATTCCTTAAGTACTTTTAAATATAATTACACGAACAATAATACTTTAAGGGGTATTTATTAATTTTTTTTTCCCATAAAACATGGTTATATTTTTCCATTTTAGGGGGAGGGCTTCAGCCCGAAAGCACCCTCCTCCTGTAGATCCGCCCGTGGCTTACACCCATCCAAGTCGGCCAGTACCATATCTTCTTTTGTGTGCATCAATATATGACTGCGCCCTAATACAGGAATTTTCCCATTGTGACCCTCCTCTCACAAGAAAAAATAATTAACTTTATTAGAAGGAGTTGATTGGGGGGTGCGGCCAAATAAATACTAAATTATAGAAATAGTATTATTTAATTATTATGCCGACGTTTCAACACACCTTGCAGATCTTCATCAGGGCGTGGTATGTGACACTGCGGGAGGCAGTTGAAACACTGGCTCTGCCATCGCCATAACCATCTTGTTTTGTTTAGTGCTACTTATAAGGTTTGGAACTTTTTTATAAGGTTTCATATATGGAGTGGGGTAGCTCAGTGGTAGGTAACTGAGCTTCCAATGCTAAAGGTCCCAAGTTCGAATCCCGGCTCATAGCAGATTTTTTTTGGGTCCTCCCGGACTACTGGATTTCCCAGTTTCACACTGGGCATGGAGGATTTCGAGCTAAACTTCACGGTCTAGGCATTGATGTAGATCCTCTATGCCCAATCTGTAGTGTTCCGGAAACTGTAGAGCACCTGGTCACGACCTGCACCGCATTTGAAACATTAAGAGCGACTATGACAAGAGCCGCGAGAATCTATGTCCTCGCTGAAAATGAATTTCCTCAGTTAGTCAGCGAGGAAAATTTCCCGCGGTTTAAGGATTTCATATATGGATGAAAGACGGCGGTGGGGCCCGCTCACTTCCATATTAGTGCCCTCAGAAGAAGAGGACAAGTGCCAGGAAGACCTCCAGATTCTGGAAGCTAGGCCGAAAGAAGAAGAAGAACAGAAGAACTGCACATTATGCTAACAAGTAGTAGTGTGTTATTAAGCATTCATGCCTAGTAACACACTATCGCAAACACCCGTATTGCCATAGTGGCATGGGAGGCTGGAATACATAAATAAATAAAGGTTTCATGTTGCTGCTCTTTGATATATCCTCCGCCTATGATAGTGTTTGGTTGCCTTTAACGAAAAATAAAATTAATTCGGAACATAATTTTTAGTTTTTATAAATAATAATATGTTTTTTTATTAACTCGAAGAGGGTTTAATATATACTTAAGTATTAGTTAATTAAGTATTTAGTATTAGTTTTAATAATAAGCAATTGTTTATAATAAGTCTAGTTTTAAGTATTAATTGTAGATATTATTTTTAAGTCAGTGTAAAAGAAAACAGCTGATTGGGAGAAAAAAACAAAAGACAGTCGAGTCGAGAGGGAGATGGCGGACCTCGCGAGTGTAGAGGCACACTAAGGATTTTCAGTTGTGAAATATTTTAGTTTTACGGTGTACACCGGATTTTCATTGCTTCTCCAAGAACCTGTGATCATCAGCGACGAGTGCCGCTTGATCTTACCAGTTGGTGAATGAACATTTTCACAACTTGAGAAGATAAATTGTGGAGACATTGAAGACGCTAGTTTGAATAAGTTGTCTTTTGAATAAGTTGATCTATTTTTATTTCTAAATGTTTGTAATTGGTATATTGTATAGTTGTAAGCTAATGTTTAGTCCTATAATAATTTTGTAATCTTTTCTTTGATAATTAAAGTTAATTTTCCTTTCTTTGTTTTCTTGTAAATCTAATTTCTTGTTCATAATTTTCATTTCCTTTAACAGTTATTTAAATTAATAGAAATAAGTAAATCCATCATTAGTATTAATAATAGCCAGTTTTATTTTCTTATTTTTCTTCTATTTCTTTTCATGTTTTATGTATATATTATATTGTTTTTTTTTTAAGGTTTAATAAGACATTGTAAAACCCCATTCGAGGGATTAGAGAGTCATAACTAACCAATTAAGAAGGTTCGATAGGTTAACCAAGTAGGAAGGTTAATTAACATATGTTTTAAAACCCAAAGGTTCCGAGTTCGAAGCTCACTCCACGTCCTAATCTTTTTTTTTTAATTAAATTTATTTATTTATTATTTTTTTTTATGGTTTTCGCTATTTTCCAAATTCAACCAATTAATAGCGTGGCGCTCGTTAGAAAGTTATTAATAATTAATTGACCCTTGATTATTTTTTTTTCTGCGAACCCTGCCGTCTCCACTGAGCATCCGGCAAGTTTGTTGTGGAAACGATTTTTCCGAATTAAAGACCGTAACAGCCTTTAGTGCTGTAGTAACTTCAGAGCTTCATAGTCTCCAGCAACTTACACACCCTGGTAAGGACTTACTCTGAAGGTAGGTTGGTAAAGGTTCGGGGTAGAAGCTTCCATAGAGAAGGGATGTCCTCGGACCCAGTCCTCGAGTCCCTCCCTACGGAAACTATTTGATGAGTTTCTGGGAGTTTTCGAAAAGAACGGTTTCCTGCAACGACATGTGTCGACGATCTTGCGGCTGTAGTAGCATCTAATAGCAAAGCTGGAATAAGATAAAAAGCAGAACGATGCGCCAAAATCGTAGTTGGACGATGATGCGAGATGAAGAAATTGAAAATGGCTGCTGCAAAGACTTAAGCCATCCTCTTGAATGGCAAAACTGATAGGGCTCACTCTATAATTTTTAATATTGGAGGAAGAAGGCAGTGAGTGGATCAGCTGATGCGAAAGGTCGTGTTTCTACATCGTTTCTCAGAATTTGCTTATTTTCCAGTGAAATCTTTGAGATTATTCATTCAAAACAGGTCAGTACATAACAACAATTGATATTTATTGTTTGTTGTTATAAATTATAGGTTTTTCCTCCTTTTAATTCTTTTATGCGATATCACCATCAGGCCATGTCTAGTAGAGTGTCTATCAAGAGAATTCGGCCGTTAGGCTCAACAACTTGTTCTTCGCCAGTCAAACAAAAGTCTCGCCAATGTCGTCAAACACCTGCAGTAACGCCTATCAGCTCCAGAGAAAATGAAACTCAGCCAGGAACATCATCAAAACAAACAATTGAAGAACTTCAGCATCAACCAGGTACATCTTCACAAGAGATAACCGAACAATCTCCATTTTTCACCCCTAACCCCTATCAGGTGCTTCAGAATGATAAAGAAGTGATGGAGTCCCCTTCGATACCAAGTGATCCCCGACCTCCACCCATATTCGTTAAAAACATTTTTAAAAAATCAGTTACTATGCTCACAACTGAACAAAATAACCGAATCTGGAAGCGATTCATGTCTAAGCAGAACAAAGGACACGAAGATATCAGCAGATACAGCTGAAACCTAAAATTGTGAAGTATCTAACGGAAACCAAAGCGGATTTTCATACGTGCCCATTACGGCAAAATCGAGCTTTGAGGGTAGCCATAAGAAATCTACACCCCTCAACACCAACCGAAGCAATAGAAGAAGAACTGAAAAATTGAGGTTTCATAATGCGTCAGATTACAAATTTTCCGAAGAAAAGTAAAGAACAGTCAGGAGTAAAAGTTCCTCTACCCTTGTTTTTCGTAGATTTGGAGCCAACTCAAGGGATCGAAAAAATATACGAAATAAGAAGAATATACTACACAAGTGTTATAGTAGAGAAGCTATATCCTAAGAGGGATATTGTACAGTGTCACAATTGCCAGGCATATGGCCATACCAAGACTTACTGCGCTGTGTGAAATGTGGAGAGCAGCACAAACCCGGGAGTGCACAAAACCGAAACAGGATCCTGCAATTTGTGCTTTGTGCCTTGAAGGACATCCAGCGAACTACAAAGGCTGTCAGATCTACAAGAATATCAAATCAAGATATCAAAAATCCTGGACCGAGCAGAGGCATCAAGAAGAGAACCTAGCGCATCAAGAAGAGGACCTTCAAAAATAATTGACCCAACGGTGTCTTTTGCACTCCTATTAGGAGGTAAGAATGATGTTACTTATTGTGAGACCCTGCCACAACAACAACATATACCTCAAAATTCTCAACCCCACCCATCCTAATCAAACTTCATCTAATCATCAACAGTTTTATCAACACCAAATTCCTCACATTTCTCCTCCATCAAATACCACAGATCTCACCTGTTTACTTATATCTCTCCTCTCCGAATTCAGATCCCTTGTTACTCCTTTGATATCTTTTCTCACCAATCTTGTATCACATTTTATCCCTCCCCCGAAAAATCCGTAAGTGACTTCCAATAAAGCTTTATCCATTCTTCTTTGGAATGCGAATGGTATTAAGAATCATACAAACTAACTAACTACGTTATTACTTGACAAGAATATTGACGTGGCACTAATTACAGAAACTCGATTAACCACTAAACAGCACTTCAAAATACCACAATACCTGACATATCGTACTGACCATCCGGGAGGAAAAGCATATTGTCATTGTACACCAATCCCTCTCCCATCACCTACTTCCGTTACCTATACATGATTTCCTACAGTCCACCGCTATCGTGATAAAAACCTTCTTCTTTCCGGTTACCCTTGCATCAGCGTATTGCCCTCCTAACCGATCCATATCCAATGCCCCAATTCCGTTCTTTCCTAGACTCCTTAGGACATCACTTCATCTTGGGTGCAGGCCTAAATGCCAAATCTCAACAATGGGGTTCCAGACCACGAATTCTCATGGCCGAACCCTGCTGTCTGCACTAAATTCCCAACGGTTTCACCTCCTTTCTCCTAACTCTCCTACCTACTGGCCCACAGATCCTAATCGTAATCCTGATATCCTTGATTTCTTTATCCACAGCGGCTTAGGTCCCATCAATCATTCGCTTGCCCACCTTGACGACCTTTCCTCAGATCATAGTCCATTAATACTTCAATTATCAATTGCTCCTATACCTAAACCCCCTCCCCCGTCCTCCATCAGAGGCCCAGCTAACTGGAGACTCTTTCATCAAATCCTTCTCAATAAAATTGACCTCAGAATATCCCTGAAAACCCCAGAAGATCTTGATAATGCCATACATTTCTTTACCACCACTGCCAGAATATTATTGCAACGCTCAAGACATCCCACCGATCGTCGCTCTTATTATTATTACAGTAAACAATTAAAGCAGCAATTGGCCAGCTCAAATCCCAATCCTTCAACTCCTACCTTACTTCCCTCTCTGTTCACGACAATTCTCTATGGAAGATAGATCACCAACAAAATCATAAAATTCCATCATATTTCCCATCCTCTCCGTCGATGTGATGGCTCCTGGACAGCGTCTGATGAAGACCAAGCTGAGAAATTCGTCAGACACCTTTCTAGAACATTCACCTCTCATCCGGCATCCAACCACGCCCATACCACAAGTAGAATAATTCCTTACATCACTCATTCCACTTTCCTTACGTTAATTCCTAAAGCATTTAATTCTTCTGAGGCCAAACATCACCTTCAAAAACTTCCTCTCCGTAAATCTCCTGGATACGACCTCCTTACCTCTCAGATCCTCCGACAACTTTCTCCTAAAGCTCTTATATATCTCACGTACTTATACAATACCATTCTAAGAACCACCCACTTTTCTCTTTTGTGGAAACATTCCACTGTTATCCTATTTCCAAAACCAGGCAAACCTCCCAACACCTCGACGTCATACAGACCAATTAGTCTACTTCCACTCCTCTCAAAAATCTTTGAAAAGATCCTTCCAAAACGAATCCTACCCTTTATAGAACCCCAAAATCTTCCTTCTCATCAGTTCGGATTTCGTTCACAACACTCCACAGTCCAACAAGGACTCCGTGTGGTCAATCATATTTCCTCAGCAAGCAATATTGCTCGGGTGCATTTCTGGACATAGCTCAACCTTTTGACCGGGTATGCCACACCGCGTTTCTTTCCAAGCTGAAAACCCTATATATTGCATATATGTATGACTCAGTTTTTGTGTTTTTAATTTACTTATCATTAGGTTATTTCATTTTTTATTGTACATAGTTGTTTCATTATTATTTTACTTTCGTTAGTTTTATGTTTTCTGTATATATATTGTGAATGAGTTCATATCTCACTATAATTATTGTCCAAGTGACAGTGACAGTCCAAGTAAGGTGGTCACCTACCTAGTTATAAGATTCAGAAGAGGATTCAAGGTCACCTTGTCTCACTTGTATACCTTGTATACCTTGGGAATAAAGTTGTCCTAGACTTGAATGATCTAAATAGACAATAGGTAAATATTTTTTGGTCTGTTTTGATGTAGAAAATTTATTTACCAATAGCAATTTGAAAGATGTAATAAAAATATTTAGAAAATATTGGGATACAACAGAACCGCATACTCAAATAAAAAATCTTAAATTGTGTTCAGAGGGTGTCAAGTTACGCAGTTAGAATAAAAAGAGAAATAGTATAAATGATAATAGTTATAGAGAACGGTTATTAAATGTACTGAGATCAATAAAACTTTATTATAAAATGCCAGCAATAACAAACTGAGAGTTTCAACAATAAATTAATTCCAGATAGTATTGCCAATATTAATTCTAATACGTATAATGTAATTATTAAACTTAATAAATATTATTTATTAAGGATATGACAACAATAATAATAGCCGAAATTCTTACGGATAATGAAAAATAAATTTTTTTTATTAAAAAAACCGACTAAAGAAATTGGGGAATTCTAATCACCCTAACCACAGAAATTAAAAATCGGACCTACATACGTTAAGCGAGGGAAATGTTCAGCATTTCAGCCTCTCTACAATGGGCAGTACTCTATCATTCAAAATTGTATCTTAACGCTACGCAGTGTTAGACAAGCGAAAAGGAAAAAAATAGTGTCGAAACCAAATGATTTCGACTTCTATGAAAAATTATATTTCATATTATTAACTCGCCTTGTTGGTGTTTTCACTACTATTGTATGGTCTAAAGCTCACACCTTAGTTTTTTTATTTAAAGCAAATTTCGTCTAGTTTACAATGAAGCAATTGTTAATTACTTATACTAAATACTTTTTTAGTTATCGCTTTCTATTCATCAATAAATGTGACTTTATTGAAAACCACAAACCTTTAAATCCTACTTCCCTGTTGAAAATCGCCCCATGATTAAAAAACTACCAAAAAATGATAGAGAAAAAATTTATTTTTTCAAAACAAAAAAAAAATATTTTTTCAAAAAATATATGAATAAAAATCAATATTTGAATTTATGGTTAACGTCAAATAAAGATATGTTTGAAAATGGACAAAAAGCGAAATGTTGTTTAAACATAGATGTCCCTCCGAGGCGTCTGAAAAGAAGATGACCTCGTGATCTACTTATGTAAATATATTATTAGAGTGCTGCCAATGGGTAGTTTCTCAACAAGCGTTTTCATGTGATTGTTTTATTACTTCGTGCGCATTTACTAGTTGTATTTTTTTTATAATACAGTTGTAAATATCGGTGAATAAAAAAAAAAAAAAAAGAAGAAGAAAAACATAGATGTATCATATAACTAAATAAAGGTTTTTATTTTAATAAAGAATTTTTTTATGTTTTTATGTTTTTGTATATTTTTAAAGTTCATAGTTTTTATTAATCAATTAATTGCCTTATTTGAAAAAACAAAACAATACTTTGTATCCTATTTTTATATAATGTATATAGAATAATAAGTTATCTAATAGAAGTTGAAAATCATAAAATAATAAATTATCCTTGCCAAACTTGCGAAGTTGACATTTTCTACATTTAAATTTGAAAGCAAAAGGAGAATGCCCGATTACGATACATGTGAAGGTCACTTGATGTTGACCGTCGAAGAGGAGGGGATGCTCCAAGGCCAGTATACAGATATAAACGCCTCGTGTCGTATTTAGTCTACTAATGAATTTCGGTAAGATATTTTCAGATTTAATCGGTAATGGATTTTTTGGTGATGTGACATACTTAGATCTGCAATCTAATGAAGACGTAAAAATAAATGCTCAGTTCGCTTCATCTTTGAAATTTTTCACTTTAATTGTGCAAGGGAAAGGAAGAAGAGAAGCGTTCCCATTGGTCGTTAAGTTGCCTTGCATTGACCCTAGCGTGAGTGAAGCACGTAACTGCGATGTCATGTTTGATAACGAGGTAACTATGTATAAAGATATTCTTCCAAGTCTTGGCGTTGACAAGAAACTATACCCACATATGTTTTATGGAATTTCTAACTGTGGAATAGATAGAGAGCTATTAATTTTAGAAAATATGAAATGCAAAAATTATGTGACCTCACAACAGAGAGTCTTCCTCGATTTAGACCATGTTTCTCTTGTTACCAGAAAACTCGCAGAATTTCATTCGTTATCGTACATATTCAAGCAAAGAGACAAAAACAGTTTTTTTAGATTCAAAGAAAAATTAAAAGAAGTTGTTTTACCCTCATCGGTACAGTCTAGGCTAGAAGTAATCCATTATGCGACAATGGAGAGAGGTATAATACCATTGTTACCAGATAATGAAATCCTCAAAAAATGTTTAAAGTTATTGCAATCTCCGAAAAAAATTAGAAAATTTCTTTCATATCCAGAAGAGCCATATGCTGTCATTTGTCATGGAGACTTTTGCAATAATAATATATTATTCAAATACGACGAATCGGGTACTCCTGCAGACTGTGCTTTCCTGGATTTTCAGTTGTCTCAATATTCAAGTCCAGCCATAGATCTGTTTTTCTTTTTATATATGCATACGACGTCATCTTTCAGAGAAAAGTATTGGGATGTTGTTCTGAAAATATATTGGGACTATTTAAAGAAAAGTTTACCCAGCGACGTAACGATTCCAGGATTTGATGATTATATGAAGCACTTAAGTAAAAGAGCCATTTATGGATACATGATATGCTCATGGTTTCTTCCTTCAATGATGGACCACCACCCAGTTACAAAAAATGACTACGCGGATTTGAGCTTGGAAGAAAAGGTTGCCAGATTTATAGCCATCGCTGGAAATGAAGGAGAACAAGCGATATCTGACATAGTTTCACATCTACTATCTAAAAACTACATTGATGATTTCATAGAATTTTATGAAGAGAAATATAATGGATCCTAATGTGACGTTTAAATTGTATCCTGATAACAGAATGTGCAGATAAGATCATTCTCGGCAGTAGACAAATTCAAATATATCGTCTGTACAATAACCTCAATAAATTCAATTTCAATTCCTATCCCAAAAACAGTCAGATGCTTACTAAACATTTGATATTATACTTTTTTATTATATCATTCATCATCAAATGTCAGTTCTATTCCATTCTGTAAACTTCACGAGGGATTTTGGAATATCTTCCAACTCTCAATACCACTGAATGCATCTATTTTGTGTTTTTTTATTCTTATACAGATAACCACCTGTAGTTACACCTATAGCTACAATAAGATAATAATGTGTTTAGATATTATTCATTAATTAAATACTCTGACATTTTATATTGTCAGATTTATCTTTCCTTTGTTAGCAGAAACACAGCTTATTTTAAAGAAGAACTCAATGTATTTTTTATTATGTTATTTTTTAAAATTGTATAATTATATTTTTTTCTACTGTACATAGTTTTAAGTGTATATAGATTGTCATGTATTTGTATATAGATTTTATTTTTTTGTATATAGCTTATTTAACTAATATTTTCAGTACATTCTATTTTTTTATTATTGTTTTATTTTGGGCAGATGTAGTCTTTTAATTATATAGCATTTTGTTATTCTAAAGGGACTTGGTCCCAGAATAAAGTTATTTTCTATTTCTATTTCTATTTCTATTGTTAAATCATCAAATGTCGTTGGCACAGGCGGATTTACGGGGGGGGGAGGGCTTTCTGGCTGAAGCCCCCCCCCAAAATGGTAAAATATAACTATGTTTTATAGAAAAAAATATTAAAAACTATCTCTTAAACTATTATTGTTCGTGTAATTACATTAAATAGCACTTCAAGAATCACTAAGACACAATGTCATATACGTAGTTAGTTTCTTTCTTTCTTTTTTTTTCAAATTAATTATCGTTATATATATATGAAAAAAAAATCCTTCGGGCTGAAGTCCCTCCCAAAATTAAATCCTGGATCCGCTAGTGGTCGTTGGTAGGATATAACCAGCTCAAAGGTATAAGATAGCTTTCTTTTCTCTTACAAATGTACTGAGAACCCGAAAAATCTCAAGAAACCTCAAATTCAGGGTGCAAAACACTACGATAATGAAAGATTCGGGAGAAAAATTGTTTTCACGATAACCGGAATGATCTAGGATCAATATAATAATTAATAAGGAACTGCTTACAGAAACTGCACAATCAACATTTCATTATATGAAGACAAGGAGGTTGAAATGAGCAGGACATGTAGGTTGGAGCAAATCATCAGGAACCTCAACAAAACAATGGATGCCTCAATATCAATAGTAGGTGGTAAGATACCACGTAAAAACACAACAAAGTAGATGGATAGATGAAATCAACAAAGATGCGATAGAACTGCATGCAGATACACTGGAAAGAAATAGCCTAAGATCGACAGATATGGAGTAGGCTGTTTAAGGCGGTAAAAACTCTACAAGATCTGTAATGAAAAAAGAAAAAAAAATCATATTTTAGATGCATTGATTTTAGTTTTATTAGTGCCTTACAAATTATAAATTAATACTATTCGAAACAACAAGTCGATTACAGTGATAAACTAATACGTAAAAAAAAATTATAGCATCTGTAAAACGGAAACAAAATACATTACAACAAAATTAAAACCAATTGTTTCCAACATAATGAAACAATATTTTGTTTCATTGAGAACTAAATTATGATTTCATAGAGAAGCCACCGGAGTCTCGATGTCTCTCGATCATATTCCGCTTAAGGTTGCCCCGTTGAAGAAGAACGCTGGAGATATTGTTCTTATCACAGGTGGATCTATGGGAGACTGGAGGGAGGGAGGATTTCGGGCTGAAGTCCTCCCCAAAATGGTAAAATATAACCATGTCTTATGATAAAATATTAAAAAATTATCTCTAGAAGTATTATTACTCATGTACAATTACATTTAATAGGACTTCAAAAATCACTAATACACCATTTCATATAGTTTTTTGTTCCAAAGTGATTATGGTTATATTTTTATAAAAAAAAGTTTTCGTGCTGGTGTCCTCTCCCCCCCCCCCAAAAAAATTAAATCCTGGATCCGTTATATTTTATATCCCATACATCTGCTGTAATATATTTAATATAAACTTGTCATATAATTCAGTGATACATATTGTGGATAGTAAACATATTTACATAAACGATACAGCTCTGCGACCCAAATGAGCTTTTATATATTGTTGTGATTCTTTCTCATGTTTCCCTTTTCCTATAGTTATATATAGGAGTCAATCTCAAAATAATGTGAATTAATAAAAATTTCTTCCTAGTGAAAATATCGGGACGACTTCTGCTCGATGTTCAGGATTGGAAGAGCATTTATCGTTGCGTTATTCAATTGAAATCAAAAAGCTTCCTCACAGCATTTTTCGAATCTACTGTGAATTATTTCAACTTTTGCATCTGTGGATACAAAATAATCTATTAAAGTTTATTCGAGTCTATGTATAATTAGAAATAGAGCATGAACCGATGTCTCGAGGACGTTTCGCTTTATCGCAACACGTTTGAATGGAATTTCGAAAACTTTATTTTCAACACATTATATCAAACTGTCATCAGCTTCTTATCTTATCTTTCTCTATCATAGGATATCGTTCCATTTCGAACTAAAATGCAGATAACTACCTAAATGATTAAGCTAAACACGTTAACATGATTGTTAACTTATCTTTATCATTATGATTACTTATGAGTCATTTTTTGATATGGATAAACGTCTGCCAAGATAATTAATGCTTCTTCACAACGTCTATTGGTTATATAATTACCTATATACCAAGGCCTGTAATATATCGTTTGCGAATATCTACAGGATAAAACATTTTTAAATATAATCTTACCAATAAAAACAGAGGCTTAAGCTAAAGAATTAAACGGAATTTAAAAAAATCGATATTACACCATCTAGATATAAACACGCAAACTCCCTGAAAACTCCATCAAATCGAATTAACGGCAGCAGTTGCAAACGCGGTTTGGGTCCATGGATGAGGCTCCTTGACTAAAAACTGAAGCGGTGCCCGTTACTAAGAAGAGAGTCCGAAGTAACCTTTCAAAAAACAATGGGAAATGATATGCTTTAAAATGATATTTTTCACTGTTCATATATTTGAAATGTTCAACGTTAAAAGTTTTTTTTTTTTCTCAATACAACTAGGTGATGTACTATTTATGATATATCATATCTCTATAAAACATAAGGGGAAATAGGATAGATTGATGGCTGCCTTAAAGGTATTTTTTTATTTCACGTCTTCCAACCATTTTGAAAGACTATCTTGGTTCAAATGGTCCAGTACAAATGTGAGGAACAATGGTGATCCCATAATTTCTGTAGCACCGCTATTGCTATTTCTCTTTTAGGGAAGAAGTATATAAATGTTGGAATATCTTAGCTTAATTTTAAAACTATTGCAAACTTTAGGATATGAGCCTTTAGGTAATCATGTCTGTATAAGAGTCTGCACAATACCGAAAACTCAAAGGAGATTTGATAGAAGGTAGTTTCAACAATTTCTTTTGGATTTTTTCGTTTTATCAGAGATACATACTCGATCGTCTGACCTTTACACCTCTTCTCAAGGATATAATAAACAGATCTGCCTTATTCCAAAACTCCATTGTTATCTGCTCCTTCAATTTCTGGAATTCCTTCCTATCAAAATATGGCATGCTCTCTCCGTATCGTATCCACATTCAAAAACGTCCTATTCCAATTTCAGTCCCCAAAACAGTCAGATACCTACTAATTCTTGACATTATACATTTATTTGATATCATTTATCATCATATGATAATGCTGTTCTTTGCTAGAGATATTACATGAATTTCCTAGTTGTTATATTCTTGACAATGTTGCCCAAACATCCTGCTACTTTGGGGAAACTTAGACGAGTCGTTTTTAAAATATGGGCTTATCGAGGATCGCAAAGCACTTTTTGAAAGTAATGGATAAAATTTCATAAATTGCTATAATAATTACCTCAATATTACCTTGAATTATGATTTATTTGACTATATATTATTTATTATTAAATGTATGTAACTCTGCGATTTAGAATTAGTTTTAGTATTTTAGTTTATTATTTTTATTTATCACTGCTAGGTTCGTCTGCCGTCCACCGTACGCAGCTTTTCTCCGAGACTACTGGACCGATCTTTTTCAAATTTGGAATCAAAGCCAGGGGTCATCCTAGGATGATCCTACTACCTCGACATTACTATCCCTCTTTTTCTACCTAGATGGCGGCTGAAAAACTTGTGTTGGTATTGATAAATTTTTATTAAGTTTGTTATGTTTGGAAACAATAAACCATGGTGTAATAATTTGCAGCATTTCTTATTTCATCTTATGTTTATTAGATATATATTTTTTTTTCACAAGTGTAATATTGTTTGTTTTACTTAAATTAGGAAAATCATAAATTGTAAGTTATAAAAACAAATGCTTGAATTACTATTTAAGATGTTATTTAAATTGTATATTTGTAAATAAATATGGATAAAAATAAAAACAAAAATGAGCTGCTTAGTAGGTATTTTTATTTAATTAAAAATAAAAGATTGTATAAGCTAAAACTTCCCTGATAAACTGACAAACAAACTTTTTCTTCAAACTCAGTTATCAGTTCTTGCATATACATTAGTCAAACAATCTAATACTTATGAAGTAATAGATGCTAGTCAAATTAGCAGGTTTAGCGAATACCTTGCTTACAATATTTAAAAAGGTAAAGAAACTTTTTATCTATTTTCTATAGTTTTAAAACTTATCTTTCGCCATTATTTCAACAGTTTGTATCGGGTACAGACAAGAATATAAGTCAATAATAAAAGTATACAGCCGGTAATAAAAACGTGACTGATATTCCTATTTATTTATTACTCAAGGTAAACCTTCAAGCAACTATTATCATCACAATATAGTTATTAGCGTATTTTTTCTCATGATAATATTTTGGAAATGTAGCATCAGCCAACAAAACCTAGGATCAATGTCTTCCTTTATTTATTTTAGAGCTCATTCACACCATATTTACGGAATAAATAATTTAACTAAGTAATAGTGAATTAATTAGATAGAAAAAATATGAAAATAAAATAAGAAAAACAATTAACTAAAAGTACGACACACCTTTATCCGCTCCTTAAACCTTCCACTGCTTAAAAGGTAATATAAAATTACTAGCTTCAGGATTGTATGTGGTTTACTAGTATTAGTATTAGTATGTTACCACGTGCTGGCATTTACTACTGTTGTTATCGCTATATGCTATCGATTTGCTGATTTTTATGTAATAGTTACAGTTGATTTTTATAATACTTCAGCTGGATTCTGTCATAAGAGACCAACGTGATTAATGTTTTATATTGTAAATATTATAGAACCTGTTACCTTATCTATTAATCTTTTAATGATTAATTCTAATTAGATTTTTGTTATTAAATGTAGCATTAAATATATGTTATAATAAAGACATACCACTTTCTAATTTATTTATTTTAGCAATCTCGAATACACCCGCATCACATAAAGTTTGAGAACTATGTTGGATACATAGAAAAATCCGAAGGACTTTGAACCAAGATGACCGGACGCGTTCGAGATAATTTTTGAGAGAGAGATTGATATCAGAATTGTCTTGTAGATTAGCAAACGGTTTAAAAAAGTGAAATTATTATTAACAAAAACGTTCTGGTTCAACATAATGCTGCTATAAGGGAGATAATAACTGCTTGGATAGAGATTATAAAGGGTAAACATTAAGACTGAGTCAATATTATAAATCAATCATAAATCCTTTGATCTTTTTAAGTTACATACTGGCATGAATATTACATTTAGGACTCAGCCAAAGACTTATTCACTGCCCATAATTTTAAACATAAACAATTCGTGAATGTTTTGTATTATTGACTCAGATTAATCATGAATCTTGATAAACGTAATTTATAAATTGATCAGCAATGCTGATTATCAAACAGAAGATTCTGATTTAGAAAATGCTGATTCAGCATTAATAATGTTGACTGAAATCATAGGAGATTTATTTTCTGTTTGATAATCACAAAAATGCAATGATATAAAAATGAAATTACCATATGTAACAATGGTACAGTCATATGTATTACAATAAGTATATAGAAATAGGTTAATTGTAATAATTTTTAAATAATACATTTTGATCACATTGCGATAATTATTATTTCTCTTAGAACCCCAAGTATTATTACATGGCGGCGCCCAACCAAGAAGAGAAGTACAAACAAGTTTCAATATAGGACAAAAAAACAACAACATAGTTTCAGAAATCATACTGTCTTAGTAAAAACTATCTCAAAGAGATATCTTCATCCACAGTTACAAACAGATTGCAAGCTATTAAAAGCATCAATGAAGCTAGTCACCGAAAGGAAGTCTCCCCGATTCCCCATTTCGTCTTGATATAGTCCCGGAAATGAATTGGTTCATATCTCGTATCGAAATAAGAATGTTTATGAAATCAGTACACTTGTTGGTTTATTACATCTTTTCTCTTATATCTAGCTGCTGATTGGTATCAAGATAATTTAAGTTCTATAACCTCTTGGTCTAAAGCAATTGCTTTACTTAAAGAAACATTTAAAGCAATCCAGCCTCCTCATTCAACATTTCATCAGTTTTTTTAGAAACCCTAGACTGAATCAAATAAAACATTAAATTAGATTTTTCAATTATCCAAAAACATGTCTTTACTTCCATATTAGTGATGTATTTATCCTACTTTATTCTACTTCTCGACTACAATACCTCTTCGGTGTTTTCCTTATCCAAGTCCTCAGAACCAAAAATTCTTCCAACATCCTGGAACTTCTTACTTTACGTTTTTCTATCCACTCTCTAAATAACATGTGTCAACCTATTGATTTATATATCCCTTACCATAAAAATATATAAAATACTTCCTTCAGCATATCCTTCGTCATTCGTGCTACCTCCTTCTAGGACTCTCTACCTAACTCCATACGTCAATCATCATCCACGAATTCCTTCAAACAACTCCTGTTCCACCACCTGCTTCATATCCAAACTTTCACAAACTTGTAAAATTTACTTGTGTCTATACACTGTTTAATTCAATCAACAGCACAATTGGAATAACAATTAACAGATAATTAGTTTGTAACTCTATTATTATTCTTAGGTGACTCAGTTCCAGAATAAAATTATTTTTTCATTTCATTTCATTTCATTTCTATTCGTGATCATGAATGATGATCTATCGCATCCATATTTCGAATAAAACATCACTTTTTGTACGTCTGGTTGGTGTTTTGGCGTTCTTAACTATTAAATATTATTTTATATTTATTCATTTCTCATCCGGTTAAATTGATATTTCGTTTGATGAAATTGCATCCAAAAGCAAAGTTAATGCTTCTTCATTTGACCGAAGTTCCCGAAAGCTAGGCTTCCTTTGATAAATCATGTGAAGCTGGAGTTAATAATTCGTTCATTCGGTCTGATAAGTTAAATTGTGTTCTGTTATTTTAATTTTAGCTAATTAACATAATTTTCTAACCAATTATGTTAAGTAATTATTTCTTTGTTGTTTTCTAATGCCAGCCAGACAAATGTAACTTTTCTGTTCATTGTACTTATTCTTAGGGAAATAAATATCCTGAAATAAAATTTTCTTTTCTTTCTTTCTATATCAATGAACGAAAATTATTTAAGGTCAACAATAAATCAGGATTATAAATTTACTTGACTACATACATGTTTTAAATTATTCAGTTCTAGGAACAGGTTTGATTCCAAAGATAAATTTAATTTGAAGTAAATATAAAAGTGATTACCATATTTTTATTTATTCATTGTGCTTATGGCACATATTCCAATATTTACGCTGGATCAATAAATACTTGAGATAAGGTAATTTAACTAATGAAAAATTATTATAACATAAAGGAAATAAAAATTGATAATAATCTACTTCTTCTTCTGCTTTCGATGGCACTACGGTCCTTGCAGAATCCGGGCCTCTTCCACAATTCTCCGCCATTCGTCCCTGTCCGAAGCCACTCTTCTCCACCTTTGGACTCCAAGTGTCCTAAGGTCCTCTTCCACGTCCTCCAGCCACCGCAATCTGGGACGCCTTCTACTTCATCTTCCATCTGGGTGTCTGTCCAGAAGCTTCTTCGGGATACGCCGCTCCTCCATCCTTTGCAAATGTCGCAACCACCTAATTATACTCCTATTGATGCAGGTGACAATATCCGGAGCCTTGTATAGATCACAAAGCTCCTGATTGTTCCTCTGCCTCCACCGATCTTCCTCTCTCAAGGGGCCAAAAATTCTTCTCAGTACTTTCCTCTCTAACACGTTCAGTACTTGCTCTGACTTCCTGGTGAGGACCCATGTCTCACTTCCATACGCCACCACTGGTCTAATAACGCTGACATATACGCCCGTCTTTAACTGCCAGGGCAACACCTTTGACCTAAGTAATTTACTTTACATTTAAACTCCTTTAAACTACCCCAAGATATTTAAACTTCTGTACCTGCTCGAAAAAGTACCCTCCAGTTCTAAGATCATTCCTTACCCCACAATCACCCCGGGAGGTCTTCATATATTTAGATTTGGTTTCATTAATGTTGACTCCTGCTATTATGAGGCCTGTTCACATCTCGCGAAACCTCCTGTTAAGGATGCAAGTTTGTTTGTTTGTTTGTTTTTTTCGTTGTCTAGGCGCAAAACATCCAGGTCATAAGCGCCCGATCAACTAAATAACATCACTTAATACTATTTGGATGGTTAGTACAAAAAAAAAAATAAATAAAAAAAAATTAATAAATAAATAGATTAAAAAAAATAAAGAAAGAAATGGATTGATAGAATAAAATAAATAAATAAGGATAATAATAAACATTTATAGGTAATAAGATGTATAAAAAATGTATAAATAAATAAACTTTAAAAAATAGCAGTAGAATCAATAAATGAATTGAGATTAATAAACAAATGAATTTAAAATGAAATGAAATCAAATGAAAATAATAATAATAATAATAATAAGAGAAAATAGAATAAAAATAAATAGATAAAAAAATTAATAATAAAAAAATAATAATAAATCTGCAAAGGATCATTAATTATAAGCCTATCATATGTGTTTTTTAAGTCTTTCACTATCCAGGAACTTGATGACTTTGGTAACGATTTCTTCTTGATTTCCCATGGATGCTGATATATTCTGGGGATGCAAGTATACGACCAGTAATGACAACAACCGTAACAAAGGTAAAATGCTGGGTCAGTCGATTATAGATGATCCCTCCAGGATTTTGGGAACGACATGGAACTCAGAAAAGGACAAAACCAATCAGAATGGCCACTTGGAATTAATCAAGCAATAAAAATGTTGGTACTTTTTTTTTTTATGCTCTGTCATTAAACATAATGTACACTGCCTGTTCAATCTAATTCTTGCAAAGTTATTTCGATAAAGTAAATGGTATTCTAGTGTCATACAACATTCACTAATTATCGCCATCCATCAATAGTCACATATCTCAATGTCAATATCATCGGTATCAGTACTTAACTAAATTGTAAATTTTTTCGGCTGTTGACGTATGATGGCCGATATAGTAGTTTATTTGGTTTAAAACATCCTAAACTTCTCTAGCTTGAGCAGACACGCAGAAAAAACACTCAGCAGTTGCAGAAACAGCGATTGATTCCACGAGTCATGGTCCAGGTATTGAAATCATCAATTCCAAGGTCTTTTACATACCCAAATACAACCTTTCGCCATAAAATACATGCTAATCCCAGTAGGACTGATTCGAACTGACATCCTCTTGACTCCAATGTTCTCGAGATTTATCTCAATACGCTATTGTTCAGGCAATAAAGGTTTTATGCCAGAAGAAATAACTCAAGAAGAAACAGATTTTTTGCCAGTTTTTAGAACTCACTTATGGAAACATTATTTCAAAAGTCTCCACCACCATGGAGTACTAAAACGAAACATAACCACCTATTAAACCACAAAGACCTCTAGCCTGTAAAGATAATATCATACTTCTATCAGGTAGAAAAAATTATTTCCCAACTCCTTTTGTCTGCAAGAGGTACAAACAGGAGTGCTGAATCAATCTTTTACATATGTTTAACGAGTTGTAGATTTTACGGACAGTACCACATAGACATCACATTGAAGAACATAACTTGATGGAATTCAACACAAAAACAGTAAGCCATCAAATGTCTGTAATATTAAAATCAGTATAGACCATTCAGTATTATTAAAGTGAACAATCCTCACCTTAGAAAGACTTGCTACACTCTTATAAACCTTTGAACATAAAAACACTTTCAGTTTTATTTGTGCCGGTCCCTGATGTTGATCGTCAGGCCTAGAAATATTCATAAACAAGCAAAAAAAGATTCCAGGTTTCGAAAATACAATATAGATTTTTGTTGTTAGTAAGTTTGTATATCTCATGTCTCGATCTCCATCTTAATGAAAGTTTAGTATGAAAATCTTTGAGGAATTGGAATTCAACTATTGATTGATTAATCTATCACCAGTTATATAATATATATATATTGATAGCGAATGACAGAAAAGTTCCGAATCTTAAATCGCGGAGACAATAAGTTCTGCAACATGGTATATAAATTCGCTGAGCTTAAGTGATTATGTTTATCATAATTCTGAAGACTTGTGTATGGAATTCATGCAGTGGAGTCCAGATTCGAATCCTTAAATTTATAATCTCCCTCCACAAAAAAACTCAAGGTATCAGACCAAATTTTCATTCCAATTTTATAAACCTTTGCGGGAAACTCAAAAGAAATGTTAAGCCTCATATAATATGATTTAATCTACTTATTTCCCACTAATACTCTATCATTATTACCTACGTTGCACAGGCGAATCTACGAGGGAGGGGACTTTCGGGATGAAGCCTCTCCCCTTCCCACCACCCAAAATGATAAAATATAACTATGTCTTTTGAAAAACATTGTCTCTAAAAGTATTACAGTTCGTATGGGCGGGGTAGCCGAATGGGACAAGGCGTGTGCACTACACCGCCGTTGCCCGGCAACCTGATATCTAGACAAATGATATAAAAATAGCCATGAGTTCGCGTCCCGGTGCCGAGGGAGTCTTTTAAATCCCCGTATAGCCTTAACGGCGAGGAAGGGGAGGACACAAAAAAACAAAAAAAAAAAGTATTACAGTTCGTGTAACTACATTTAATAGTACTTCAAGAATCCCTTAAAATTCACTATTTCGTTTATATATATATATATATATATATATATATATATATATATATATATATATATCGTGTATATATATATATATAAGTTAGCTGTGTATAAACTGTAAATGTCAATAAGAATTATTTTACTATTAGGATTAAGAAACCTTTGTATATAACAACAAACAGTCTCTCTATATATTAGATGAATTAAATAATCATTCATTTAACCTGCGTACTGTTACTCTGCCCAAAACTCACATTTTTTAGTCCATTAATTCAGTCTAATCATAAGTCTTATATATATATATATATATATATATATATATATATATATATATATATAACATAAATAGAACTTAATAAATAGTATAACAACCTCATGACTTACCAAGAACAACCAGACCTTCCGCAACAAGGTCATGCCACTGCTGGAATTACTAATGGAAATATTAACAAAACGTACAACTTACAAGTTGTGTCCGATCTGATGCTGAAAAAAACTTCACCGCGCTTCACCAACACAGATGTTACACTGGCAAATTTACACTAAATATAACGTATTTATCACCAGAGAGGTAATACAAACATCATTTTAGATAAAAATAAAGCCATTGTCCCCTAGTGTGTATATAATTATATTTCATTACAGCCAGTTTTATCTTTATTCAAGAGATATAATGTTAATTTATTATTTGTTGACATCACTAAAGTGATCATTTTATTACTCATCTTAAAAAATATTTCATTTTTGGGAAAATTTTGTCATTATCATTTCTTGCAACGGGTAAATTTGTAGATAGATCAACTAATCTTCGTTCAGTACCAGTTTTACTTAACATTTTTTTAGTGCAGTAGAGAGGAAGCAGTCATCATCCTCAGCATTGGACATTGCCGGTTGAGCCATGGCTGTCTGATGGGAACGAGGATCCAGCTCCTTTGAGGAGTGTCCTCGCTACAGGAGAGAGATGGAAAGACGTGGTGTACCTCATCAGCTCTTTGAGGCACTAACAGATAACGAACAACGTATCGATAGTACCATTGAATCCATTAAGAACACAGGGCTAATTCAACCAATCTGAATTAAATTATTTTTTAAAACAAATTTGTGATATATTGACATAATTTCTATATACTCTATAATTTCTTTTTTCTCTTCTTCCTCTTTATAATAATTTATATATATTTTTTTTTTAATTAAAGGCTTCAACCACTAGGATCATTATTGCCTTATTTTCATTGAGAATTAGATTCTGTTTTCAAGTTTCGAACATTTCAGAAAAGAAAATTATTTGTCAATTTCATTTTTACTGTCGTGTAAAATGATGTGTATAGTGTCGTTTGTCAAGTCACATGATAGTCTAAATGTTTCGTAAGCTCTGCATTCTGTTAAAATGTGTTTCACTGTCACAGGAATCCCACAGGTTTGGCATGTTAGTGAAGAATCAAGTAGAATCAAGTATCCATGGATAAGGCATGTATGACCTGTACGCAGGCGCTTAAGAATTACTTCCTCTCTGCGCTTATTTCTATTTGACGATGCCTAAAAGGAAACGCCAGGCTTAATCTCCCTCAATTTATTTTCTCTTACATTTGACCATAACTGGTCCCATTTTCTATTCATTTTCTGGTTGATGATGGTTGTAAAATCCTCGACAGGTACTCTCCGATAAGGTATTCCATCAGTAATGGCTTTTTTGGCAGCTCGATCAGCCAGTTCATTATCCGGCTATTCAGCAATGCCCAGAGACCTTTAATAATTTTTATTATTCCTTTTTAAAACAGGTTTACCTTTTTATAATAGCAGTTTTAAGATCAATCAGTGTACTCTTGAGGGCAATGATAACTATAACTATTAGCAGTTTTTTGCCTCCAAACCCAAAACAATAAGAACAACGACAACAATAATAAATTAGAAATAGTAGTTGACAGATTACATCTTCGTTTTCTTCAATATAATATGGCTTTTCCGAAACCCTCCGAATAGTTAATAATACCAATTGTGAGCAACCAGGGATTTGAACTATTGCGTAATAACATTAATAATAAGGCTACGTCTATCAAACCAATAACATATTCGTTCGGTACGTTTTTACACGTCCGATAAATTTGTGCACCGGACATTCACAAAATGACGGCATCTCTTTATCTGTGTTCGGTAAAAATTGGAATTTAATTTATTTAGAATTATAAGAACAAGAATCAATTATTTTCTGTAATATATAAATGACGAATTTTCGTTTTGCCGTCGAATGTGCGTTAAAAAACAATGAGATAGCTTAATTTTATCAGCAAGTTTGCAACAGAAACGGTTCGGCATTAGATGATGACAAAAAAAAAAAACTACAACTTTTTTATTTACCAAAATTCTCGAAAATGTGGCATTTTCAATATGAAAATCGGTAAACATTGTCTATTTAATCAGGTACTAAAATCTTATACACAGTGATTTGTTTTCCACCTGAATCATAAAATACTTTTGTTATGATTTTTAATTTAGAAAAATTGTTACCGCAACAAACTTGCCAGATGCTCAGTGGAGACATTAGGGTTCGCAAAAAAAAGCAAGTTAATGCAAATAATTAAGAGTCAAATAACTATCTAACAGGCGCCACGCTATTTAATTTGGAAAATAGCGAAAACCATTTAAAAAAAATAATAAATTTAATAAAAAAAAAGAAGAGTGAGCTACGAACTCGGAACCTATGGGTTTAAAACATATGTTAATTATCCGCACAGCCTATCGAACCTTCTTACTCGGTTAATATTGATTTTCCCTAATCACCCGAATAAGGTTTTACAATTCCTTATTAAACCTTAAAAAAAACAATCAATGTAATATATACATAAAACGTGAAAACAAACAGAAGAAAAAGAAGAAAATAAAATTGGCTATTATTAATACTAATGATGAATTTACTTATTTCTATTGATGCGAAAAACAGTAAGCAAATGAAAATTATGGACAAGAAATTCGATTAATAAGAAAATACAATTATCTTTAATTATCAAAGAAAAGAATATAAAATTATTATACAAGTAAACATTAACTTAGACTATACAATAAACCAATTACAAATATTTGAAAAAAAAATAGATAGGAAAAAACTTACATGTACATATTTAAAAATCTCACTGGTCGAATTCTGTCCAATTGGCACATTGAGTTATCTGAGGAAGCGGGAACTTATTCGAGCTAGCGTCGTCAGGATGTCCCCAGTCCACTTCATCAAGTTTTGAAAATGTTTACTTACCGACTTGTAAAACCAAGTGGCACTCGTCGCTGATAAGCACGGATTCTTAGAGAGGAAAAGAAAAATCCGGCGTGCACCGGAAAACCAAAGTATTTCACAAACAAAATTCTTACCGTGCCTCTAAACTCGCGAGGTTCCGCAATCTCTCTCTAAACTGTCTTTTGTTTTTCCCCCAATCATCTGTTGGTTATTCCAAATCGAAATAAAATTAATACTTAAAACTAAGACTTATTATAAACTAATACTTATTATTAAAACTAACACTAGTTACTTAATTTTATCTAACCCTCTTCGAGATAATAAAAAAACATTACTTTACGAACTATATATTTTATTTTTCGTCACACTTTATTCTAAAAATCGAAAAAAAGATGGCCTACGAGAAAAAGTATTGGGCCGTTTGGCCTATATAACCACGTTATTTTGACATGTTGATGGTGGAGGTAACGCCAATAGACATAATATTTTGATAGGTATGATTCTGTGATAAAACTATCTTCAAATGGAAAGCAAATGGATGTTCATGAGTTTATAGTACCTAATTATATAAAGTATCAATCTTCAGAGTGAAAACTCCCCATTTTCAGAAAATTCCATTTACAAAAAAGTTGTAGGTTATGATGAAATGAAGCCATTCAAGACGTTTTAGACGGATAATTATAATTTGACAAAAAGGGTTCGTACCGCGAATTATTATTTTTCAAATAGTGAGCACGAAAATCTGCTAAACTACTAGAAAAAATAAAGTTGAAGGTCGTCAGTAATCTAATATCCAGTCCCCTCACTAAGGCGACTCCATTTACATAATAGAACACTAATAAAAAATTAAAAAACAACTTTTTTGTTGGAATGAAGTTGATTTCATCCACATAATTTTTAATGAAATGTAAATATTAAAACCATAAAAAAATCAATTAAAAAAGAGTGGGAAAAGCGGTACTATTAATATTTAGCGGTAAGACAAATATTCACTCTCAAACCAATTTTAATTAAGAATAGATTATTTTTTCACCGCGATTATGCATATTAACCGCGTTGTAAAAAAGGAAAAACCTGTCAACAATAACATGAATTAATAAATAACAAGATTATTGTGAGAACATTCGTGGGAACACTTGTTATAGTAAGAAATACTGACATAATACATTATCTTAATTACTTAATATGACACGTTCTAATCATGATATGTGTTTAAAAGAAAGGCTTAAATGACAATTGTAACAAATTATGTATAATATGAGACATTTTAATTAAAATCAATATAAGATACCTTGCAGAAAGTGAAAAAAAATGATGTTATGCCGCAAGATTACTCTCTTCGCAGTCACGTTTATTATCTTTTAGGATTAGACACTAAATCAGTTCAGGCTATTCAGGTGTTGGATAATTGAATCGGTGAGTACTGAAACCACTTCATTCATAAACATGTGAAAAATCGTTTTCGGTGAATAGAAGCTTAAAAAGGCAAGATGCATGTTGAGTGCAAGAACCACGTTAGTCTGTTAAGTCGTTTCGTAAACACATGACGTTTTTTTCGATCGTTGAGTGCAGAAATAAATGAGTCAATGACTGACGTGGTTTCTGCACTCACCGCTGGATCGCATGACCAGTAGAGATGGGCATATTTACATTCAAAAATATAAATAAGAATACCATTTATATTATGAATACACTTATGAATATAAATTTAAATGAAAAAAATATGATAAAACTTTTAATGAATGGTTACCTTTTTCTAAGTTTACAGCTGTCTGTAAAAAAGAGTTGAGCGCAGAAACGGCTTACTCCTAATCAAATTTTAAATTTTCCTGAGCCTAATTTATGTCAAAATTAGATAATTTTTGTGTGACAGAAATATAAATGCATGTTATGACAGAGGAAAAAAAAGTTCAAATATTTGAAAATTTGGAAGAGTTATGACGTTTTTTTCTCTCCTGAAAAATTTAAAATTTGTGACTGAAGTGGGTTCTACACTCACCGATTCAATTATTGGAAATGTCCCAAAATACTATTTAGGAGATATAATAATAGTAGTATAATATAGGAAGTTATTATGATCTACCACATCGTCAAATCCCAAACCAACATTTTTTCTTTTGCTTTCTTCTCCCCTTCCTCTTCCTCTTCCCCTTTTTGGGCTATATGGGGGTTTTCCCGGGCCATGGGAGAGTGCGGGGGATTAGTTTTAGAGTTAAAAGTCCCCCCGGAACACACTGGGACGAGCATAAGGTTCTTTGGACATGGGCTATAACTTACTCTAACTCTAACGTACTGCTGGGATCTTATACTGTAACTATGCATATAATTACTAATAGAGAGGAGATGAAGGAAGTTGGAACCTCTTCCGACTTCTTTCAACCCCTTAAAGCTTAACTCCAACCCCTTAAAATATTAACCGTATTTTAGGCGGGTTCCTAAGAAAATATTTTAATTTATACATATATATATATATATATATATATATATATATATATATATATATATACATGCAAAAAAACCGTAATGAGACTGAGTAAAGTGGTAAATCTATTTATCGTTTATAATAAAATTTTCAGAAACGATTAATGCAATTTTATAAACCATCATTCTAAAAACGTGACTAAGCAAATGGATTCCTGTAACAGTTTAAAACTGTAAATATATCACACCTCCAGACAGTTAACAGTGCATCAAATTCTAGCTTTAAAAAGAATCATAAGCATGTATTGATTTCAATCTAATCCAATCAGATTAATAACAATAGCAAAAAATAAAGCCATAAGATATGGCTGGTCCGATTCGCCTAGCTGAGCATGGTGGGGAGAGAGGGGCTTCAGTTCAGTCACAGCGGTTTGGGAGAGGACATATCCATTGCTGCCATGTCAATTGAACCAATCATTAATAAGCTATTAGAAGACGGAGTGTTCGGCGATGTTTTCTACATTGGTCTTGAAACAGACGACACCGCAAAGGGCGCACAGTTTTCATCAGATCTGTCGTTCGCTAACCTCACACTTGATGGTCCATCAGGGAAGAAAAAGATGCCTATTGTTGTCAAGACGCCATTTTTCAACGCCCATGTGAGAGAATCTCGTAATTTAGATGCAATGTTCTACAACGAGGTAGCTATGTACAAAGAAGTATTACCATATCTAGGAGTAGGAAAATATTTGTATGCCAAATTCTTCTATGGTTTTGCCACTAATGGCGCTCAACCTGAGAAAGATTTATTAATTTTAGAGAATTTGAAATATAAAAAGTTTCTTCTACCGAAAACAAGAGTTTTTATAGATATTGATCATATAACTATAGCCATAAAAAAGATAGCGGAATTTCACTCATTTTCCTTTATTCGTAAACATGAAGATATGGAAACGTTTTTACAGATGACGAAAAAATTGAAAGCCATTGATTTACCTCTAGAAACTGAACAACAATTCAATGTGATAAATGCTGCATGTATAGAAAGGGGCATCAAACCGTTATTGAAGGATAATGTGAGTGTAGATCTATTAAATACTTGTTTGAGCCTACTGAAATATCCCATTAAAACGAGGGACTTGCTTTCATTGCCTGAAGAACCTTTTGGCGTTTTATGTCATGGTGATTATTGCAATAACAACATACTTTATAAATTTGATGAAGATGATAAGCCAATAGACTGTGCATTCGTTGATTTTCAATTTTCCGGATATGGAAGTCCAGCTATCGATATATTTTTCTTCTTATACCTGAACACGACCTCAGAGCTGAGAGAAAAATACTGGGATACGATTTTAGAGCTGTACTGGAATACTTTGAGGAAATATGTACCTACACATATTATCATACCATCTTATGAAGATTTTTTAAAACATTTTTCTGAAAGAGTAATTTACGGATATACCATCGCTGCGTTTTTCCTTCCCATAATGATGGAAAATATACCATTTTATGGGAATGAAACAGAACCATCAACGATAGAAGAAAAAGTTGAAAGGGCCGTGTCAACTGGTGGGGAAGAAGCACAACGCAAGCTTACTGAAATTGTTTTGCACTTACTAGATAAGGACTACATTAGGCCATTCATAGAGTTTTGTAAAAACAAAAAAAATTGAATGTTAGTTTTAATTTGTGGTGTTACATTATTGTGACGTTAAGCTAAAAATTAATTAGTTTGAATTGAAAGATTTGATCAATTTATAAGTTTTTTCATATTTTATATTCCATTCTAATATGGATTACAAAAAAAAATAAAAATATGATTATTTAAATTATAGTTTATAAATTTGTTGATGAAAGAAAGTCATTTAGTAATAATTTATAAAATTAAATCAATGAAAAATCTGATCTATCTTCTATGAAATCAGATCATATTTCACTTACTAAAACTATTTTTAAAATATAATAAAGTTTGTATTCTTTTAATAAACTTACGCTTCCTTCGAGCACGAATGTCCATCAGATACATAGGACAAATGTTTGTCGATTTTTCTTGAAAAGTGAGGGAGAGAAGATATCTACCCTTTTTTCTATCCTTATTTTCGATGCCATCTTACTGCAGTTTTAACTTCGTCTATCTGTAGCATCTTAAACAGGATGCGAAAAAACAACTGGTATCTTAGGCTCGGTTCATGTAAGTTTTTAATAATTAATTTTTTGTAATTTTTTTTCAAATATTTTATACTTAATCAAAAAATGATACCGCTCATAGTGATTTTAAATTTGTTTATGATTAATATGAACAGGCGTAACTATTTCGTATAATTCATATATATTGAAAATAAGTGTGAACTATGTAAACAATTTCTTTGTTCATCATTAAAGAAATATTTTTATATTTTTTTGGCTTAATATCTTATGCTTAATCAAATAATAATACCGCTCTTAGTTATTTTAAATATGTTTATGATTAATATGAACAAGCGTAACTATTTCGTATAGTTCATATATATTGAAAATAAGTGTGAACTATGTAAACAATTTATTTGTTCGTCATTAAAGAAATATGTATATATTTTTTTGGCTTTAAGAGTTTTCAAACCAAGCTTTATTTTACCAATACAATTTTTAATTGGCACTGCAAGATGATATAAACTGGATATGAATAGCTAAATCATTTTTGAGTGTAACTTACTAGATATATACTATAAAACTTGAACGACTAACAGTTTAAAACTGATGTAACTTAGTATTTATATGATATTCAAATGAGAATAAAAGAAGACTTTTATTATATAAGCGCTTTTATATCGTTAAAAATTACGGGCGTTAACTTAATGTATGAACGAAAAAAAGTAAAAAAATCGAAAAAAAAACTCCAGAGCTCGTGACTCTGAACTTGTTATTCTTTTTTTTTTTCTAATATTTCACACTGGAAGGCAGTATGTCTTGGATCCTCCAGGTATTGCATGTTGGACAGTAACCACTCATAGCTATACCCATTACGTTTAAAAATTGGTTTGTTCTACCATGATTTGTTCTAAGCCCTTCCAGCTTTACTAAGCTGGAGCGGTCGAGATGAAATTTAACAGTTGCAATCCATTGAAGCAGTGCTATCTTCTGCTGCGATGTTTTAATGATTGTTACCTTTCGAGGTATATTCTCAGTCGTAAAAATGCTGCTAGTCTTTTATTATTTTTGCTCCTTACTGCTCTTATGAAGTCCAGTAATGGACCTTACCATTTACCCGATGTAGCTGGTTTTGTTTGCCATTTCATTTCCTGACATTCCAACTAGACACCAAAACACATGTTCCAAATAAACACTCATTGGAAGAATAATTGTTGCTAGCGTTGTCTATTGATATTTGATTTTAAATTAAATGTGTGTTAAACCTTTATTTTTATAGATTAACTAGCTGTATCCGGCCACGCGTTGCTGTGGCTCATTCTGGTTAAATAAAAAAAGAAATAGAAAAGAAATCAGATGTTTCTAATATTTTTAATGTAAAAATACTTGTGAATATGCGATATTCTTTGTTGTTCCATTCTTTGTATAGATATAGAGATTGTCTGGTTTTCCAACTCGCATTCGAATCCAAATAGAATTCGCTAAATATATTATTGTCTATATAAGAAGCAATCGGTCTCTAAATCTCCCAAGAAAAATTACTTAATCTTTCAAGCATCATCTCTCTGCACCAAATCGTCCGATTTTAGTGATTTTTTTTATTTGCAGGGTATCAAGAAACCTTTCAAATAATAAATGGGTATAATACAACAATTTTCGAACACATCGTAACTTTTTTTTTCATACTCTTTTCGGGGAAGGATGTTATAAATGGGTTTGTCTAGATGCGAAATAAGAATCTGAACTCTGTTCCTGATTAAAAAAATATTTGAACCCACTTTGCTCAAATATACAAATATTTGAATTATGTAAATATTTCAAGAGCAATCGGTGAAGCATTTTCGAAAATGAGCGGTTTTGAACAAAAGAACTTTTACGTTTTTATTAATATAGATTTCAAGTATTTACGTGTAATTTATGAGTCCGTCAGAATAGCTATTTTTTTATTTATGTATGTCTTATCTCTGTATATTATGGCTTTACGAATGGCAGATAGTTCGATGCTGTAGATACTGAATTCGACGGGTGTTGATAAGGAAAATTTCTTGTTCTTTTTGCGATCAGACTTGTAGATAATTAGGGTATTGTTCTGTAATTGTATCAAGTGCTCCTTATTTTAAGTAAATTGATAGGTAAGTACTTTTCTTCACTACTTTGCCAGCTAGATTAGAGGAGCAATGGAAATCAATCAAAGATTTGGAATTATTCCTTCCAGGGTAGCTTCAGAAATGTGTATTGATATGAGAAGAGGCCGAAATTCTTTAATAATGACGGATAGTACAGGACGGAACACATTTTCCACATGTATTACTTTTTTGAGACATAACTGAAGTGGATAAAGGTTTGTTGTGCTTCTCAGTGTTTTGTATTTTTCAAGTTTATTCTGTTAATTTTGTTGTATCGTTTTCTACTGTTTGTATTATTTTAGTGTCTTATAGTTTTTTGAACATGATTGAGTTTTATTTTATGTTGATTTAGTTAATGTGAAGGTTCAGGTTAACCTTGTGGTTTCCACGAAGGTTTTATCTAATTAAAAGGAAACGTTTACAGACTATTACGTTGGTGAAACAGTAATGTAAGTTCATATTAAAGTCTTACTTTTGAACATACGTAATTTATAAGTTGCTCGAACTTAGTTTAGATTTTGAGTACTAAATACATTTCCTTCTACTGTTGTTTACCCATTATTTCAACGTATAAAGTTGCTAATTTTGGTTTGCGTAAGATGGTTGATGACATTGCATCAGCAATAGAACAGGAGATGGTGGAAGAAAAGGCTGTAATGTGCCCAAAACCTTCAGCAAAGAGGCAAAGGAAGAGATTTCCTGACGCCCGAGAGGAATCAGATAAGGAACGTGTAGACGATAGTCTTCTGCAAGAAGCCCGCAGAATCAAAGAAAACAACATAGTCAACATGAACGCAACAGACAGGAACGTGAGAGCGAAGGTACAAAAACTAAACAAGGAAAAATTAAACAATTGTTACACATAATGGAGACAATACCATGAAGATAAAAACCATGAAAAAACGTTTATAGTACAACACGTGGTTAGAGAAACATTAGCATCCTCTGAAATGTATGATATAGTAAATGTGTTAGTGGAAAAAACAGTACCTATGGTTATCGAGGAAATCAAGACGGAAAGTAAAACCATACAAAGACGACTTTCAGAACCTCATACCTCTATGGAGCTTCCATGCGTTAGAGAACAACCGCAATTGGTCGATACCCTAATTGAGACCACGGAGAATGGAATTTTCCAGGAAGTAAAGAAAAATCAAAGAAGGAAAAAGACTCTTCCAAAGGTGGCCAAAGAGGTTGAGGCCTCTAAACCTATAGCAGAGGGAAGTGTGGCCTCTAAAATATCTATGATGGCCGATATTGTCAAAAGCCTTCCATTAAAACCGACGGATACTGCAAGAACAACTTATGTAACCATCGCTTCTCAAGGATAAAGTGCAGTTGAAATAATCAACAACCTGCCTTCTCCAACTGTACTAGGAGTCAAGGCGAGGATTGTACGAGCGACCAAGGCTGGCTCAGTTTTAGTTTGTGTAGATGAGGATGCCCATGCGAAAAAAATAATAGTCACTGACAATTTTAGATTACCCCGATGTTCCTCCCTGTCTAAGGTGTCAGGGATATGGGCACACAAAAGCTACTTGTGAGGCAAATGGCATAGTATGCAAGTGGTGTGCGGCGAGTGGGCATATTGCTAAAAACTGTCCTGCAAAAGGAAATAATACCTCACCTACATCCATTAACTGCGTGAGGAAAGGCGTTCAAATAAATAAGGCTAAGCACCAGGCAGGAAGTCGAGAATGCCCGGTGCACATCAAGAGATCACAAAGATTAGTGAGAAGAACTCACTATGATTAGACTCAACATCCTACAACTGAATATGGGCCGCCGGTATATTGTGGCTGACGAGCTTCGGACTATGGCACAACGCTACGATATCATGGCGGTCCAGCTGGTGTGGGAACAGGAGCACGAGGTTTGGCCTCACGTCAAGAGTTATAGCCCTGAGCAGGAGAGAGGGAAGGCCCAGGGCTGCAATAGTGATCAATAATCCTAACCTTGACGTGATGGATCTGAGACAACACACCATGGCGGATTATGCATCTTGCTATGTTAAGTGGGGCAAGATTTCCTTCACATTGGCATCGGCATACCTACCTGTGAATAGTGATGTAGAAGAAAGCGTATCCGCTATGGACGCTATCATTAGAGAGTTTTTACTGGTGACGTTTTAAAAACACGCAGATATACCCTAATAGCATAGTTGTGTGTTATATTCAACTTATTTTATAGCTTTTTACAGCTGGCCGATCATGTACAGACAACATATTTGTTCTTCACCAACTCATGGAGAAGTCCCAAAAAAGGAAGCAGGAACTCCATATGGCTTTTATAGACCTCGAGCAGGCTTATGATAATGTTCCAAAAGAAAGGTTGTGCGTGGCACTTGAAAAATCAGGTATTAGTGGTTCATTGATAAGGGCTACGGTTGATAAATATACCACATAAGATACAGAAACCACCTTTCTGAATCTTTTCATGGTAACAAGGGGTTGAAGCTAGGATGCAGCATGTCACTAACTTTCTTCAAGATATACTTGCACGATGCAGTAAAGCTTTCAGTTTTTCATAACTTTGTGTGGTATTTTCGGTAGTTTAAACAATAGAACTATTTCTAAAAAGTATAGAGACCTCTAGAACTCTTAGGGAGCTATCAGAACTCTCAAAATTAAAAAAAAAAAAATGAGGATGGAGAGGCCAACTTCACAGAGGTCTCTTCAACATCTTCCTTGAGATTTGAAGCCTCTACATAACAATGAATGCCTAAATAGAAGACACAAAACCACGTGGAAGGCCAAAAAGCAGCTGGATAGATAGAATCAACAAAGCTGCGTGCAGATAAATAAAAAGAAATATCCCAAACAGGCAGAGATGAAGCATGCTTGTTAAGGCGGCAAAATATATACATGGTATGAAATGCCAACGGAAAAACAAGCTATTGTTTTATTATTAAATATATTTTATTGTCAATTATTTATTTAATCTTCTGAAAGGTAATTCCATCCTAAAGAAAGAATAGATAAACATCGAAATCGAACTAGTATTAGTAAAGATGGGAATTAAACAAGGTGAGAATTAAACAATAATAGAATTTTATTAAATTAAAAATTAATTTAAATTAAGATTTTAATTTAAGAATTTAAATTACAGAAATGAGGAAACGTAAGAGTGGGAATCGGTGGAATTCGGCTGATTTCGGCCAGACTTGGCATTCCAGAGTCTGTAGCACCTACAGTGTAGGTCTCTAAAACTACCAAGTTCGCTCATTCAGAAATGCCTAATGGAGGGACTTGAATTGTGACATAGGACCAGACCGCCGAACCTACCTATTGCTCGCAAGCCTATCACTGAAGGTTTATTTGATTATTATTGTACTTTTTTTTGTTCTCTTACTTAATTTATTAATACCCTCGAGGCTTGTTGACGTTGGATTGAAGATGATTTCCAGTAGATAAATAAATAAATAAAATTATCAACCGAAAAATTGCGAAAACAAAATTCTAGCACAATTTGTGACGTAATTTTGTTAATAGATCTCACGATTATTTCTTTTATTATGATTTTAATAATTCGCTCCTTGTTAATGTTTCTCGCATTTTTCAAGATCCATATAGACATTTCACAAACTATGGGAAACACAATTATCTAATTTAACCAACTGCGACATTATTGCTAAAGCAAACCTCTGATACCGACAGCAGATTGAAAATATCAAAAACAAGAAACAAAAATACTCGCATTGTTAAATAACCATTTATATATTTGTTTATCCCATAATTTGTGAAATGTCTCATGATAATATAACTATTATTGGAAGTTGGATCACCTTGTATTAAATATAATAATAATAATAAAAACAACAACAACATTGTAACAAAGATGTCTAACTAATTTCTTAGAGAAGGAAATGTAGCTGTGTTTAATTTAATTAAAGAGCTAGTGAAGATTTTTTTTCAAAAACGTGTATTTGTAAGAATAACATTTTTAAACACCACGAGAACATTGCAGGGATTTAAAAAAATTGGAAAAGAATCACATCTTGTAGCCATCTTTTTCTTGGTCTTCCCCTTATTTTTGTGCCATACATCGTAGAGAACAATGCCCTATAAGGCATCCTGCTGTGGTCCATTCTAACCAGGTGGCCTAACCATTCCATAGGCCTAATTTTAACGAAATTAACTATGTTGGGGCTGTTATATAATTCATATAGCTCTGCATTTTTTCTATATCTCCACACATCCTCTTCACAAACAGCTCCATAAATTTTTCTCAATATTTTTCTTTCAAAAATATTCATCATACTAATACTAGTACAAAGGGTCCATGTCTCCGCTGCATAAGTCACAATAGGTCTTACTGAAGTCTTATATAGTCTTATCTTTGTTTCTAGTGACAGGAGCGATGATCGAAAAAATTTTAGGTTGGCATTGTACGCCCGGTTTCCAGCCATGATCCTCTTGTACACCTCAGCAGCAATTTTATTTTCAGAATTCACATCCACCCCCAGATATGTTAATTTTTTGACACATTCGAAGGTAAGAAAACATATTTCAATCCTGTGTGGACCATCATCATTGTCTTGTTTATGTTAATCTTAAATTCCTGATAATTAGGCATATATCGTCTGCGTAAGCACATATTTGCACCATTGCGTTAAGTATGCAACCAGGTGAATCTAGTTTTTTCAACACATTATTAAGTGCAATATTAAATAATGTGGCAGACAAAGCATCCCCTTGCCTTACCCCATCCGTCATTGGAAAGCTATTGCTTACATTGCCTCTAATAACTACTTTTGCATTGCTATTATTCATAGTCATTTGCAATAACCTTATTAATTTTTTTTGGAATTTGGGACTCATGTAAAGCATTTATTAATTTGCTTCTTATTACTCTATCGAAAGCTTGCCGGTAATCTATGAACAGCATATGTTCCTCTCCTGTTCCATGTCAGTTGTTCCTCTCCCCTTCCGAAATCCACACTGGTTTTCCTCCAGTATGTTCTCGGCAAATACGTTGAGCCTCACAGAGAGGATGTTGGAAAAAAATTTATAGGCTACAGCCAATAGGAAAATGCCCCTGTAATTCTCACATTGGAGTTTATCTCCTTTTTTATATATTGGGCATATCAGACTGGTGCACCACTTCTGAGGCATGATTTCACCACTCCAAACCTCCTCCAACAGTAAATACATTTGGCTTATCAATTGTTCTCCTCCGTACTTAAAGAATTCCGCGACCAGCATATCCTCCCCAGGTGCTTTGTTATTTTTTAATTTTTCAATCGCCTCAGCCACCTCTTCTACAGACAATGGCTCCAGGTCATCAACACGCCTCTCCTCATCACTACCAACTAAACGTTCACCACCACCAGAGTTGAGCAATTCTGTGTAGTGCTCTTCCCATCTACCTAGAACTCGGGAGCTCTCCACCACCACGCCATTTTTATCTTTGCCTCCCGTCATTTTTGACTGAAGCCCCATTTTTGACTCATAAATGTTACTGCTCCATCAAATTTCCTAGTCTCATTTGTTGACCTCAATTCCTCAATCTGCTCTATTTTCCTTTTCATAAAATCTCGTTTCTTGTTTCGAATAACCTTCTTTGCTTTTTTTTCGACTTTCTCTATATGCCCTAGAAGTTTGTCTTGTAGAGCGCTGCAACATCAACGTCCTACATTGATTTCTTTCACGCAGGACCTCAAGACATTCAGTATCAAACCATTCCTCACTCCTTTGCCGACTCTTCTCACCTATCTCCTCCTCTGCTGACTTTTCAATAGCTCCTTTAATTATCTTCTATTTTTTGTCTACACATTCTTCCTCCTCATCGTCCTGATTGGCTATCAGATTCCTATTTAGTGATGTCTTAAATCTCTCAGCAATCTCAGGGTCTTTCAGCTTATCAATCTCCCACCTTTTCCTACAGTGCCGTTGATCAGTTCTTATCACTGCAAGACCCTGTATAATCTTCAATTTAAGCATATAATGATCGGAGTCACGGTTTGGTCCCCTCGCTGCTCTGACATCAATAATTGACGTTGCATGCCTTTTCTGAATCAGCTTTCCAAACATTTTCCATGATGAAGATGATCCAAACATGATCAATCTGTGTAATTGCTCCGTTTGGGGATTTCCATGTTCCTAAATGAATATTTCTGTGTATCGAACGTAGTGTTCCTTATGACCATATTATTGGCTTCCGCAAACTGACAAAGAAGCTTTCCATTATTATTTGTCTCACTATGAATCGTGAATCGACCCGATACTGCACCAACAAAACTTTCTTTTCCTATTTGTGCATTCAGATCACCCAAAACAATTTTCATATCATAACGTGGAATTGCTGAAAAAGTCCTCTCAAGATCCTGATGGAAGTCGAGTTTTATCTCGTTCTCACTGTCTTCAGTTGGCGCATACACAGATATTAAGGTGACATTCCTAAATCTTCCTCTCAGTCTCATTTTGCAGATCCTTGCATCAACAGGCTCAAATGATAGTACACGTCTTGCTTTTCCTGCCACAATGAATCCAGTACCATTTCTTCCCTTCTTGACCTTCTCACAACTAAACATCATCGTATAATCCTTCTTATCAATTCTGCCTTCTCCGTTCCATCGAATTACTTGTAAAGCCACAACTTCTATTTTATACTTTAATATCTGCTCCGCTACCTCTGCCATCTTTCCAGGCTGGAGCATCGTACGGTCATTCCATGTAGCGACATTTAAATCCAAATCCGAGTTCCTTTGTCTTTTGCCTTTATTTCTATCCAGCTTGCTATTTATAGGTTTTATAACGGGTTTGTTTTTTACAAGGTAGGGTTGTTGGCCCCACGCCCAACCCCCAACCTGGAGGACCGGGTCATTTGATTTTGGGGTTTCCGTCCCCTAGTCTGGTTGCTTTCACCATAGCTTAGAGTCCAGACCACCCCTGGTTTATTTTCGGAGTCCCTTCACCTAGCCTTTGAGGTTCCCTCCCAAACCATACAAGGCAGTACGGGGCAGTGCGTATTTATATTTATTTGAAATAGTAAAAAAAATTATTATGTCATTTTGAATTTATGAAAAATAAATCTTATTTATACGATCAATTTGTTAAATTACATTATATTTGTTTGAAAATAAACCAAATAAAAAATAAACTTTTCTCTCACTTTTTAAATTTATTTATAATTATAAATTAATAATTTATGGTACGTTAAAGTATTGGTTTCCTATAGAAAGCTAAATAATAATCTTGAAGCGTTCAAAACCAAGAGCAGGAGGAGTAATAGTGGCCTAGTGTTTACGTCAGAGCTCGATTCCTCCCCACTATCTTCCCTCTGAGTGAACGAACCTGGTTGTTGCAAATAGATCTAAGAGTTATTAAGACAAGCTCTTGCCTCTCTACCATACTCCATGAGCGATCAGACCCATGGTGGGGAGCCAAGTGCTACCGCTTCTCAGTCTTACAATTCTTTCAAGCCTAATTCCTATCACCTCATTCACCATTAATAAAGGAAAAATAATTTTATAATAAAAAAACAATGAATTGACAAAGCAGTTTAAGAGGTTTAAAGATATGGTTGGAGATCGGTAGCTTTCGGCCATACTCGGCGATCCATAATGTCTGTTCTTTAAGCACTCGTGACCACCGTGGTGGGGAGAGATTGGCATTTCAGTTCACTCACAACTGTACTGGAGGGCGTTTGTCCATTGTTATTATGTCAATTAAATCCATCATTAATAAGCTATTAGAAGATGGAGTATTCGGCAATGTCTCCTGCATTGACATCGAAACAGACGACACTGCGATGGGCACACACACTTCATCTCAAATCTCTTTTGCTAACCTCACACTGGATGGTCCAACAGGTAGAAAAAAATTGCCAATTGTTGTCAAAACACCGTTTTGTAACGATCAGGTGAGAGAGTCTCGTAACATAGATGCAATGTTTCACAATGAGGTAGCTATGTTCAAAGAAATATTACCATATCTTATGCCCAAGGAAAAAAAATTTTATGCCCAAATGTTTTATGGTTTTGCCACAAATGGCTCTCAACCTGAGAAGGATTTATTAATTTTAGAGAATTGGAAATATAAAAAGTTTCTTCTACCAAAAACAAAGGTTTTTATAGATATAGAACATTTATCATTAGCCATAAAAAAGATAGCAGAATTTCATTCATTTTCCTTTATCCGTAAACATGAAGACATGGAAAGATTTTTACAGATGACGAAAAAACTGAATCCTATCGATATACCTCTAGAAACTGAACGTGAATTCAATGTGATAAATGCTGCTTGTATAGAAAGGGGAATAAAACCTTTATTAAAGGATAATGTGAGTGTAGATCTCTTAACTACCTGTTTGAGTCTATTAAAATATCCTAGGCAAACAAGGGACTTAATTTCATTGCCTGAAGAACCTTTTGGAGTTTTATGTCATGGGGATTATTGTAATAACAACATACTATACAAATATGATGAAAATCACAAGCCAATAGACTGTGCATTTGTTGATTTTCAATTTTCCATGTATGGAAGTCCAGCTATTGATTTATTTTTCTTCTTATACCTGAACACAACCTCGGAACTGAGAGAAGAATACTGGGATACAATTTTAGAGCTTTACTGGAATACATTGAGGAAATGTGTACCTACACATATTACCATACCATCCTATGAAGAATTTTTAAAACATTTTGCTGAAAGAGTAATTTATGGATATACTATTGCCGCATTTTACCTTCCCGTTATGATGGAAGATGTACCTTATTTTGGAAATGAATCAGAACCATTAACGATAGAAGAAAAAGTTGAAAGGGCTGTGTCAACTGGTGGGGAAGAAGCTCAACGCAAACTTACTGAAATTGTTTTACACTTATTAGATAAAGACTATATTAGGCCATATATAGAATTTTGCAAAAATAAAAAATTCGAATGTTAATTTTAATTTGTGGTGTAACACCCATCTTTACACTGAGTTAAAAATTGTATTAAAAAAAAAAATTATTTTTTAAAAATTTTATTAATAGTTAAGTTTATATTGAGGAATTGATAAATTTCTAAGTTTTGTATGTTTGTCATATTTTATGTTCCATATTACCATGGATTACAAACAAAATATGATTTTTCTAAATTATAACATATAAATATGTTGAAGAAAAGTCATTATTCGGGCCTGAATTTTTGTGCAGTGAAAACCCAGAATATATGTCATGATATGAAACAAAATACCCATCAAATATGTACTAATACAACATAAAATATCTAGTGAAAAATCTCTAAAAACATCTAAGATATTCAATTACACTCTATGTACCTTAAAACTGAAAAATATACAGAAGAAGAATTAAGAATTAAATACAATTATAATTTTTAAAAACCAAAATAATTTAAAAAAGAATTAAAAATTAATTAAAAGAATAAATGTATTAATGGTTAAAATGATAATGAAATACTTTTTAAACAACTAAAATACCAAAGTATTGCCAAGTTACAACTAGTAACTAAAAACAGCTAATATATTTTTTAAAAAAGTAAAAAAAACGAGTATAAAAATAGTTGTGAAAAATGAATACACATAACTAAAAACATGATGTGAGATACTTATTAAACTTAAAAATAATATAAGAGAAGGATGGTTGGGGTGATCAGTCAAAATAAAAAATAGTAAAAATAAATAATTATATTTGGCATCGTTTCGGCCCTAAGTTCAGGCCTTCATCAGGGCTAAAAAAAGAACCAGATAACAATAGGTATGAGGAACTTGAAAAATTGAATTATAATGAATTAAAATTAAAAATGTGAAAGGTATAGAATATAAGATGTATGCCGAAAAAACATTAAAGTAAAATAAAGTAGATATTACTTAAAGTAATAACCTTTCAAAAACTGTTTCATATTTAGAATTGTAAAGATCAGTCCAATATTTCAATTTTGAAGAAAATGATGCACTTAAAATTTTAAAAAATACAAATGTTTGTAAAAAAGTAATAAATTGTTTGTTAGGAATAAATTATTACATAGGAACTGAATCTGGTGTTAAAAGTTAAAAGTTAATTCATAAAAATTAGGCTATTTTGAAGTTAAATGTTGATTGGAAATCAATCTGGATGCTATTATGGAATTTCATTTTAAATGTTTCATTATTTTTAAATACTATTATTTTTTATTTAAAATTATCAAATTATGCAATATAAAATTTGACTATTTTCATCTGTGTTCATTCATTCGTTATATTTGATATTTAAGATATTTGATCAGCGGTTTAAAAATTGCATTCAAACAAAATATGCAATTTTATAAATAAAATAAATACATAAAATAGGTCGTATGTAATATTTTATCAAATTGAATCAACAAGAAAATTGATCTCTATGAAATCAGATCATTAAAAAAAAAAAAATTACGGGAGAAGAAACCCACCCTTTTTTATATCTCCCCTTTTCAATACCATCTATCTTCATTAATAATCTCATCTATCCAGGACATTTTAAACAGGAAGCGAAAACACAACTGATATCTTAGATATTGGTGCACCTATTCATGTTTTTATTAATACATTTTTCATAATTTATTTTCAAATATTTAATACTTCAAAAATTTATTTAATAAAAATATGAAATACTGCTCATTTAAATATGTTTAGGATTAATAAACTAAAATGAAATGGCCTTGTTAGGTACTTTACTATTAGGAAGAATCTCCGAACCATTCAAAAAATAAAAAATGTTTGAACTATATAAACAGTTTATTTGTTTATCAATCAAGAAATATTTAATATATGCACTTCAATTAATGCATTTTATTATGTAAATAATTTAATGATTAATACAGAATTAAATTTTAAGTTTAATTATTCATGAGCTTCTGATTCTTTTCTGGAAAATGCATATGTTATTATAATGAAATAATAAATGCTAATTTAAAATTTTTTTAACAGTAAGTTATCATTTTTTTTTTAATAACCTACATGATAATCAAAATATTGTTTGTTAATGCAGAATGGACATTTAATAAACAATCTTCTTAACCAATGTTCATTATAACTGGTAATTACCAGTTGAAAAAAAAGTTAATGAGTTTTTCATTAATAAACATGATCAAAATTTACAAATATTTTAACGTTAGTTCCTTCAGTTGAGTATTTAGTGATATTTTGCTTTAAACGACAGTATAAATGAATACAGTAATGTAATATCTAATTTAATCAGTATGACATCAAATTGTCCCATACCCAATTATCTAATTATATAAATTATAACGAAAAATATAATCAGATATATTATTAATGCCTCTAAATATATGACTCTAATGCCATTGTCACTTTCATGACTGATGTGAATTTTTTCATCTACGTTTTTCTAAAAAAGAGATATTCAGAATAAACAAAACAAGTTTGAAATTTTTAAAGTTTTTGGAACCGCGAAGCGAACCCACAAGGCTTTTAAGGGCGGATCCAGACACGACTTATTAAATTGTTAAAAACTATCGACATTTATAATAAAATTTACAGAAAAAAAACTTCAAGTGTCTAAAGAGACTTCGATGTAAATGACTCCAGTGGTCGAAAAACTCAAATAAATAAAAACTTGCTTCTCAGCAATACTGGGTTTTGGTACAAGTAGCACAGTATTTCCACCCATCAACTCCCATTAATTCTCTACACCCGTACGCGGAAGCTTTTTAGTTACTTGTTTACTAGCTGGGGGAAATCGTCCTCCGTGATGATGTCGACTTTGGTTTTCCATAAAAGTTTGGCCCTTATTGCTTCAATAACGGTGCAATTCATGACGACGTGCTCGATACTTTCCGGAACACCACAACAGGAACATTGAGGGTTAATTTCCTTCCCAAAGTCCTGAGGCTTGGCGCGAAATCCACAAGCTCTGTGAGGAATTGTGAAAACCAATAACCAGGGAAGACTCAGGGGCGAGGTGGCCGAATGGGCTAAAGCGTGTGCACAGCACCGTGAGCTGCCTGGCAATCGGATTACAGATTTGAGAAGATTTAAAAAGTACGAGTTCGCGTCCCGGTGCCGGAGGGGATTTTAATGTCGCCGCCCTCACCCCCGGCCCGGGAAAATCCCATATAGTCTAAAAGGCGAGGTAGGAAAAAAAAAAACAGGGAAGACTCTTTTCGCTTCCAACCTTGTATAGACGGTAGGAAAATACATAACCACCCAAACGCAGCCAGACCGGGCCTGATCCCATGTAATATCACTCAAGGCTAAGCTAAATGTTTATGTAGCAGACTTTTCTGCAAACAGATTATCTCAATTCCCAATTATGAATGAACAAGCTGAAATCATTAACATCATGCGAATTTATGGGAGATATAAGGAATTCGTAATCTTTCTAGAAGAGTCTTTTGGAAGAAGATTATGTGATTTTGGCGGAGAGAACAAATTTTGTCTGTTATGTATAAACCCTTCCATTGTAACTCCTTAAAAGTTGGACGAATACTCTCTCGGCTTGCAAACTGAAATCATCGATCGCCAAAACAATGTGATCTCCAAAAGTCAATACAAGAAAATCCTTTCAATCTCTTGCAGATAATATTAAAATCTGGAAGTTCTTGTCATCGGGAAATTTTTCTGACCTCAGATATTTTTTTCATAGTATTCTTGTAGATTTGGTTCAATATATGTGTGCAGCAATCAGGAAAAATAAGCCTGATAAATATTGTTCTTTGCCACTGTTTCTCTAGAACTGACTAGAGTAAAGATCCTCACTTATCTTACGAAACAAGCTATTGATCTACAACACTATACTGTGACCAATTTGGACATAAGGAGCAGAAACTTAGGATTTGGCAAAGCAAACACACATAAACAAATTGCAAACAGCACAATAAGAAGTATACAAAAAATTGTCAATGCACCTTGGTACATTAACACAAATAAAACTATACATAACGACATAAACATCCAGAAAATAAATCTCAGATCCCCAACAAATACACTTCAATTCTAAATCCCTTCAATCCATTACTCATTTTTTTTTCTGTTCTTCCCTATCTCGCCTTTTTGGCTATACGGGATTTTCCCGGGCCGAGGGTTAAGGGCGGGGTATTTGAAATTCTCGCAAGCGCACTTTTTTTAAATCTCATATTCAGGCCTGATTGTCGCGCAACTCGCGGTGGGTAGGGGAACTTTTACTGACCAATCAGTCTCATTCCGATATGTTCTAAAGTTTTCGAAAAATTAATTTACATAAGTTTAGTTAACATATTGACCAACAAAAAAATTAGGTTTTCGCACATTAAATTGAAGAAACCGCCAGTTATACAGAGTTACTGACTACTTTGCTGGAGCACTAGAGTGAAAACAATACGCAATCAGCGTGTTTCTGGATCTTATCCAGACATTCAATAAAGTTTGATACCAGGAACGATCTCATTTTCCAGTCTTTTATTTTCGACAGATTTTTCTTTGTTCGACAGGGCATCCTCAATTCGACCAGTGCTACCAGGAGTGCCATAAGAATAAATACTGGCTCCATTACTGTACAATCAAGAAATAATGCATACTTTTTGAATTATTCGCAAATAAAGTTTCTTTTTCTTCATAACCTTTTTCCAGAAATTTCGGGAGGATGTGACTATTTTTCGCATGAGAAGGAGAAGAATGTATTCAAAATGAGTGGTCGATCATTGAATTTGATGAAGAATTGACAAAGTTATGGCGTACTCACAAAAAAAAAAAAAAAACTCCTTTTAGAAATAATATATAGGATTAATTAATAGGATTAGATACCATGTTTTGATATAATCAATTTAACCATAAACACCCAAAATTTCCAACCTGAAACACCTGAACATTTCGACAGCAGAACTTGGTTTTAGTATTTACAGGATATACAATCGTGGTACTTTACTTTTTCTTATTTATGTTCACTGAACTTCGCTTCAATAAGGACGGAAAAGGCGAGAAACCAGATGGGAGTAATCTATACTAATTTTCATTGAGATCTGAATCAACACTTCTTACAACCTTTATATTCCCTTACCTCAGGTCCCACACATCAAAGTTCATCAAAATTTGCCATTCATTTGTCAAGTCAGAGTTCCTTCATATCCGATGTATATTCTGTTCATTAATTATAAGTTTTTGTTCATGTTTTATTATAAAACGTTAATTGTAATCTTGCGACTAATAAAAGGTTTTTTCAATTTATAGTCAGTAGATATAATAATTTAGGAAAGAGTATGTAACGATCACTACTAACGCCTATAACAGCAACAACCCAAGCTGCTGAAGAAGATTCATGACTTAAAAAGTCAAACTCAACAGTTGTAGGGGAAAGAAAAATGTTTTATTAAAGTCATTAGTTTGGACATATATAGCAATCCTGAAAAATGCATTTAGATTTGAAAATAAAAGAAATTGCATTCAATTTTACAGAACAATTATTCAATGCACTTGTTTTTTACTTTCACTTATTTTGTTTCTGATAGATTAACTGAAATAAACTGATTTTTTATATTAATAAAAGATATGGCTAACATTATTCTTCTTAACTGGCACTGCCCTTCTCGAGGGAGCAAGGCCTCCTGTAACAAGAACCATCTGTTATGCCCCACCTTTTCAGTTCTGAATGCCAAGGACGAATCGAGCATCATCTGCCATACCGTTAGCCCTACGCAGTCTCGGCTTTCGTTCTTGAGTTTTCGGATAAGTCCAGTATTCCAAAGCAGAGGTCAGCACAGGGCTATTAAGAGTTTTATATATACGTGTATTTGTACTTCAGGAAACATAGCTAATTTTAAGTTGTGTACACTATAACAGTGTTGTGAAGACCATAACAGTAACAAATTATTAGAAGCCATTATTCTCCGAAGTATTCTGGAAAAATGAATATGAATATCGTATCTGGAGTGGATCTGGGTACCAAGATGAGAAAATTCTACGATTATCTCAAAGTACACAAAATACACACCTAAACACCCTGCTGTCCTTCACCAATAGTGTTCGCAAGCAGCAGTTTTTTTTCCCCCTTTCTTCTTTTAGGTTATAAGGAATTTTCCCGGACCAGGTGGTAAGGGAGTGGGATTAATGTCAGAGTTAAAAACCCCCGGCACGGAGATATGAACTCGTAATTATTTTATCCAATTATCTTCCATCAGGTTGGCGTTAACCGCGTTGTCCCACTCGGTAACCACGTCCCCTATCACAACCAATAATGTGCAGCAAACAACAAACCTATTTAGTCCCCGGTTCATTAATGGCGAGTCCCATTCTTCAGACTTCCCAGGTCTAGAAAGACATCCCTCGTCGCTCCAAAGGTCCTCTCAGTCACATCAGCATCGTCTGCCAAGCCTAGGATCATAGCGGATCAAGGATCTCAGAGATTCTGTCCGAAAGACTTTTACCTTATACTGAAGGGAATGAGTAGCTTTAAATAATGAAATGTCTTGAATTCGTCTGGTCCGCATGACAGTAAAGAAAGTGAAGTAAAGCTGAAAAATTTCAGCTATATTTTCTTTTCTTTTCTTCTTTATATCTTCCGCCTTGAATGTGCAGTATGGAAATCTAATATCCACAAAGTGGTAGGAACAGTGTTCAACAAATCCTCTATGATTTAGGCTTTGAAGATCTTACCGACTTCGAACTCTAAGAAGAAGCAATATATTCTTCGGAATTTGGACAATCACATTATTACAATTAGGCACGTTTATTCATATAAAAAGATATTAATGAATCAAACAGAATTACTTATTTTTCTTCTAATTTGCAACGTTTTGTTAATATATAAGTAAACAGAATGTGGTAGTAGACTTTACACAGAATTATAAAAGCTGTAGATCATATTTTACTCACACAATAAGCTGACGTGGGTGACGTTTAATAAGCAAATACTCAAGGGAGTACGCAAAAGTTGTGTAATTTGCACACGGTACCAGTAGAGTTGGCTGGTATTATAATATTTATATCGCCTAGCTGAGAATGGTGGGGAGAGATAGGGACCTCAGTTCAGTCACAGTGGTTTGGTAGAGGACATACGAGTATCTATTGCTGTCATGTCTGTATCTATTCTTGAACCGATCATCAATAAAGTATTAGAAGACGGAGTATTCGGCGATGTCTCCTACATTGGTATCGAAACAGATGACACCGCGAAGGGCGCACAGTTTTCATCTAGTCTCTCTTTCGCTAACCTCATACTTGATGGTCCAAAAGGGAAGAAAAAAGTGCCACTTGTTGTTAAGATCCCGTTTTACGACGCTGAAGTGAGAGAGTATCGTAATTTAGATGCAATGTTCTACAACGAGGTAGTTATGTACAGCGAAATATTACCATATCTAGGAGCGGGAAAAGATTTTTATCCACAAATGTTTTATGGTTTTGCCACTAATGGTGCTCAACCCGAAAAGGATTTATTAATTTTAGAGAATTTGAAATATAAAAATTATCTATTGCCAAAAACAAAGGTATTTATAGATATAGACCATGTATCAATAGCCATAAAAAAGATAGCGGAATTCCATTCGTTTTCCTTTATTCGTAAACATGAAGACATGGAAAGCTTTCTACAGACGGCGAAAAAACTGAATCCTATTGATTTACCACCAGAAACTGAACAAGAATTCAATGTGATAAATGCTGCTTGTATAGAAAGGGGCATCAAACCGTTATTGGAGGATAATGTGAGTGTAGATCTATTAAATACTTGTTTGAGTCTATTAAAATATCCCATTAAAACGAGGGACTTGATTTCATTGCCTGAAGAACCTTTTGGAGTTTTATGTCATGGTGATTATTGCAATAACAACATACTTTACAAATTTGATGAAAATGGCACGCCAATAGACTGTGCATTTATTGATTTTCAATTTTCCATGTATGGAAGTCCAGCTATTGATATATTTTTCTTCTTATACCTCAACACGACCTCAGAGCTGAGAGAAAAATACTGGGATACGATTTTAGAGCTTTACTGGAATACTTTGAGGAAATATGTGCCTACACATATTACCATACCATCGTATGAAGATTTTTTAAAACATTTTGCTGAAAGAGTAATTTACGGATATACCATAGCAGCATTTTTCCTTCCCATGATGATGGTAGATGAACCATTTTATGGTAACGAAACAGAACCATCAACGATGGAAGAAAAAATTGAAAGGGTGTTAGCAACTGGTGGGGAAGAAGCTCAACGCAAACTTACTGAAATTGTTTTGCACTTACTAGATAAAGACTATATTAGGCCTTACATAGACTTTTGCAAACGTAAAGCATTTGAATGTTAGTTTTAGAAAGTGTTTTTCCATCTTTGTTGTAATGATTTTATGATTAATATGTATGTATTGAAGGAATAAATAAATTTATACGTTTTGCATATTTTTCATGTTTAACTTTTCATTTTAACATGGATTACAAAAATAAAAAATGATTTTTAGTTTATAATGTACAAATATGTTATATAATAAAAAGCATATAATGGATTAACTGTGAAAAGTAATTTAGTATATTTTTTTAATGAGTTCTTTTAGTTCTCAAAGCAGCTAACTTTGCATTGAATGTAACTATTTTTCATATATAGTGAAGTCTGTGTTATTTTGATGGATTTAATGAGTTTTTGGATCAATAAACATAATCGAAATCAACACTATACTTTTAAGTACAGGTTCATCGATAGTATACTTAGTAACATTTTGCCATACACTATACATATAAATAAATAATTTAATTAGCGTAATTTATATAATTTTAAAACGCTCAATTATCTAATAACATAAATAATAATGGTTAATATAGTCAGTTTTATTACTGATGTAGTATATGCAAGATAATATAATAGAAAAAAAACTTCATTTTCTGACTACGCTCCTTAAGAATAACGAATATGTTCATAGAAATAAAAACCATTGCTGGCCCACAACTACAATTTTAAGATTAATACAATTAATTAATTGAAAGATTTGAGTTACTTAAAGTATTATGCAATATTAACAAAGTAATATATAAAAAGCTTGCTAAGATATTGGAACTAGAGGGAGAGAGAAGTTAGTTACATGCTCCAGACGGTAGAATTTAGGGGCAGCAAATTTTGAGGAAGTTTACTTTCAGTTTACAGTTTAATTAAGAACTCTTTATTACTGATCTATTCTGTTTTGAGCTTAATTCAGTCAATAAAACGAGTTAACTCATGTGACAATTTTATTTCGAAATAAACGTAAAATAATATTATAAAATGTTTATTTTTATAAAATAATATAATATAATATAAATATAATTTTGTCTCCTTTGGCTTAAAGTGTAGTACCATCCCTGACTATTATAATCTGTCTGTATTTTACTAGTTTAAATAACAAAATATGTTTACACACACTCACACAATTTTCACTATGCAATATTGTAGCAACATTGAATCACTGTAATCTCTGTAAAAGTTTGTTTAATAATTGAATGAGTTTCCAAGCGTTAGTTACTTATCTTGATAACCTAGGAACAATTGTATTTCACTCATTCGAATAAATGTATATTAGTTTGAACATGAGTATGAATATGTCTATAATCTTCATTTAAAATAAACGACTACTGGATACGAAGTGAAAAGTAAATTTATTCGAACAATATCTATTTCCAACAATTGTTCTCTTTAATCAGTGTTTACATGAGTTAGTATCTCATTTACAATGAATTAGAAAGCAATTTAAACTTCTTTTCTCGGATATTCAAGAGTCACTGAAAGACATGATGGACGATATTGTATCTAAACTTCAACTTTCTGAGCTTAATGCGAACACTAATATTTCAAGCATTGACACTTTTAAAAATTATCAGAGATAAATTCTCCTGTAACTTAAAGGTTTTAAAATTATTATATAAAAAGTGTCACAAATAAAAGTCATATAACAGAAAGTTTATGTGTTAGCATTGGTTAACAAAAAAAACCAACTATTTTTGAGTTTCTGGCCACTCTTCAGAAAAAATGATCACACGTCTCTGGGAGTTTTCTGTAATATGTTTATCTAATTAATATAAACAATTTCAAATAGCATATGTTTTTCTCAGAGTCCAATTTATTTGTGGGTTACGAGACAATAACCTTAGAGAACAAAATTTATTTGGTTATAGATTTTCATGTGGAGAGCATAACAATACCAAAAATGAGTTATGGGCAGTAGAGTCTAGAGGCAGAACGCTTTAAAATGTAGCGATGCGTAGAAATTGTAAATTCTTGTCACCTAATTCACAGACTTATCCGGACCACAGATGTGCGCAAGACACCAAATGTTTTGGACGTGTTCATTATTGAAGAACTTAACATAGAATACTGTGACATAACTACCATGACTGACTTATTCCCTGATTACTTATTACCCTCTACTAATGACAATGATTATGAAACTAATTATTAAAATGCAACTCCCAACATTTAAAAATGGAAAAACGAAGAGTGCTGTTTGAGGACTTCAACTAGAAATTTGTTAACGCTCGAGACCAGGGGTGCCCAGAAGGAGGTTTCATGCCGCCATCAAAATGTTTGGGGAGGGCGAATTTCAACAAGGTTATGAATTTTCAGACTAACGGACAAGAGAGAAACAGAACAGACCGCAGCAAGGGTAATTGTATATTGTATATCTATTTTTAAGAAAAGATGAGAAATAAAATATCTTGGGTGGAGAGGGGCAGTTACGTTCTTGCACCATCGACCTTTGGTAGGATGTGCAACCCAGCTCGAGACAAACATATATACAACGGAAGACTGCTACAATATAGTGTGGCTTCAAACATAAACAAAATATGCTCCAAATTACCGTCTGTCTTTCTCCTTGTATACGACATCTGATAGAATTACAATAAAAACTACGTAGAGTATGGAGAAGGACTCTTTATCGAACAGAAAACACAAACAGACAATTCTAAACAATCTGGCGATCACTGAAGCTGTTTAGCTGCACGATGGTTCTTAGGCAAGTCCATATTAATAAAGTTGGGGATTATTAGGAAAATTTCGAGATTCACTTCAAGTTGTGTAAAAAAAAATTATGTGATTTTCTATCCAGCAACTTAAAAATACCCATGTTTACAGCAAAAATGACTACTATTAACTGTTGAAAACTTTTATAATTACCTGAAACCTCATTTTATTAATACAAATAAAATTTTTTAAAATAATGATTTTTTAGAAGAAGGCAGTGGATCAGCTGATGGGAAGATTGTGCTCTCAACTCGTCTCCCAGTTTGTGACAATTTTCAGTGGAATCCCTCTGACTATTCATTGAATACAGGTCACGTATACATCAGCGCAGTTGATATTTGCTGTTTGATATATATATATATATATATATATATATATATATATATATATATATATATATATATATATATATATATATAAAACATTCCAATCCTGTTCTTACATGATAATCCCATCAAATTTTATCCCACCATCAAAAACCTTGGAATAATCTTTGATCAAACCCTTTCTTGGAAAAACCATGTATTCAATATTTCCCGATGTATCTTTTCCACCCTAAAATACTTAAACAGTTTCCGACACCTTTTTCCTTTTGAAATCCGTAGATCCGTCCTCACTTCGACTATTGCTGCACGGTATACGGAAGCGTCTCTGGGGATCTCGAGGCGAAACTAAAACGTTTGATAAATTGCTTTGTACGATTTATCTTCGGGATCCTAAGGGCCGCTTCTGTTTTCTGTTTCTATGAAGAGTTGAAGTGGCTTTGTCCTTCCTACCGCCGTAAGTACTTCCTGGCATCCTTCCTCTTCCAAGTAATTCACTCCCGCCGTCCTTCATACATCGCCGAGCTCCTCCAATTAAAATCCTTTGTCCACTCCCGCAATACCTGTCCCCGGTCTTCAGATTTATATATAATGGCCCACCGAACTGCTGCTTTGGATAAATCTTTTATTATCCATTCTCATCCCTATGGAACTCCATCCCTACCGACATCCGTCGCTCCAATACTTTTTTACTTAATCGATTTTAATCTAGAAGATAACTTTTTTTTTCTCTCTCTCTATTATATCTATTAATTAACTTTGTAAATACATGCAGATATATCTGAAATTCAAAAACCCACATTTCTGTCCTTGTTAATTATTCTAAAGGGATTCGTACCAGAATAAATAAAATATTATTATTGTTATTATTAAATATATATTTTTTCTTTTCGTCTCTTATGATATGCGGTATTATCACAAAGTAATGCCAAGTATGGTGCCCGAAGTATGGTGGTGAGGACTCTGTTCCTCTTGGTTCGCTGGTCAAGCAAAAGCAAAGCAAGGAAATCCTGCCTACAAGAAACACCTCGCTTAAACAAGAAAACAAAATTGAGTTTTTAAATATTTTTCATGAAGATATTTAGGTGGTTATGAAGATCTGACTTTCTCCGAGATTTCGGTTATAGAAATTCATTATAGGTATTTATAAGTGAAAAACATAATGTATTTCACTATAATGCAGGTTTAAAATGAAGAAACCTACCGAATGCTTCAATTATTTTCATGAAAACGTAAATATTAGGGCTGGAAACCTTATGTTTTTCAGTTATAAATACACATCAATTCCTATGACAGAAATCTGGGTGAAAAACACAACTTCATAACCACCTTACGAGAAAAGTATTTAATAAATCATTATTTTTATAAATAATACGTGGTTTTAGGTAATTATGTTTATTACAGTGCATCCCACATCACAGAAAAACATGACATAAAAGCTTTGAAACAGTTAATAGGAGTCATTTTTGCTGAAAATACTGATATTTTTAGATTACTGGATAGAAAATCACACCATTTCATTACAAAGCTTTTATTTATTCTTTTTCCATAATCTGGTATACATTATAATAAACAGAATTGTCTAAATATACTTTTTATTTCAATAAAGACAAATATTCAAATATTAACGTTTTCATAAAGATAATTGAAGCAATCAGGAGGTTTCTTTATTTTAGAACTAGAAAGATTTATTTTGTCACTTATATATATTGATCAATTCCTATAATCCATATCTGGGTGAAAAACATTATACATGAAAAATATTTGAAAAATCATTACTTTATTTTTTTATTCATAAAAATAAAAAGTATATTTAGACAATTATGTTTATTAAAATACATCCCAAATCATGGAAAAACAAGAAATGAAAGCTTTACAAGAATTATTTGTATTCATTTTTTCTGAAAATAGGAGTACTTTTACTTAACGGGATATGTACTTATATATATATGTGCTTACAGTTTCCTAGCTATTTTTTGTATATATTTGCATGATACTTACATGCCATACTAATGTACATATTTTTTAAACTCTGCTATTATTCTAAGGGGACTTCAGTCCCAGAATAAAATTATTTTTCATTTCAAATAGCAACATGCAATTAATTAAGGACTTGTAAATGGTTATGTTTTAATATAAAAAGGTTTTTTAGACAAATGTAATTTTGATGAATTCAAAGCTAGTTCTGTCTCGTTATCTTGTGTTGACAAATCATTAAACAATGACGTAAAAAAGACTATTTACTAAAATAATTTATATATGGCAAACATCCTATTTCTTCACAAGTATCAAATTTAATCTATCTAATTATTTATAATGTGCTGTCTAACAGCTTCGGCAAATTATGCTTTAGCATTATCCTATATAAATAAATAACGATATATGTATACCGACGGTATATGTATAACGATTTATGTATAGGAGAAGAAGGAGTACACTAGATCAGGTATTCATCTTAAAACAAGTACTCGAAAAACGATGGGAAGTAGAACAGGAGGTATACGCATTTTTTGTCGACTTCAAAGCAGCCTATGACTCCGTGGACAGAAACTGTCTCTGGAAGATCATGACTGAGCTGGGTGTTCTCGGGAAGTTAGTGAGGTTGACGAAGGCGTGTACAAATGATCCTAAATGTAGGGTACTAATACAAGGAGAAGTATCTGAAGCCTATTCGAACGGGCTTGAGGCAGAGAGATGGACTCTCACCGATGCTGTTCAACTTAGAACTAGAGAAAGTTATAAGAACAACGTCACGCGAAGGGGTGCACGTTGGAATGAAACATAAGATCCTAGCATGTGCAGATGATGTAGCTGCCCTCGGAAGCAATCAAGAGGATATTGAAAGACTCGCTCGGACTCTGTTAAAATAAGCAGAACAAATCGGACTACAAGTCAATGTAGATAAAACTAAATACATGTTAGTTAGCCGAAACATCCACCCTAATAATATGATCTGCGTGGATTCGCAGATGTCTACCCGAAAGTAGACAGATTCAAATACCTCGGTTCCACAATAACCTCAATAAATGATCAACTAACAGAGATAGGCCAGCGAATAACAAGTGCAAACAGATCTTTCTTCTCTCTTTCAAGGGCACTGAAAAAAAAAAAAAAAGGAGAGAAGATCTAAGTGCAATAATAGGGGATTTCGAGGGAAAAAACAGTAGAAACTTCTATCAAATGCTTAAAATGCCTCGAATAACTTTCTGCAAAGACAGGGATCGAATTCTCTTGGGAGATAGAGAAGAGATGGAGAAACAATTTCAGCGAATTACTTAATCCCAACCTGGAAAACCTTCAAGAAATTTCATACACTACTCTGGGAACAATACTACTCTGTACGATTTATAAAGTGTTATTTACTGGGTTGGCAAATAAGTCCTTTCGGTTTTTCTGTTTATTTTTATGACACTATGATACACTTCTTATCTAGTGAATTAATTTCTTAGGTGGATTGTTTATCCTGTTTGTAATATGTCAACAACTATATCTGTTAACTCTAGTTGAAACTAGCTTAGTATTGTGTTTGCTATTCCAGTGTGAATATGGAAGAAAATATCATTCATTATCGGCATATTTAAATAATTAAATAATTATAAAAAAATGTAACAAAATCAAAACGACCCATTTTTGAAAATGTTGATAACAGGAGATGAAAAATGGATATTTTACGATAATGTAGTCCGTAGAAAATCTTGGAGACCTAGTAGTGAGGCTTCTAGAATAATGTCGAAACCCGGATTGCATTCAAAGAAGATAGTGCTTTCTATATGGTGGGATTTTAAGGGTGTTATTTTCTATGAGCTATTACCCTCAGAACAAAAAATTGATTCAACTCTATACTGCTCACAATTAACAAAATAGGACCAATCAATCAAAAATAAACGCCCAGAACTGGCAAATCGGAAGGATGTGTTCCACCAAGGCAATGCTAGGTCCCACACCTCATTGGTAAATTATTGAGCCTTGGATGAGAAGTTTTTGCCCCACCCCCCTATTCATCAGACGTAGCTCCAAGTAATTACCACTTATTCCGGTCTCTGCAAAACTCCTTGAATGAAAAGAAATTCCAAAAGGAAGAGGACATCAAAAACCAAATGGATCCGTTTTTTAACAATAAACTCCAGACATTCTATGAACATGTCATTATGCAATTAGTGGAAAGATGGGAAAAAGTCATTAAATAATGGTCAATATATTGTTGATTAAATTAAATTTCATGTCTATAATACATTGAGTTTTATTTCACCATGAAAAACTGAAAGGACGTATTCGCCAATCCAATATTTTGTTATTGAAAGAGGAAGATGCAAGATGTTGAGAAATATCTGATGCCACTGGGTCTGAAACATTGGAGAGATGTGGCTGGGAATTGGTCTGAGTGGAAGTAAATTGGTTAAGGGGCTAAGGTCATTTATGGGCTATAACGCCGATGGAAGAAGATGTCATGTTTTTAGTTTTTATTTTATAAAAAAAAAAAAAAGAAAAATAAGCATTATAATATTATCAGAAAAACTAAAAATACTTTTGTTTTGTTTTTTCAGTAATGCCTTTTTATGATGATCACAGCTAAGTGATCTCTGTTGGTACCTACCCTTAATAAATTACTGTCTCATTAGACAGGTAAGCTAAGAAGAAAAAAGACTTTAAAAGTCGTCCAAAGTCTAGGGTATAATGATTCCATACACGGCATCGCAATTTTGCTATAAAATTTAGAAAAAAAGTAAACATATTTTATAGGATAATTACATATTTTATAGAAAATATATTTTTTAAAACCTAACTACAAATCGCTAAAAGTAAATAGATGTTTTGAAGTTTCTTTAAAATCCTTATGTTTTTATTTATAGTTTTCTAGCTCTCTTAATAATATGAACCAGAAACAATTACTGTTTTTCTTGCTAATTTTAAATTAACTTTTCTAACACAATTTTTCTATTTATTATTGTTGAAATTATGTATCTTTGTGTTCTTATGAATTGTTATCAAGGCTGTCTGATTTCTTTACAATAGCACTATTTTGGTTTTTAACGGAAAAATTCTGCTACTCTATTTTGAATCTCGTCCAGACAATTTATGAGGTTTTTTCTTGAAGATAATGAGTCATTGGCTGGAAAAGTACACGGTGTTTTGAAAAGAATGTTAACAGAACGAAGGAGAAACAATCCAATCCTGTCCTGAGTTTTTTTCTTTTTTGTTTTACTTTGTTTGATTTTCATATTTGACCATTTTCCATAAAGAGCTTATCAGAGCGACAAAACAACAGAATTTCCTTGATACGTGTACCTTTGGTATTCAACAGGGCCCACGTTTTCTTCAAAGTTTATCTTATCTTGCAAATACAGGTGTGCACTTTAATTATTAAAAAAATTATCAACAACACGAAAAAATGGGAGAATTTTGGCTATTGCGATTAAATGTAAGTTTTAGTCCCTTCTGTTTCTGTGGACATAGCGACTGTGCTTTACTGTGCGAAAAGTGGACATCTGTAAGGTTATGGTCAAATATGAACATCGAACAGACATAAAAAAAAAATAAGAACGGAATTCGATTTTACTTTTCAAAACACCTTTCGCATACCGTGCACTATTCCAGTTAATGGCTCATTATCTTCAAGAAAAATAGTAAAAAATGTATATAAGGATTTTTAAGGAACATCAATTCAAAGCTCAGTTTAGAAAAATATGTTTCTTCTAAAATCTGCCTTTATTTTTGTGCACTTTCATATTTAATCATACATGTTTGAGCTACGTCATCTAGAAAAACAAATAATTAGCTAAACAAAATAATTATGCATGTTTTTGTGAATTTTAAAAATTTTGCCCATTTTGAAACATCGATAGTTCGTTTCCTGTTGGGCTTAAAAAAACATTTTCCTTTAATAATGTTTAATTGTTTCTAATATGTCAACCGTATTATCTGATAACCCTTGTTGAAACTAGTTTAGTATTTTTCTGAGGTATATGAATAAAGTCAAGTAACAGTTTACTCTCCTAACAAATTTTTCTTTATTTTTTATTGCGTTTCGGCATCACGTTTATTATCCCATCTTCAGACCGTAACTCATCTTTCTATCATCAAATTGTTTAAAGAAAAGTTGTCATATTTTTTATATCTTTACATTTTTTATATGAATCTTCGCTATATTGTGGACTCCACTAAAGAGAGCCTAGTCAGACACTGAACCAGACCACTGAGTCCCTAGAGCAGTCCACAATATAATGAAGGGATGATTTATATAAAAAAATGTAAAGATATAAAAATGATAATTCTTTTTAAAAAAGTTAGATGATAGAAAGATGAAATACGGGCTGAAGATGTGATCCCGAAACGTCATAAAAATGAAGAAAAAAATTGTTGGAAGAGTAAACTGTTAACTTTAATCATATACCTTAGATAAGTAAGTATCTCCCTTAGGACTTCTGAACAGATTAGTATTTTGTTTTTTAAGCTGCTTAGTATATAATATAGCCATTTTTTAGCTACATTGCTTTAAAAAGGAAGATTTTGAACGTGAAAAAAAAAAAAATTCCCAAAGTGTTTTGAAACAAAGTGAGCTAAAAATACTGATTTAATTTATACAGTTATTAAATAAAATTGTTCAATCAATTTGCAAAAAGCTTTTAACGCTGTTTTGAGCAAACGGCTGGTTCTATTTTTAAGTTTCATATTTTAAATTATTCAGTGAAATCCTGTGAGTGTTTTGATAGAATTTTAGGTAAAATTTTTGGCAAATTACTGTGTTTAATTAAAGTGTGTTTAATCAATCCAGTAAAAGGTACTTAATGATTTTTTAAGCGAATGGCATGATCGATTTTTAACTTTGACCTCTGTACTCAGTTATTACTCAGTATTATAATTTGAGTATCTCGATTATAAATTGATTAGGAATAGCAATGCATGTGATCATACGTCATGAAAATGAATTTTTAATATTTTGAAAACGAAGAAATTAAAAAAAATACGATTACATAACTTGTGAAATTCTATACACCCTCTAAGGAAATATATTTAAACATCTTGATAGATTGGGAAATTGAAATCTACGAAAATTTAAACTTGGTGTAATAGTCAAGTTCCTATCACACCCCGATCGAAACTACACCCCGAAACCCCTTTTGGATGATTACATGCACCGAAACATGGGACGAAATCTGATTGCCCGAGCCGTAATGTGTAGTGATAGGCACCCGACTATTACATGAAGTTTAAATATTAGTAAATGTCAATTTCCCTATCATTCTATCAAAATATTGAATTAGATATGGAAGTCTATTTTCTTAGGGTTGATAGAATTTCCTGATCATCAAGTCGGTTATTTTTTAATTTCAAATATTTTTTTTTATATTAGTTGCTCTAAATTTTCATCCCATACAAAAAAAAAATTTGTTATATCATTAAATAAGCTATTTTATAAGAAACGTTTTTACCTTAATTGCTTACTCGGAATCATTCTGCAAGAACCGGAGAAACAATTTAAATCTGTTACTAATTGTGTCATTTTAACGTTGATCGTTATTTGAGTTCCTCATAAAACAATGAGTTTAATGGATGGAGTTAAATAAAACAACAATTTTAATGAATATATATAAATATATATTATTTAAAAATAAAAATAAAATAGAATCCTTCTCAAAATTATTCCTAAATCTGCCATTGATGAATAAAACAGTAACTCGGTCACCTGTAAATATAATCTTATTCATTTTTCTGGGGTGAATATGGTTGCAAATATTTGTCTGAGATAAATATATAAATTTGTAGAAAAATTAATATTTGTTGAAGAAGTAAGAATATTTATTTCTATTATCCATCTTTATACATAATACAGTATTATTATTAGTATTTCGCAATGTTTTCCCGGCTCTCAGAAGTGATGGATTTTGATGAATAAGTTATCAAAGGAAGGAGAATTTCATGGAGTGACGATTCACAGTCACATCATCTTTCTCCCCCTCCCTCAACCAAATTTCAGAAAAACAGTTATGGATGAAAAGAAAATTCATTCCTATCCGCACGAAAGTTAGCAGGCATTTTTAGGGCCATGCGAACTACAGGAAAAGGCACAAACTGGATCCCCGTAAACATAATAGATCGGAAATATAAAATAAAAAGTCTGAGTTTTTATTTATTTCTTCGTCTAGACGTCGTTACATCTGTTATTGATGTGGTTTTGAATATCAATAATTCGTCTTTCCAACAGTTATAGAACTAGAAGAAAATGTTGAGGAGAACAGCAGGGAAAAAATCTGGTGCGCTGCACGCATCGCACAAATTTCACTTACCACCCTCTTGTTACCAGAAATAAGTATTTTAAGACAAAGCGGAAGTGAAAGTAAAAATTATAGATGCTATATTTATTTATAATTCATTGTGTGTATTTTTATTTGTATAAGTACCCTTATATATACAGATTTTAATATTTATATCGCTGTAATCTATACAATTAAATATTAAATAATACCAACAATTACGCATTTATGAAAACTGCATATGAATATTTATATAATACTGTCAGATTTCGTATTATATTAAGCTAATGATGCGTATGGAATCGTGTTCTAATCTTTCGGGGGAGCTCGGGTGCGCTCTTATTCCTTTGTTTCCCCAATTACAACACTGGTATTGTGGAAACAAAGTTATTTTTAGTGGCCCTAAAAATAAGAGATCCGTTACGATCTCTTATTTTTGGTTTAGTTAATTATCAAATTCTTTCATATTTTATATTTAACTATCTTTTATATTACAGATTAATGTGAAACGGTCAATTGTTTTAAATAAAAAAATCTGGTGCGCGCAACACACAACTTTCACTTATCGCTTAACTTTGAATAGAAATTATTTTCTGGCCATGTTGGGATATTAAACAATTTTCGAATTGCATTTTTAACTGAGCTTAAGTTAAAATATTACAGCTAACAAATCATACATACTATTAAAATAACAAAAGTCCTATTCATTATATCACCGGTTGATTATAGATTGTACGATCCGTTGATTATGGATTGTACGGCTATTAATTATTAAACTGTTATTTTCCATTCAAAAGTTTAGTAAAACGATATTAACAGATTTGCATTGTCTGTCATAGACAGGTCAAAAGTTGTCACACAGATTGTAAGTGGATTCTGTTGGAATATCGCAAAGGGAAAATTGATCAAATTATTCATTAATTTAATTTTGTAAAAAGTTATGATTTTTTCGGAATAAACGGACGATAGATACCTAATTATTTATATCCACTGAGAGGCAAAACATTCCACTTTCCACATTAGGCCCCGTTCTGGACGGCCTAGGGTAACAGAACCACGGGATGACCGGTTTTTGACTTTAGGAATTTTACGAAACCGGCACCTTACCGTTGTTCAAGCGATTCATCAGCTCGAAAAAGTTCGAGTTGTTCAAATTTCTGAAAGTACCGCTCGGAGAAGATTAAATGAGTATGGATTAATGGCTTTTCGTCCAATAAGAGGACCAGAGTTGACCAGAACTCACAGAGTAACACGGCTGGCTTTTGCTCGAGAACATAGCCATTGGACTATGGACGAATGGAGTGCTATACTTTTTACAGATGAGTCAAGATTCGCTCTTCGATCTCCAGACGGGCGTGAAAGGGTGTGGAGAAGAAGAAACGAAAGATATGCAGCTTGTAATTTTTCCCCAGAGCCAACCTTTCCAACGTGGTTCATTAATGGTGTGGGCTGGGAATTCAATGGAGCGCCGCACAGAATTGGTTGTTGTTCGTTGAGGGTCTTTGACGGCCAACGGTCGACGAAAACTAGAAATTAAAAGCCGGAAACTAAGAAATGTGCTGCAAAAATCGGCACTGAACTAATGATTCCATTTTGATTCCATAGTAAGTAAACATTGGAATCTAGAATCATTTCATTGAATTAAGGATTAAGGGTTATTGTACTCTATATTAACATTCCTAATTGAAAACAAACAAAAAGATTACCTATTTATTCATTAAAAACAATAAACCAATCCAAAGCAGAAATATTTTTAGATGAAAACATGAAAAAATCAAGTGGGTGGAATTTGTTGTCTGTCAGTGTATAATATCAGATCTAGAGTTATTAAACTACAGTAAATGTATTTAAGGTTATAAATGTATTCATGAAGTATTTTTACACATCATTTCTTTTTTCACACAAGTACAATGAAATAGTATCCTAAACAATATCATTGCCTTGATTCCGTCGGTTTTAAATACTTTTTCAAACTTTTAAAGAAACAATTTTTTAAGTTTACATTACGTAAAAAAATTTCATTTAATTTCCTCCAGAACACCTCATTTATTTACGTTAAATAATATTATTGAATATTTAATAGTTGACCGTTGCATTATAAAGTAAGGAGATGGTCCGGGGTGGCGGTCATAAATAGGCTAAATAGTGGCAAAATTATTTTATTAAAAGCCAACGTTTCGGCCTGACTTTGCAGATCTTCTTCAGAGCTAGAATGGACAACGTACAAAAAGATAGAGAATTGTGGAAGTTAAATAATATTTAGACAAAAAATTATAAAAAATGTGAATAAGCTTATTAAAATTATAAACAGTAAGTACATTAAAATATAAACAGAATAAGCTAAGTAACAAGATCCTAAACTGAAGTAAATAGATGGTAACAATTGTTGTAGTGTGATATATAATATATTCAAATGTGAATGTACTTCTACAGATTGACAGGAGAGATTGAAAGAAAAAGAAAAAGGATATAATCATCCGATTACCATAGTAACCATTTTACTTTTCATTAGAATTTTTACTTTTACTTACCTATATATGAAATACATAGTAAAAAAATACATAATTGCGATCGTGGAAATTTTCGAACCTCCGTTTTCAACGGAAATACGAGTACACGTTTTGAGGTCCCCTGGGTTCATATAAGCAAGTTCCTCAATATGGTATGTGTGTGTTTGTATGTGTGTGTGTGTTTTTGTGTGTGTTAACAGTCTAGATCAAACCGAAAAGTGGTAAGAAAGTGAAATTACATATTTAAGGTTTTTATATACTAGGGATGTTAGAGGAACTTTTTCGTCAAATCGGTTAACCGGAAGTGGCACTTTATATCATGGACTAAACACGATTTTTACGATTTTCTCGAAAACGGATCTAACGATTATGATTAAATTTATTATAAAAAAAAAAAAAAAACCTGTACCACTACAACCCATGAAGGGTCTGGGGTTCAGTACTATTTAGGGAAAGCACTGTTTCTAGGTCAACGGTTGTGCAAGGAGGTGATTTGACCGAGATCACGCTCAACCGCCAGGTTTTCCCCCTAAATTAATTATTTAATTAAGGGTACCCACTTTATAGAGGCTGGGTGTGCCCCAGGAGGGAAAACTTCTGACCCAAGGTCGCCCCACGGCCAATGAAACAGATAAATAAATATTCTGCCATGAACCGGGGTTCGAACTCGGGACCTTTGCAATTTGAACTCGGCACTGAGCTACCCCGCTCCCCTTAAATTTATTATATCAGTGTAAAATTGAGCAGTTTTAAATAAAACGTTGTTTTTATTCTGATTGATGTTCTCTAACATGGCTTAAATGGCTAATTTTCAATACTCTCTAAAGTACCTTTAATTTATACTTTCACTTACATGTTACATGTAATATATAGTAATTATATGTACTATATAGTAAGAGTAAGTTATTGCGATCGTGAAAATTTTTGAATCTGAGCTTTCAACTGAAATAAACGTTTTGATGTACCCAGAATCCAGATAACCAAGTCCCGAAAAATGGTCTGTGTGTCTGTGAACATTCTATCATACACACAGACCATTTAGTATACGATTGCAATACTTTCCTTTACTATATATTTCATATATATTAAAGGAAAGTATTGTAAGTGAAAGTAAAAATTCTAATGAAAATTAAAATGGTTACTATAGTAACCAGATGAACACAGCACTTTCTATCTTTATATCTCTGGCACATTTGAATAGTGTTAAATGAAAAAATCATATTATTAGGAAAAACGCAATTGAAAGTTTTGAAGTTTCGCAAGTGCAAATTCAATTTTCCAGTTTCAACCCATGATTTACAAACGAATATTCATCTCTGTTATTGTCGCAAAACTTACTCCGTTTATCAAAGAATTACTAAAAAAAAAAGATAAAAATTAGGTTTCTATTGATACCCATAAAAATTCATAAAATAATTGCGCTTAACACACTATTCACGGGTGTCACAGCTATATAACATAGTAGTATTTCTAGGGATGTGACGGTACTGGTGGAGCAGTGACGTGTAACAGAGTCTCGGTTTGGAACAGTGACAACCTGTTCCAATCCTTGGGACCTTACCGGTCCAGTGACAGTGACAGTGACAAAAGTCTTCTTAGCCATTCCCTTACTTAATTTATGAATATATTAATATGTTATGTATTATATTTGTTAATCAACAGACTTCTTGCCTATTAATTAATCAATATGTATTAGGTTTATTGCAAAAAAGATATTTCATTACTTTAAATAAATAATCCCTTCAATTTGTCACTGTTCCAATGGTGTCACTGGAACAGTTGGAACAGTGACGGATTTTCCATGGAATGTCACATCCCTAAGTATTTCGCAATATTAGATTCCTTTTTCGGTTCTCAGAAGCGATGGATGGATGGATGATGAAAGATGTGTCAAACAACACAGCTCCTACCTGCCTCGAAATATCAGGAAAAAAGTTATGAATTAAAAGAAACTTTATTTGCGAATAAATCAAAAAGTATCACTTTTTTTTTTGTTGATTGCATGTTTTGTATATGCAATAATTATTTGGAAGAATTCCCTTTAAAAATAAAATAAAATCATTGAGGCCGGACCATTATCGCAAAGCTACAGCTATATTAATTTGCATGCGTTTTGGTTTGTTATTATGAATGAACTAATGTGGAAATGATTTCCCCAATCTCATTGCATTCATTGTTTTCTATATTATGTTGTGAATTGTTCACTGACCAATAAGCTACGTGAGTTATATACTTTTAAAGCAGTGAATACAAGCGTATTGACGTTAACAGATGTGGATACAGCCGTATTTATTTTTGCAGTTGTGGATACGAATCCAAACATCCATATTCATAGGAAATGTAAACATAAATACATTTCGGATTATATTTAGTAATAAAAATATGTACAATTATGTATGCTCCCAGTAAAGAAACATACCCGATGCCATAGATGAGTTCATAACTGAGTTTAGAAACACCCAATATCATTATCAGAAACATCAGATTACAAATATTAATCTAGCTTGAAGTAAATCATAAATTAAGATAATTGAAATAAGTTAAGATAACGATGACAGCAATATTTTTGCCTACCCAGTATGATACTGTTAACATTTTTGTTATAATATGTTCATTTAATCCCTGCTTCATACAAAACTACAAATACTCCTCAAAGTAATGATTCCTCAAAATAATCCTGATGAATAAAATGAAACTTTATAAAATCATCATAAGATTTAATATGTTTCTACTTCATTTTACTTATTAGAATTATATAAAATGTTTACACATCTATGTCTATAGCTACTTTTGTATGTAATTGTAGCTGACTGCATCACTAGTTTAATACATGCAATAGTTTCATGTTGTATCAGGTTTAATGAAATGATTATTTTTCTTTTCAGCATTGATTTTCTTAACTCTTAATTTGGGGACGTAATTTATAAATGAAATTGGCTTTTTCAATCAAAAACTGATATACAGAAAGAATACAGTTTTTCAGGAAAAGCTACTTGAAAAAGACTATTAAGTACAAAAAGAAACCACTAGGGGCACTGTTGCTGAACCTCCTGTGAAGTGTCAACTGAAGAAGACATTTACTTACCATTTATATTTACTTGCCAAATTAAGGGTTTATTCAATCCGTGCATATTGTCAGAATTTTTAAATAATGTTTTGCAATCAAGTTAAAAAGTAATATGTTGTTGAAATTTGAATGTTTATTTATTTGTTGTTTACTATATTTGTTATCTAGGTTAATTACATTTTAGAAAGTCATTAATAGCTACTATATGACAAGAGAAAAAGTAATGCAAAACCATAAATTAATAAGGATAGGCTGATAAAATAAGAAGAGGTATAGTAGGGGTTAGTTGAGAGGGGGTACAGAAGGTTGAGAAAAGTAGTATTAATTGAACTGTTGTGATGGAGAATGTCAAATCAGTTATCTCATCTCTGGTAAAAGATGGGGTATTTGGTAAATTTGAATATGTAGATGTGCAACCTGACAATACTGTAGTAGGTGCTCAATTTGCCTCTTCTTTGGTCACTGTAACCTTAACATTAGAAGGGCCAGAGGGAAAGTCCAAGATACCACTCTTTATCAAGCTACCTTTTACTGACAAAATTGAAAGAGAAGCTCGTAATGGCAATGCTATGTTCCATAATGAGGTAATTATGTACACAGAAATTTTTTCAGATCTTGGAGTGGAAGATGGCTTTTATCCCCAAATTTTCTATGGTGTAGCCACTAATGGTGCAGAACCTGATAAGGATTTATTAATTTTAGAAAATTTAAAATATAAAAATTATAAACTGTCTAAAACAAAAGTTTTCCTTGACTTCGAACATATTTCTGTTGCCATGAAGAAGATTGCACGTTTTCATTCTTTTTCATACATATATAAACATGAAAACAAAGAAAAATTTCAAGAAATAGTGAAAAAATTAAAAGAAGTAACATTACCACCAGCTTCTGAGTACGAATATAGAGCTTTTGATGCTGCTGCTTTTGAAAGAGGAATTAGGCCGTTGATAAAAAAAAATATCAGTGCTAAAGTTCTAGAAACTTGTTTAAGTTTATTGAAGTCACCTAACATGATACAAAAATATGCTTACCTGTAGAACCCTTTGCTGTACTTTGCCATGGGGATTTCTGTAATAACAATGTGCTTTATAAATTTGATGAAAATGACAAACCTAAAGACTGCATATTCCTCGATTTTCAACTATCACAATATGGGAGCCCTGCTATGGATGTATTTTTCTTTTTGTATATGCATACAACTTCTGAGTTAAGAGAAAAATATTAGGATGAGTTTCTTAAACTTTATTTGTATTATCTGAGAGAACATGTGCCTAACAATATTGAGATTCCTTCTTTTGAACAGTTTTTAAAACATTTCAATGATAGAGCTATTTATGGTTATACTATATGTGCATGTTTCCTTCCAGCAATGATAATTGATAAACCTGTTTTAATGGAAGAAATAAATACATTGCCATTAGAAGAAAAAATTTCTCGTCTTGTTTCCCAAGGTGGAGATGATGGTGAACGTGTAATTAGTGATATTGTTTTACACTTGCTCAACAAAGGTTATATCAAATCATTTATAGAATTTTGTAAGGAAAATAATATTGAAAGGTGATTTATTTATTGCTAATTGAAATATGAATGTGATTATATTAAAATAAATATAATATTCCATTTTGATAAAATAACATATATGATATTTTAAAAGTATTTGTACATAGAATTATTATAATATATGAATAAAATGTATCTTAATATATTTTATATTAGGTAAGAATCAGTTAGTTAATCCATTTTGAAACCTACACCAGCCCACAGGTCAATGAATGAACATCTTAAGATTGGTATAAGATGATCTTTAATAATTAATTATATTTAACACCAATGATGAAAAAACTATTTTCTAAAATCAAGTAATAATTTTTAGGGATTGGTCAAGGATAAAGCGTACATTCCGCTAGGTTTATAAATTAATTTAATTTTAACATTTTGACCTACCCTGTAAATCATCATTCTTGTTAAAAACAGAATGGAAAGAGCAAAATAGTTCATTAAGAGGACAATATTATTGTCTGACCCAATTGGTTTATTCACTTGAAACTTCAATCCACTAATCAAAAATAATATTTCTCAATAAATTTGACCTGAATAATCATACTCTCCATTTAAAATATTTTGATTATATAATGGCGAATGTGTACAGCAAAATTCAATTTCATAAGCCTCCAGTGATTAAATAGATATCTTCTTTGTTATAATTTTCTGATATATAAAAAAAAAAAAAAAATTACTCCAAGCAACCACCCATTTCATAATTATTGTATGAAATATTTCAAGATTAAGAGAGAGTTGAATCAAAGAAGGTATGAGTCAAGAAATATACTAAATGAAAATAAATTAAAAGTACCTGGAATAATCTGGGAAGAAGTACCAGTAGTACAATTCATAAGTACATTTAACATTGACCACATTATTTTTAAATTTAATAAATATGGAATTCGCATTGGTTTGAAGTCAATAAAAAGTACCAAAATTTGTATGGAATAGTTAACAATTTGTAAATAATTTAAAACAAGTGATGAATACAGAATGGGAATGAACATCATATCCAAAGAAGAAAACTTGATTTTTAAAATAATAACAGTTGGCTGACAGGCATAGATTAATATTTGAAAATAAAAGAAAAAAAAAAACATTGATTGATGCTTTCACTGCATTGTATCCATCATTATTTAGAAGAATTTTATCTCCCAAAGAAGATTACTTATTGTGGGTGGTGCAAACGTCTTTTTGTGAAATTATAAGTTATTTTATATAATAAAATATTTTTATTTTATTTACGAACTTTGTTCATTTAATTCAATACTAAAAACTCATTAATATCCATTGTATTTCCACTAAAATCTTAAGATAATATGATCACAAAATCGAATATAAAGGTAGTACAAAAATATTGAACCGTTTGGTCTATATAAACTCATTATTTTGAGATGAATCAATCTCCGCTGGTTAATCAATCTCCGCTGGCTTTAGTAGCAGTGATGCCGTTGGGAGAGTAGCGCAGGGTTCTCCTGGAGTTCCCTTGCCTAATTGTATATAAGTATGCATGTGTTTTTTTTTTTTTTTTGCTTAGTTTTAATTTTCTTATTTTTTTAGGTTATTTTATTTTATTATTTATTGTATATACTTTTGATTATTATTTTGTTTCTATTATTTTATGTTTTTTGTACATATAGTATGAATGTCATCCTACCTCATTATAACCAATGTCCAAGAGACAGATTGTTGTATCACTCAATAAAGAAAAAAAAAAAAAAAATTGACATGGAAGTGGCGGTCACGCTGAACGGCACAATATTTTTGAAGGTCGTCTTTTTTTCTGACCTTGTTGTCACATTATCTTACGATTCAAGTGGAAAACAAATGGGTATTCATGAGTTTTTAGTACCAATTAAATAAACAAAGTTTGCCGATCTACAGTTTGAAAATGGCCCAGTTCCCACCTGGGTGCAAAGAATAATATTTTTAAAATTCATCAATGGAAGTTATTTAACATCCGTGTGAATGAATAAATGTGAATAATGGATGGAAACCTGTTTGTACAATAAAAGGAATTTAATAACCGCAGTTTATCTATTGAATAACGTATTTGAGTAGACAGTAACATCAGTCAATTGAGGCACCCAAGGCCTTTACTTAACATATACAATCTTTTCATCACATTAGAAAACCACAAACAGTTATTGAACCATTTTCTAAAATGTATTTAGTATGCAATGCTGATTAAACCAACTGAGAACAAACTAAAGTTCAATTTTCCTTTTCAACTATCTGAAGTTGAGGAAGTATGATAATTGGCAGTGTATTTATCTTTTCTTCAAACTTCCCTTACTTGAAACTTCCAAAAAAATCACTTATAGAATTTAGTTCTCTCATAAGCATCTTATTTAATTCAATGATGCAACTGTTTTAGATGAAGTGCAATATGGAATTAATCTGTTCAGCAGCGAAAAATTTTGAGAGATCAGGATTAAAAAAGAAACGAATTTCATGAAGAAATAACGAATGTCAATTCGAGAGATATGATTGATATATATAATCACTAGCGGATCCAGGATTTAATTTTGGGGGGGGCTTCAGCCCGAAACCTTCTTTTTTCATAAAAATAACGATAATTACTTTGGAAAAACAGAAAGAAACTAACTACCTATATGAAATGGTGTTTAAGTGATTCCTTAAGTCTTTTTAAATGTAATTACACGAACAATAATACTTTAAGAGGTATGTTTAAAATTTTTTTTCCATAAAACATGGTTGTATTTTTCCATTTTGGGGGGGGGGCTTCAGCCCGAAAGCCCCCCCCCGTAGATCGGCCCGTGTATATAATTGATCTGCATTAAAACTGTAGTGCCAATTTAACGCGAAATTCGATGCTCTGCAACTTTTAGTCAATGAGTTTTTTCTCTTCGAGAACTAATTTCCAAGATGCAGGGCCATTAGTAGCGTTGGTTGACCGTGGTTATCGACCATGCCAAAAAACCAAATTATTAAGTTTAGGTACTAATTCGTCGCAAAATTTAAAGTTCTTTCATTTCTTAAAGAATGCGTCTTTCGCCTCGGTGTACCGTTTAGGAGGAATATTGGTAGAAATATAAAAAATATCGAACATTTTGGCTGTAAAAAGTTCTCCCTTGATGGCCCGCGTTAGCCATTTTGTTTTTCAAATGTCTGACCTCATATTTAAAAGTTAGGAAGTAAAAACATTTCCCACATTTTTGGCAATGAATTTTTCGTTTCGATCCTCAACTTACTGGTCTAATATTCTTTAAATCAGCCGCCATTTTTCCAGGTAGAAAAATCTGACTGGCACATGCTCATTTCCTTAATATTTTAAAAAATACTTTCAAAGTTTTCATCAAATAATTCGATTTTTTCTCCCGAGCTCTCGGACTATGTCATACGCTTTCGACATCCTGAGGAGCTGTACTTTATCCTAAAATTGGATGCCACATAGACCATTTATTTCTTGAATTTTAACATCTTAAAAAATCTTGAAATGGTCCTACGAAGCACCTCTTTTTTTTTTTTCTTTTATGTTGAAGCAATCATTTACTTTTATTTCTATTTCTCAGCCTAATCTAGGCCGTATGGAATAGGCTGATTCGACGACAAGAACTTTCAGTTTTTCCGTTCTCACCAATAGTTTTTTTTTTTTCTCCGAAAACCAATTTTCGACCACAATACGCTGCTGCCATGTTGGAGCTATCTAAGCACAAAATTAAAGCTTTGTTTTTTTAATTTTTTAAGCTAAAGATGAATGTTTTTTCATCCTACGGTCTAATTAATATTACGATAAATTAATTAACTGATAGGTAAGGTGATACAATTGATTTGGAAACAATACGATCAGATTGCTAGTGCTTCATCATTACTCAGCCACGCTATCACTCTCTCTCTCTCACTTTCTATCTCTTTCTCAGCTTTCAGATGTGAGATATTGCTATCAGTTCCTTTGTCAGCCACTGTTCCCACTGATAAGTTAATAGTTTCTCCAAGGCCACTTACAAACCGAATGTTTTAAGACCCTAATATTCTTTAATTCTCTCTAGAGAAAATAGGGAATGGAACATTTTATAAATCGTACGTTTATATATTTTTTTTTTAGTTTGGAAATTATTATTTTAGCATTTGGTAAATTTTAGTTTCTTTTACATCACTATTGCTTGATTATTTGACTGATGATGCAATGATACATTTTAAAAAGATGAAAGATTTTGAATTATAAATAATTTTTAATTAATTCAATTTCAATGTTCCACAAAATAATTTAGAATTCCTGAATTTCTAACAGGGCTTGATAAAGAAATTTTAGCTTTCATTTTTAATCTGTTTCGGTATGACTGGAATCTTTATCTTCGGAAGTTTTTCAGAACTAAAAAGTTGTATCCTTCAACTTTTCTACTAAAATTTTTACAAAGCCTTTATTCAAAAGTTCTGTTTACATCACCAAAAAAATAAACTTTTTCTTTAGCTACTTAAGCAGACGACACATTAGAATCAAATAATTTATAAATTATCGCTCTAGTTCAATAATTGTTTATTTCTTACTTAACAAAACGTTTTTATAAGAACTTAAATTAAAATTTAAAAGTTAATCTTTTATCATAAACCTTGAATTTTATTACAAAATATTTCCTTACAATTTTTAAAGCCTTTTTCTCTAAAAAGTTTCATAGGAACTGTTAAAATGAGCTTCTTTTTTTTTTAAAAAAAGAAAAGTTTAAACTCTAAATACAATCACAGTATGTTCTGTTTTATTCAATTATAATGCATATACAGCTACTGAATATAACCATTTTTTATGGGAAAAATATTAAACAACTATCTATAAAAGTATTATTGTTCGAGTAAATACATTATTTATTTTTAATAGGGCTCAAGAATCACTTAAATATCGTTTCATATAGGTAGTTAGTTTTGCTTCCTCACTACCGAAGGTATATTGTATTCGTGCAAGTTGTTAAAAAAAATTTGTGCTCAGAATCGAAACTTCACTCGTGTTTTACGTTTCAGACATCAAGGATCAAATTTGGTTCGCCGTCTGTCTTTTTGTTGTAAAATCGATGTAACGGGCATCTCACCTACTACCATTTATCTAATTTTCATGAAATTTTCAGAGATTGCGCGGGTTGGCGTCTCATATGGTCCCATATCAATTCCGCTTGCCTACACGTAAATGTATTTTCTTAAATATGCCATTATTTCATAAACGTTCAATTTGTCTCAAAGTTGGAAAAAAACCTAAAGCTACTAGTATTTATAAAAAAATAATGTACTATAATTTTTATTAAATTTCGTCCTCTACTTTCTCTTATATATGCGCAAACTTGTTTTCCTTGGTACGTCTATAACTCTACAACTACTTAGAGTTGGCTCATATTTGGAGTGAAGCTAGAGATTGGTAAACATATAATATGTATCAATTTTATCAAATACTGTATACTATTTCCCAAAAAATACTTCCTCTTTTAGATCAGAAAATATATTTTTCGGAAATTTGGAGAATAGTGTAGAAATAACCTAGTATTAATTTCATTTAATTCCATTTGATAATTAGAATTAATATAAATAAATGTTAAAAATATAATAGCTGTGAAATGTGGAAGACGTGGAGTGGGAGTTAGGTTAATACAATATTTTTATGGTGATATAAAATTTTAGGTTTGATTAAAAAATGTAATTTATACTATATTGTTTGGTTGATTCCAAATGTTACTGGAATGACGCTTGTTGTCGTTACTTAGATTTGGTGTAATTTTCAGTAAATTTAAATTAATTGTTACTCTGAATTCATAAACAAAGAAGTCTTATTTGTGATTGTGGTTATTTCTATTGAAGTCTATTGAAGTTCAACCAGCTGGCATGAGCTCATCGTGGTCCCGATTTCCTCTCTCTCTCTCACTCTCTCTCTCTCTCTCTCTCTATATATATATATATATATATATATATATATGTATCAAAATTGTGTGATCTTCCGCATATTTTTATATTCCAGCTTAATTAGTTTTGTTCCGATTGAAGAAAAGTATTAGTCTCGTTAACTCCGAACAAACAAAAAGTTGAGTTTTCCTATCGATTTTTTTGTTTCATCCACTTTACGAGTGAAAACATACAAATCAAGTACATATCATTATTTTTAGAGTAAATTGTCGTATGTAAAAGTTTTCCATTTTTCGTCTATTTTTGACATTATGTAGTCCGCAATTGATATAAGTAGTCTACTACCTATGAAAAATAGGAGAGCGCAATAAAATATGAATTATACTTATGAATCATAAAGAAATTTTTAGTTTTCATGATTTCCTGTAAAACATTCCATTTTTACATACGATCTTTTACACTAGCAGTACCGAATAAGCAAATATGTAATTAGTAGTAATAGCATTTTAGTATTTTCTGTTATGCACATGTATTAAATACATGCATTAAATACATAATGTACTTGAAGATAATGTGGATTTGCCCCTTAAATTTCAAGAGGTGCTTACAGAAACCAGAAAAGATGTCGAAATACAAGAAGTCATCAAGTACATAAAATTTGGTTGGTCAGAGAAAAACAATCCAGCTCTCCAACAATTCAATAAAATTAAAGTGGAATTACATGTTGTGAAAGATGTACTTCTCTGTAGGTATTGCGTAGTGATCCAAAAAAACTTGCGAAGTCGAATTCTGAAGGAGTTGCACTCCTCACATTAGGGTATGGGAAAATTGAAATTCATGGCTCGCTCATATATTTGGTGGCCAGCTGTAAACGCAGATCTGTCTCGTTTTTTAATCAACAGTGGATTTGCCATGTAGACAAGATAGAGAAGTTATGTTGACAGTCAGCCTAGTGCTGAGGGAGGAGTGGCTGATTGTACTAACGAGAGTGCACAGCACCACGGGTTGCCGGGCAATCAGATAACGGAAGTTATGAGAGGTTAAAAAAATTACGAGTTCGCGTCCCGGTGCCGAAGGGGATTTTAAATTCCCCGCCTACACCTCTCAGCTCGGAAAAGCTCCGTATAACATAAAAGGTAAGGTAAGGACAAAAAAAAAAAAAAAAAAATTATCAGTCTAGAGCTGATGTGTCGGTTAAACTGATGGGATGTGGGGAATCGTCAGAGGATGCCACTTCGCCAGAGGTCAGCATGAAGGAGAGTTTTGATACAGAGATGACTGATCTGACATACGAGACAGGACCTGAAGGGTTTTCAGCCCACGTAACGGAGAATGAGGCTTCACGTGGAGTGAAATCTCCTCCAGCCGAGAAGCTTCGAATCACCAAACGTGCACGCAAGCCGGTTATTCGATTTATTGAAGAATTTTAAAATATATATTTTTAAATTATTTATAATTATATATTGTATAGTATTTGTTTTTGATTTATATATTATATATATCGTACTGATGAATTGAGAGGGGAAGTTGTAATGATTGGTGACAACATTGATTTTATGATTCTTCCATTGTTCTTCACTGTTATAAAAAATATGGAATAAAAGTGTTAATAAAAGTGTCTTGTGTAATCAGTGAATATTACATAATGAATAAAACAAAACAAAAAAAAGTTAATTAAAAAAAAGTGTTCATTAAGTTAACAAGTGTGGCACTTAAAACAACACATTGTCTCTGAACACCTGGGAATCTTATGCAGGTGAAAATTACCGAAGCTTGAAGTTACTGTTCTTTTGAAGTGAACGATTAACGTACGTATTCGAGAACACAGGATTCGCAGCTTGACTTCTATATTAAAACAAATTTGGTGTGCAAAACACGCAACTTTCACTTACCGCACTACTTTGAATAGAAATTATTTTCTGGCAATGTTGGGCTATTATAAAATATTTGAAGTCCATTTTAAACGGAACTAAAGCTTAAAGCTTACAGATAACAAATCATTAAGACCATTAAAATTACAAAAAGTCTATTTATTATATCAACGATAGGCAATAAAAATCTAGTAACTCCATCTGCTTTTATAAACCACACAACTTCGGTCTCTGATCCTTTCTGTTGATAAAATGACTAACTCCAATTTCAACATTTTTGAGTAATGTCATTTAAGTGATATTTCTAGTTAGATTATATATATATATATAATAAGAAACAGTTTTTTTTTTTTTTCTAACCCCCCAATAATAATAACGCTGTACCAAATGATGGTAACACCAACTCAGTATGCGCCGTAAAAAACGGAAATATCAAACTCTTGTAGCCGAGTTAAAAGATCTGTACAGACTGAACAAAGTGACAGTAAGGACTTTAGTGATCTCTAGCAATGTGCTCATTCCAAAATCCAATGTAGAAGCTACCGAGAAGTTGGGCCTCTCAACATCTACGATAAATGAAGCCCAGAAAGCTGTTAAAAGAAAGAAAGCTGCAGAACACTGCGAGAATTGTAAGGAGTTTTATATCCAATAAAACTACAAACATTAATGTGAAGTGGTTAATTCTGCCCCACTCCAGGCAAATACTTTTTTTTTAAAGTGTTAAAAAATAAAGAATAATAATAATAATTAAGGTATAATAAGAAACAGGCAAAACAGAGATAACACCAAATATATTTATATTTCTTATTATACGAGAGTCTAATTTCATATGACGATAGGGATTATCAGTGCCTTATAACAATTATCAGTGTTCAGGTTATAACATTTAATACTAAGAAATATAAATAACAACAACACTTTAAATAACAAGATAACTGCAGATAGCAGCCCACAGTGGCCGCGTCGCTAACAAGTACCGAAAAAATAATTATGATTTTTTTTATTTATATCCTAATTTTTTATCAGATCATGTCACTTACTAATTTCTAATTCAATAGCGTTTTATTCGATTGATTTTTAGTTTAAGAAATTGCTATTTTTCTTTTATTATTTATTGTGAATTGTCTCATTTTAATGGTGATATGTATTTTAACTATTATCATATTAGTTTGTATTTTTGTTTTAAATATTGTCAATTAATTATCATATTTATATACAATTACCTTTACCTGTTTATATTTGTTGCTAATTAGAACTTTGTAAAGCTTTGATATTTTAGCCCTTAAAAAGTATTTCATATAATCTTCTTAACCATTAATAAATATACATACATCAAGATATACGTTGTTATTTGCTGCATTATGTTCTAATTATTTTGGTTTATTTAAAAAAATGAATAATTTTATTTACATTTTTATCCTTCCTCTATTTTTTTTTTGGTTCTCCCCTTCCTCGCCGTTAAGGCTATACGGGGTTTTCCCGGGCCAGAGGGTGTGGTCGGGGATTTAAAAGACGCCTTAGCACCGGGAAGTGAACTCGTGACTATTTTTATAACATTTATCATATATCAGGTTGCCGGGCAACGGTGGTGCTGTGCACAACGCGTTAACCGATTCGGCCACCCCGCCTACAATTCGCTTACCTAAATATGTAATGTATAGTAAGTATAAGTATTGCGATCGTGAATATTTTTCGATCTGAGTTTTCAACGGAAATACACGTTTTTAGGTACCCTGAGTCCAAATAACCAAGTCCCGAAAAATGGTCTGTGTGTATGTGAACACTCTATACTTCAAATACTTACATTGAATGAAATGATTATTTTACAAGAAATACTCATGATTATATAAATGTTAGAATTAAATAAAATAACAGTGCAATAACTAATAATAATAATAATTTGTTGGTTAAAAATTCAGATATACTTTCAAAGCTCTCTAGACATATATGAGCCTTTCGGTTGACAGAATGACTAACTCCAATTTCAACAGTCTTTATTATTAATTTTAGTGATGTATCTAGTGGCGAAATTCATACCGCATCACAGTTATATATTTCAACACTGCAATCGCCTACTGTGGAATCAATTTACTCACTGTCTGAATAGATATAACTTTTCTAACTAGAAATATCACTTAAATGACATTACTCAAAAATGTTGAAATTGGAGTTAGTCATTTTGTCAACAGAAAGGATCAGAGACCGAAGTTGTGTGGTTTATAAAAGCAGATGGAGTTACTAGATTTTTATTGCCTATCGTTGATATAATAAATAGACTTTTTGTAATTTTAATGGTCTTAATGATTTGTTATCTGTAAGCTTTAAGCTTTAGTTCCGTTTAAAATGGACTTCAAATATTTTATAATAGCCCAACATTGCCAGAAAATAATTTCTATTCAAAGTAGTGCGGTAAGTGAAAGTTACGTGTTTTGCACACCAGATTTGTTTTAATATAGAAGTCAAGCTGCGAGTTGAGTAAACACTGTCTGATGGGAAAAAATACTGTTGAAGCCAAACAGTGACTTCATAAGCGTTATGGGGAGATTCTATACCAGAGAAATTGACTATCATTGGCTGGCATGCTGAATTTAAAGATCATGCTGAACGCTCTAATCGCCCAAAATTGGCAGCTGTTCAGGAAAATATAAAAAAGGAAGAAGATCCATAAAATAAATGCATTTATTTTTAAATTTTACAATTAAGCAAATAACAAATATGCTTAAAATATAATAAAACAATAATTAAAATTTACAAAATTAAATTTCATTATGGTGAAAAAAAAAATATATATAATAAAGTACAAGAAAAAAAAGGACTATCAATAACCTAATCTATGTTTAATGGTAACTCCTATTCAACTTCTCTTTTCTGAGATCATAACTTTAATTTATCCTTTAATAATTAACAGTCATTACAATATTAATAAAACTTAAAACTACACCAAGCACATGAAATAACAAAAAATGAGTAAAAAAATATAAATATATACAAAATAAAAATAAACAAAGAGAGAGATGAAGATTATAAATAATTTATTTACAGCTGAATCCATATGCATTCATCCATCATATTTAATTAATATGATTTGACTCAGAATCAAATGGTGGAAATAAATAATGGCACTAACAAAGAGGTCGACATACTGTTTTTTTAACCAAATCTTATCTTAGTTTTTTTTATTTTTTATATGGGTAATTAGAGAAACTAATATTAACGTAAAAAATAACTTTATATGACAAATCAAGTGAACAGTGAATTGAAATTCAATGACAAGTAATTTTTTATTTTCCCTTTACTGGAATCCAATTTGTTTTAATACTTTATTAATATCTAAAATGATGGAAAATCCCGTATTTTCTCGAATATAGATCCAAATACCATCTCGGAAATAATTCTCAAGAATGAATATGGGAGAGGAATAATTAAAGTGCATATAATAAATCAATATAGTCGTAGATGCCTAAAAAAAAAAAAAATTAAACATGTTTAAAGTAGGTACTAAATAGTTGAAGCTGTGGTAGGCGAGTATGTTAAAGCATTGCTAGCTTATCATTTTTGAGTCTAGTGGTGCTGGCTTGAATCCAGCCTGGGCAGATTAAAATTTATTTCGTGGCAGGCCTAGAGAATGAATCTCGACCCTCCCTTCCGCTCTGGTTAGAATAACTTTGGTTGTCCTTCTAGAGCAACCTCTCCATAAACCAGAAGTGGCAAGGTAGGAGTAAATGAAAAAAAAAATGCACTAAATAAATAAATAGGATCTTAATATCTTAAAATTATTATGACAAACCTTTTAAATTAGAACATAAATATCTAAATTGAAATTCCATTCAAAAGAAAATGGTTAATCAGGATTTAAATGAAATTTAATATTGTTTTGTTTGTGAAATAAAGTTTAGAAAATAACTTTGCAGATAGTGGTATACCCAGTCATGTGAAAACTTGAAGGAGTGACACAATGACATAAAATTTGGAATCCTTGCATAATGAGATAAATGAATCATAAGATTTATGCAACTAGCTCACATGAACTGCAGCAAAACCAGAAAATTCAACTGCATATAAACCATTTATCTTTACTAATGAATAATAAAAAATATAATAAGGTACAATTATTTTATAAACTTTTATCATATCTCACTAACATTTGACAAGCAAGTCATACCTCACTAACATTTAATAATAGAAACTTATTTAATAGAGAGCTTTCTCTTCATGGATATGTACACAATATAATATAATACAAAAAGAAAAAATAAATTAATTCTTGCAATAATAACTAACAAATTTGTACATAATCTTAAATTTGTAGGGGACTGGACTGGACCCTGGATGATCAGAGTTTATTTTTTACCTTCTAAAATTTATAAAACAAAATATTACATTATATGATAATCAAGAAACCATAATTACTTAATATATTATCAAGTAATAAGAACAAAATTGGTATTTATCCTGTTTACTATTTATAAACAATGAATGAAAGCCTAAAAAATATATGTCTAATTGAAATAATTATAGAAGCACTAATGTTACATTGCTCATTAAGAATCTTTTTATGAGGAAATTGGTTATATTCTGAAAGCAGGCTTTAAGTAGTCAAAAGTCTTGTATCAATTTCATTCTTAATTTGTTTTATAAGACTTGTTCCTTATTATTACAGTTAGCATCAAAGTATTAGTTGATTGGAAACGACAAAAAATAATAAATAAAAAGTGGTCAGTTTTGTTACTCCCACAAAGATGTATGATAAATGAATTAATTCAAATACAAACATTGTCAACAAAAAAAATTAGTGATACAAAACATGAAAACTGAGTGAAAATATATTTACTATAATTAAAATAAAATAATAATGGTAAGAGATCATTTTCTTTTATGTAAAGTCTTACTTTAGTTGGGAGTTTTTTTTTTTATTTTTTTTTATGTTTAAGAACTAATTTCCCTCCAGAAAATATTAAATTAGAACAGCACAAAGCTATTAAACAAGACTGTTTTTATCAGATCATAAACAAATATTGATATACATAGATTCTAATCCGAAATTACATAATGACTTTGATTATTAGCATATATTATGACACATATATAAACATAATAAGCAATTAAACAACTAATTATTAACCTCTTATAATAATATATTGTGTAATCCACTCATAGAACTTTCCTGACCACCTTTTTTAATTCAAACACCATTTAAACAAAAATTAAAAACAACTCTTAAGGCTCAGTCACATAAAACATGTTATTTCAGCTCGAAGACTGATGCCAATGTATTAATATTTATTGCATTATCAATGTCATAAAGAACATGACGTATGGCTAATCAAATTCTGTATAACAGAAATATATAGGACTATATCGACAGATCCTGTTTTATGTACCTTAGCCTCGAAAGGTGTTTTTAAAATCTTTATTCAAAAACTAAAAATAAGTCAAAAATGCTGTATTTGCTGTATCAAGCCATGGGAAGTCTTCACCTTATACATCTTAATACCCCTCCCTTCTCCCAAAAAGCTAGAGAATTGGAGCAATCTGTTAAAGGTTTAAGCTGGGCAAACAGACAAATAGCTGAAAATGCCTTTTTCTGGCTCAAGGTGTTCTGAAATGTTAAGATTAGTTGAAAACCAGATACAGAATATTTGACCCAGTGCAAATTAAGGTATATTTTTAAAATGCAATAATATATTTACATTTTTAAGTCAGCCTATTTGTCCATCGAGGTGGTAAGGAAAGTAAAGAATGGTGATTCTATAATATTCACAAGTATTAAAAGTATAAAAATCATTAGCACAAATAATTATCCTAAGCACGATGCCAGCAAATAAAAATCAAAGATAATTATTTCTCATAAAATAATTATTTAAAACATAAATAAAAATTCACACAGAATTTTTTTATATAATATACACTAAAAAATGAAAACAACATATCTGCTACATATTATCTCTTCTTTTACTTGAAGCTGTAACAGAATAAAATACACCATGATGTCAATAGATCTAAACAGAATGAAATATTTATCTATTATAAATATAATTTACTGAATAGAATCAAGTTATATATTCATGTAATGAAGTTTGGAATCTTTAGATACCGATACCTACTACAAAAACAGTGAACAAAAATTAAAAGATTAATTTTTATCATTAAACTTAGTGACAAATAAACAATTAAAATGAATGTTAAATAGTTGTCAAACTGCAGCTTCTCTGTAAAAGACATATGTGAAACGAAATTTAGTGTTTTTCAAATTCTGTTATACTTTTTAAATTTAGAAAATGAAACCAATTCCGATTTCATACAAAAAAATCTTGCCTGTTACATGTATTACAAAATTTTCACTTACCACCCTTCTTTTAGCAGAAATAGGTATGTTCAGACAAAGCGAGATGAAAGTCAAAATTACAGATGGTACAACATATTATCGAAAACAATTTTACCATGTTTTTCACAGCCACCTATCGCTTTATTTATTTATTCTTTTTCTGTCACTAACCATTTATTTTTACGACTGAATAGTTTAATTATTTATTTATGGGTTGTAATGGTACAGGTTATCATGTATGAAAACCACAAGTGTACATTTATAAAATAATAGAAGGTATAAAAAAAAATGACCATTTTTCAACCAAATATTTTTATTCTTATTACTTTGATATAAAATACAATTAATACTCAAAGTATAGTCCATTGTTATCTACCGTCATTAGCCATCTCCTAGCCAATTGCTCCATCCCATGCTGGTACCATTCTTTATGATGGCTGTCAAAGAACTCCTGGATCACAATTTCAACTTCCGCAAAATTATCAAATTTTTTCGCTTGAAGAAAATGGGCGAGTAATCCGATGATGCGAGGTCTGAACTATATGGTGGATGAGGCAGGAGTTTTTCAGTCTACTACTCTTTTTCACTCTCCCCATGGAGAGTAGATGGCGACTAACGTTATATTTTGACACACCACACTTCCTGGCAAGTTTGCGAGTACTTGTGGACAGATTTGACTCAACAGCTTCCTGCAGAACCTCATCAATGTCCATTAATGGTCGCCTGGAGTCCTTCTTACTTTCCAATGTTGTATCTAAATTTTTCAAACCAATGCCGTGCAATGCACTGGTCAAGGACACCTCCCCTTTCATATTTCATAATTTCATGAGTTGATTCAGTGGCTTTGAAATTTTTTTTCCAGTAATGCCTTAAAATTACGAGAATTTTGTAGGGCACTGTCATGTTTCTTCTTTGAAATACATTCAGTGTCAAAATGTTAGACACACCCATTGAAATTAAAAAAAGTTTTCATGTTTTCTTTATTTCTGATTGATATTATTTTGTTATTAAGCACAGTTTAAGGTATAAATGATGATATTGAAATGGGGACAATCTTCTCAGACCTTGAGGATTATTTAAATCCAATATCAGTAAATATTGACATTTTATATGCCTCAAAATGATAGACAGACTTGTTTACTATTTTCTTAGTCCTCTAGAGTTGAAATCGTTAAAATACCATTTCTACTTCAATGTTGAATCTGTTTCAAAATAGACCTAAAAAGAACGTGAGTTATGGAAAAAAATAATTGTTTCTCCAAAGAAGAGTAGCGGCGTTTGATTTTGTCACTCCACAAGGAAGGGATGAGTTGCAGGGAAATAATCCGCCAAATCAGGCAGAGTTTTTCATCAGTCGCGAAGTTTGTTCGACACGGGGAAAATATGGAATACACCATTCTATTGGGAAGCCTCCTTCTTTTACATTACAAGAGAAACGGAATATTCTTCGAATCACATCCAACTCTTGTAAGTAAAAGAGCAAGAGCAATTGCTGAGGAAGCTGCAGTTCAAACAAAACTAAGGAATGTCCAAAGATTATTAAACAACTCAAAAACAATAGTTAGAAAAAAATTGAGAAGAAAGACAATTTTGAGTACGCGTCACAAATTAGTCCGGATGGCCTTTGCTTGTAATGTAATGTCATGGACTAAGGAGTGGAAGAATGTCATCTTTAGTTATGAAAAAAACTTCAATCTGGATGGGCCAGATGGATTTTTCTATTATTTTCATGACTTCAGAACAAAAGAAAAATTTCATCAAGACGTCAAATGGGAGAAGGAAAAGTGATGCTTTGGGCATCAATTAGTTACAAAAAGAAAGGAAATTCGGTATTTGTTTCATCAAGACTAAACTCAGCTGAATATAAAAATTTGTTAGAGGAAGAAAAGTTGACTTTTAATGACATGTCTGAAGGCAGCACACCAGTTTTCCGGCAATGCTCCAATACATTCAGCAAAAATGATTAAAGACTGGTTTACTCACAACAAAATTGCCAAATTAGACTGGCCTGCTGCCTCCCCAGACCTGAACATTATCGAAAATGTTTGGGGAACTCTTTCAAGAAAGTTCGGAACAATCGAGGATTTGAAATCTGCAATTCTGGCTTCATGGGAACAATTACCTCTTGAAACAATCAAACAATTGTACAATTCACTACCAAATAGAATTTTTGAATTAATAAATGGTGGTAGAAAGGCAACTAAGTATTAAATGATACATAATTGGTGAATGGTTGACTGTCGTGAATAATGAAGAGAATAGTTGGGGTGATCAGTCAAATAAGAAGGCAAAAATAAATGATACTATTTATTTTGACATTAGCCGACGTTTCGACCTGAAGTTCAGGCCATCATCAGGGCTAAGAAAAGAATCAGATAACAAGGTATGAGAAACATAAGTAGTGTAGGTAAAAAGATTAAAGTAAAATTCAGTTGTTAGAATAATGACAATAGTAAGAACAAAGAGATAAATGATAATAAGCGGTACAAAGTGTGGAATGATGAAGTAAATATAATGAAAAAAGGTGACATAAGTTTTAAAAAGGGAATCTTAGAATAAAATGTAAAAACAGAAAAATATGAAGTTATATAAGAAATGGAAATAAACAGTAAAATTAAGATATTGTGAATAGATTAGTTAGATAGAGAATTGAGATGTTGTAAAGTATATCAAGATGTATAGACAACGTATAATATAATACAGAGCAGAGGGGTGAAAGAAAGTAGGAAAGAAAATGAGAAGGCTGAAATAAGAAAGAGAATAAGAAAGAAAAAGAAAAAGAAAACCCACCTGACTGCGAAGAGGTAAATCAAAGCAATGAGCGTGTAGTCAGGGTGGGGGTGGAGAGGAGGGATGTAAATATTATTATTATGTAAACCAAAGTATTAAATGAGTTTTATTTATTTTTACCAGGGAGCCTGTCAAAGATTTTGAAGGCCCTTTAACTTTTTAACTTTAATTTGAAAAATAAAAAAAAATGTATAATTTTTGGCTTCAGAACCAAAATACAAGCAGGCTGCTCATTAACTTTGGGTGAGTGATAGGTTATTTTAATACTGTTTTACAGGTAATTTGAAAAGATGGGAGGGTAGAGATAACAATTTTTAAAGTGTGTCTAACATTTTGACACTGAGTGTAAATAACTAAACTGACGGTTTTTTTAAAAGTCAAATGGGATTAAATAAGCTTAGAGAACACTCTTAAGGGATTATTAAGTATTGGTGGTAAGTATTAAATATGATTAAAATATTTACAGTTCTTTGAAATCTAGAATTTGATAAAACTTTCATTTTTTTTAATACATCCTATTATTATTGGAGCCAATATTATATTAAGAAAGTGTTACGTTTAGACGCCTTTTCGGCCAAGGTCGGGTGTGCATACAGGTTTCTTTTTTTTTTAAATATTTTTATTTTATTTTATAGTTTATATTTACCATTTTTAAATTTTTTTTATTCCAGGTTATAATGTGAAGTGGTTAAGTATTTCAAATAAACAAAATCAGAGGAAGAAATTTTGAAAATTTGCTATCTAAGTCCTGTTAGGCTGCATTGATGATGATAAAAACTACCTTAAATTAAAAACCGCTTTACAATATATAGACCTAAAGAGTTTAATCAAAATCGTGATGAGTCCTAAAGAGATAGTTCTGGTCAATCGATTTTGAGGAAAAAGTTTCTGTAACACCCCAGGCATATAATTATCTTAAATACGCAATTTTAGTTCTGTACAACTTTTTGTTTTGGAACTAAAATATTCCCAGACACATATATACTACGCATATAAATTCCCTCTCCTCTCCCTCCCACGGCCCGAGAAAACTCCGTATAGCCTGAAAGGCGAGGAAGGAGAGGACAAAAAAAAAAAAAAATGTTGATATCTATATAATCAACACCCTAAATGAATTGAATTCCATTAGGACAGTCCAATATGATATTGAATTTTTGATTCTCTAAATTTATTCAATACCATCATAAAGTAGATTTTAAAAATAAATATCATAAAAAAAAAAAAAACTATAGTATTAAAAAAATAAATACATACAAGCCAGCAGTGGTGGTCAATTCATCAAGTAACCTGTTTGCTGTAAAAAAAAAAAAATAATAATAAATAAAAAATCAAAAAAGAGAAATGAGAAATAAATCAGTAATTAATCTGGACTTCCAATGAAATTTAATGTATGTATTTAAATGTTTAATATTAGTGCATTGTAAGGAACACTCCTAAATTAATGTTAAAAATATCCAATAAGCTATGGGACTGTGATTAATTTTTGAAACACTTCTAACCGAACATTGGCTCTTGTCTATTCTACTTATATATATATGAACAACCTACACAAGCGTGAAAATAGAATAGCCATATCCCAAGAGAGAAATCATGCAGTCCACAATTGTTAGGCTTACAGCAACACGAAGACTTAATGCTGCACTCCCCACATTGCATGAAACCATTCAAGTTCTAGCAGTTTGTACCCCATGCCTGGAGGGAGATCCGGCCAAATTAAGGGTTGCCATATCTACATGAACCTCAAAACCAGATACCAGAAGACCCGGATCCAAGATGAGACAACCAGACCAAAAAGAGAATTCTAGAATGGTGAACTTTAATTTTTCATTCTCCTATACCTCTTGTGGTAGAACATTGCTGTCTTCACTCAATTTCCAACGTTTCAGTCTCTTTTCTCCCAACTCACCTATTTATTGGACCACTGATTTTAACCGCAATACGTCTTAGTCCTAATCAACACCAAACGCTTTGCCAGATTATTATGGCAATGTACCAAACATACCACCGATCGCTGCTCCTACAATTATTACTGTAAACTATTAAAGTATGAATTGTCATCTTTCATATTACAATCCTTTAATTCCTACCTTACTACCCTCTCTGTTCATGACAATTCCATCTGGAATACCACAAAAAAATTCTAAAATCCCATCATATTTCCCATTCCCTCCGACAATGTGATGGCTCCTGGGCAGCATCTGATGAGACAAAGGTGAGGAATTAGACAGAAACCTCTCCAGTACATTCACTCCTCATCCAGAATCCCATCCCACCCACACTGCAAAAGTAGACAAATTCCTCTCTTCACCAATCCCACTCTCCTTACCACCTAAAGTTACTCCTTCTGAGGTCACATACCTTTTGCATGAAAACAATCCTTGTAAATCTCCTGGATATGACCTCTTGACCCCACAGATCCTTCATCAATTTTCCTCCAAAGCTATCTTATTCCTTACATATATTTATAATTGCATCTTAAGAACAACCCACTTCCCTCACTTATGGAAATATTCGACTATCATCCTTTTCCTGAAAACAGGCAACCCTTACAAAAATTACATCATCCTATAGACCAATTAGCCTACTCCAAATCCTTTAAAATATTTTTGAAAAGATTCTACTGAAAAGAATCCTACGCATAACAAAATCCCAAAACGTTTCTACCAATCAATTTGGATTTCGTTCCCAACATTCTACTGTCCAACAAGGACTCCGAGTTGTTGACCATATATCTTCAGCCCTAGAAAAGTTTGTGTTGTTCATGCGCATTTCTGAACATACCGCAGGTTTTTGACTGAGTATAGCATGCCTGATTGCCCTTTAAGCCTAAATTCCACATATGGCATCTTGGTTTTCTTTTAGACAGATGACTAACGTAGAACCCTCATATTAGACTTAAAAGGCAGATACTCAACCAATGATACGGACAACTACACAGACTACTAAACACGCAAACCTAAAATCTAAACTTTCAATCGAAAACTAATTACTGATCCACAAGATAATCCTGAAACCTATTTGGACTTGCAAACTAGAACTGTGGGGGACAGCAAAATTTTTTAACATCAAACCCATCCAATCCTTTAATCTAAAGTCTTTAAAACACTAGTCGATGTTCCTTTCTATGTAACCAACAAAACTTACACCATGACTATTAAAACGTCACCATGAAGTTTAAAACGACAGTGGCCCTGCGATCATTATGTAGTTTGTATATATTGGAGTTCTGGCAATGACCAGATTTTCCACTCAAGACACGAGTGTATGAGGCTAAGGTGCTCTCAATCAATCTCCTGAGTAGTGAAAGTGAGTTTGAGAGAGACACGGCTGAGAGAATAGGGCAGGGAGCTCCTATAGTCCTGCTTTTCCTCCATAGTTGGAGGGACAAGCCTGCCTCAGAGTTCCCTTGAATTATTTTAAATAGTTTATAACGGTATGTATGTGTTTTTTGTTCTTTTTAATTTACCTATCTTTAAGATATTTTATTTTATTTATTATATGTAGATTTTTATTATTATTTAGTTGTTATTTGTTTATTTTATTTTTTTTTTTTGTACATATAGAGTAAAACATTATCACAACCAAGAAAAAGTGGATATTTTTGAAGAAATTCTAGCAAACATAGCAACCAGGTGAAGCTGCACAAGGTGAACCAGCAACCAGGTGAAGCTGCACAAGCGGAGGTCACCAACATTGGGTTGGAAAACAAGTGATTCTTTGTGTTTGGTGGAACTTTGAAGACGCTTTGCATTTTGAGCTTGTTCTTGATGGTTGATCAGTGGAATCAAACCTTTACTATGAACAGTTAGACAGGAGTTTATGCAGTTTTGAATGCAAAGTATCCTGCTTTGGTCAATAGGAACCAGGCCAGTTTCAACACGACTATGTCCCTGCACATTGTTCTTCTTTGGCGAAGGAAATATTATTAAAACTATAAGCAATAAACATTTTGCCTTATATTGCATATAGTCCAGGTATTGCACTATCAGGTTATGATTTATTTAGATCAATGACTTATTTTTTAAAAGGTCGGATCTTTGCCTCAAAACCAAAGGAGTGGTATTGGCATCAAATCCAATTACTCGTAGAAAACAATGGACTTTACTTTAAAGAGTATTATTCAATAATATTTAAAATATTTAATAAACAATAAAGTAGTACTTAAGCATAAGGACTTTTGTAACAACCTAGCATTATTTACAATTGGTTTTAATTTTTTCAGGATTAGTAATTTAAGTATAACATGTGTTCCAAGACTGATATATTTATTGGCAGCTAACTTTACTCAATATTTTTATAGAAACACTTTATTTTTGGTTTAATTGTTTTCAATGTATCTTAGTAATCTAAAACAAAAAAAAAAAAAAAAAAATCTCGCATTACACAACTTTCACTTAGCACCCAAGTTTGGCTGGAAATAGGTATTTTCATGCATAGAAAAGTGGAAGTAAAAATTATAGAGAGATTTAATTTAAAACAATTTATTATCATATGTTAAGTGGCATAACCAAGTAGAAATATACCCCAATGAAAGAATTTTTCAACAAAAAAATTCTTATAATCAGGCAGATATTGATTAAATGCTGGTGAACAAAATAAGTACTTAATGGCACTGCCTTATTTTTAATCTACATCACAGGTCTCAATAAGGCTAGAAATTAATATTTAAAATAGGTGTAGTAGATGGGTGCGTTCTATATCTGAAATACAACTAATAAATTGAACAATAAAATTTGAAAATCTATTCAACAGTTGACTTAAAAAATCATTACATATCTACAAGAAGATTCTGAAGTTCACTTATAGTTGTTAATGATTTCAAACTAATAACAACATGATGTCTAAAAGGAAATCATTAATCATTGGACAGCATTTTAGTTGGATGCTATAATTTTTAATATTAAATAAGCATGGGATAACATGTAATTAAGTAATGAGTAAGTAATATATATTAAAATTTTAGTAACAAATTTAAAATATAATTAACTCACATTCTTCAACCTGCTGACATAAGTTCTTTTTTTTGGATCTCCCTCGACCTTTTCTTCTTCCTCTTCTAGATGAAGGCTTAGCTTTCTTTTTGACCACGGGTTGAGAGGAATTTTCAGATACAGAATCTGCTTCTCTTCTTACTGGATAGGAAAGATCATTCTGATCAGAGTAAATGGAATCTGTGAAAATAATAAAACCAAGTTAAAAAAAAAAAAAAAAAAAAAATATATATAGATAGATAGATAGATATACATTAGAAATTATTCCAACATTTATCACATCTGGACAAATGGCTGTGTTACGTAGAAAAGATAAGAACTGCAAAATTTGAAATTATATGATATAATTTATTTCAATTATTTGAACACCAGTCACATTTTAATACTTGAGTATATCAGAACAGTAGATTGTAATAATTGGCTTGACAAAAACTAGATGTTTTGATAATATAGAAGCATAGCTGGCAAACGGTAGGGTATATTTTGCACAAATATAGTCACATTACATACAATGTCTTGCACAACTACAAAGTATTCATGTATGAAAATGATCTGTTTTAGAAGCAGTTGAAATATTTTAGAAAAGTATTGACAGTATTTTTTTTTATTTGGCAATGAATTTTTTAAAGTTATCCTTCACACCACAAAATAACAGCAAAAACTTCCAATACAAAAATGAATTAATATCTTGAGAGATTATACGACAGAACCCACATTTCTTATAAGGATTGGTATTAGGTTAACCAAATGCTTAACCTTACATTACACTTTAATTTTCAAAAACCTTTTATTGCCAATAAATTAGAAATCAATCCCACTTTCCATGGTTCGGCCGTGACACCAGTGTGAAATACCAATCCAGCGGCTCTAGAAAGACCACGCCCCTGGTGCGCAGAGCCAATATATTTATATTTATATATTTTATCGTTTAGTTGCAAAACCAATACTCAGGATCGTTAAAGAGCTCCCTACGGGGTGCCTCAAGAGTCATAGGTTATTGCTGGAACCACTAGATAGTGTGAGATGTATTATTTAGTTATGGATATCCTTTAATGTGAGGGGGACTGACCTCCAACCCTTCGTATACCTGCTTCTAACTCCTATTCTATTGAACACAATTTAGCTCTAAAAATAACAGCATTCGGTATTGTTTTAAAGTGCAAAAGTGAAAAAAAGTTTTAACATAATGAAAAAAAAAATTTTTTTTTTCCTTCAAAAGTATATATATATTTAAATTGAAGTATGTATAATAAAATTTATCATACAATGATAAGTTTTTAAAAATTTTCAAAATCAAACTATCAGAAATTGGTTAATAAAAAAAATTTCAAATGAAGAATAAAAAACTAATGACACTATATGTACCAAACAATTTTTTAGAATATATCAAAAAATAATGTAAATGTTACAGTATAATGTAAAACAATTAATAAATTATAAAATTAGAAGAAAGTTTAAAATTAAAAAAAGAAATATTTAACTGTTTATTAAAATATGAGCTAACATCATATTAAAGAAAAATGTATAAGTCAGATATAAAGAAAGAGCATATTTTAATCTGAAAAGTACAAAAATACAGGAGAAATTCAGTGAATAAATCCCGCACACACGCGATTGGTCAGACCTTCAGTAACCCCCTCACCCCTCCCCGCACAATGGATCAGACATTGATTTAGGCTCCGTTCAACTAAAGGGTTTATTATACTACCTACAAGTTTCTAATTCATCACTATATTTCCGTTAGCTATTAGCAATAATTGTCTTTGAAAGAATGCTATTACGTAGAATTTTGGGGGCAGTTTAAAAATATTATGCAATAAGGTAATTGAAATTTAATATGCTGTAACTACTAATACTGATCTGATTTGTGGAATTTAATAACCTTTAAAAAGATTATACATAAAGTTTACTATGAAATATAAAAAAAATGTGTATGCCCAAAATTTTTTTTCTTTTCTTTATAACTTTTTTTCCCTTATTTTTATCAGGAAATTTTATACTTGATGTGAAAATTAAAAGAACTTTGAGTAGAAGACTATGGGCATGTTTACTAAAATTAATTTTTAGGAAAATAAACCATTTTGGTTTATGGAAAATACGTTCTCTTGTTGCACAATCCCTATTTCATAGAGGGTGTCCAGTTTATTCACAGGCATCAGTGATTGAAATCTTACAAAACAAAAATGAACACCTTTTCGACAGATATTTGCAGCACAGACAGACAAACCAGTTACTAAAAATGCCTTTTTTTGAACTCAGGGGGCAACAACCTGGTGGTAGGAAAGTAAAAAAAAAATTGTTAAATGATTCTAAAATTCATTGACTGAGATAATAGATTTTTAAACTGAACCTAATTATTTTTTTTATTTTATACTAAATACTTTTAATACAACTCAAATTTGTTTAAAAAACACATAGATACTTTCTTCAAAAAGCGGAAAAGCAAAAAAAAAACTCGTCCATTTAAAGAAAAACCAGTACAGAAAATTTGCCTTTAAATTATTAAAACCAAACAAGAGAATTATTGAATAAAATCATATTTCAAAATTGGTGTATTAAAAGCACTTTATTCTTCAGATTTTCCTAGATCTGGACTTAGCAAACTCAAAATTTAAAGGTCTAACTTACTGAAAAAAAAATCGATGAAGAATATGACCTTAGTACTTTTTAGAAAGATTTCAAATTCCTGGATAGTATTTATGAAATTTCAGCCAGATTAAAACTAATAAAACCATATATTTTTTTATTATTCTTTCCCCAAGAGTGGAATAGGGGTTACCACCTTCATGCCCCTGAATTTTATGTTTTCTCCCAAGGGCAGCTACACTTAAAGCTTTTCCCTCTATCGGAACGGGCCCAAATTAAAGAGTACAATAAAAATTTATTTTAGTCATACTTGTAATATTGCATTGTTGTTTATAATACATTATTAATTATGATTGAAATTAAACTTAAATATTTTCAATTAATCTAAATAGAATTTTCATTATTTAAAATTTTAATTATATGATTTTGTTTCTAGTAACTTAACAATCTAAATTTTTGGTGTTATGCACCATCTGATAGCACAATCAAATGCGAATCATTGGTGGTATGGGCTGCCTGATGAGGCAGTCTTGGTATGAGCTGGAGTGAACATGTAAAACAAAATTACAACATTAAGTGAATTGTTGATAGCAGTTCCAGGAAAAAAAAAAAAAATCATTATTGATTGGACAAACTGTGATGCTGATGAAACTGTCATGGTCATGAAAAGTTATAAAAAATATATCATAGCAGTCAGTTACCAGCCAATTAACAGAAAATATTGAATTTTTCAATGTAAATCCTAAACGGGATGGCTTTATACCACTTCTACATATAGATTTAACAAGTCCATGAAACAAAGGGTTTTATCTAAGAACAAATAAAAAACTTGAAAATACCTTAAAATACCCAGTGAAAATAAATTTATATACATTTGACTAAGAAATTTATAAGAGAATAAATTAACAGACATATTATAAACATACTGCATGATGTTCAGATAATTAATTCAGGGGAAGACACTATTCAACAATCAAAAATAAAATACGAGAGGTATTCTTTGAATTGAACTTTTTATTAATCTTACCTGTAAAACACAGTAGTGTCCACAGTGAATCCATAATAATCTATTATTAAGCAGGTGATATCCACTTAGATTTCTGTGGTTAATTATATTGCAGAAAAATAAAATATTTTATTTATTGCATTAAAATTATATTAAACTCTATAAAATTTTGACATTTTGCCAAAATATAATAAAAAAAATTCAAATTATCCATATCAATGAAAATTTAGAAATTATAAGTTCAAAAACCATAGGAATGTAAAAAAATAACTGACTAAAAAAAATACGAACACAGAAATATTTCAAAAGCCTTTAACATTTAAATTTTACAATACTTTAAAAAATTTAAGAACAAATATCCAATTGAATTAAATTTTCATATCTTCATTCATTCTTCCCACTTCTTCTTTCTTTGAGGCATACTTGGATTATTTCAAGGATAAATAAAGTGCCTGGGTGTTTATAAATTAATAAAAAATTTAACTTCATAACGCTATAAGATCAATAATCATTATCGATGACATATCCTTTGAAAAACAAAGTAATGATGTTTGAGACAGTCAAAATAAAATATACAATAGCAGTGTTTCATTAAATGTTAACCAATATTTCAGCGAAATTTATCAGGGAATACAACTGAAGAGGATAGATGAAGCTGTCAAAATAAAGAACAAAAATTGGTGATCTGATGATCTTTTCTTAAACACAACATAATTTAAAACACCAAAATTAAAAATAATGGATAGAAATGAAACCTTTTAAAACTATAATTAATTGTAAAATCTTGAGATGCATTTGAATTAAATAAAATATAAACGTATCATGCTTTTCCATTATGCAAAGAATAAATAAGCCAAAATAAAATTAAAGACAAGATGGAAGTAAAAAAAAATATTGTTACTAAGTTAATTTAAAGATAGCAAAAGTTTGACTTCATTAAACAGACAGAATGTAAGAGAAAAAATATGACATTGCGAACTTATATAACAAATATCAATCTCTAGTAGGGATTTAAATCACATTAGAAATTAATTTCAGCAAAATTAATCATTTGGAGTTAAAGTTAGCTGAATGAGAGAGAAATAATTATTTGATACATCAGTTTTCAATTTTGCAGTCAATTTTGTCTTGATTGTGCGATTCTTTTTTCAATTAAATTTCCTCCTAAACTTTAATGGATTGAAATTGATATTATATTTAGAAATTTCACTTTTAATTTTGTTATTATGACATAGTCATGATGGTTTTTAAACCACTAATTGAATGAATAAATTATTTGAACACTTCAAATGATTTAGGCTCTTCTTTTTTTTTTTTTGAGATTTTTCAAATATAAAATTTTCATAACAAGCAAACTATCAATACTAAGAATAACAGATTTTTGTTTGAAATACATACGGGATCCGAGAGCTAAGTTAATTAGATCAGTTGATTCATTAAAGGAATTATTAAATGCTTTCAATTGGGCAGGGGTCTTGAAAATCATCTTTCTCTCTTCCTGCTCACCACTAATCATTTCTGTCATATCAGTTTTATCATTTTTAACATATTTATTATACGGAAACCCTCTTCTCTTTTTAAGAGGTAGACTGGAAGAATGTTCACCGTCATTCCCTTTCTCACCTTCAACAACACTTAAATCTTCTTTAAGATCAAATAAACATTCATTTGAAGAACCGATAATATCATCTTCAAGGTCAGAATTCGTACAACATTCAGAGGTATCAAAGTCCTCTGATTTATCTTCCTTCATAATATAATTTTCTTTTTCCTTCTTTATGTCCAAGTCAGATTTCCAACTCAATATATCTTTATGTTCTTCTTCAGCATGAAAAAAGTCTTCCATTGAGTGTTCATATTGACAAAGACTTTCGTGTGATAGGCGAGTTAATACATCATCAGTCTCTAACTTGATAGAATGTTTATCTTCTCCAGCTGAATTCTCAGTTGATTTTTTCTTTGGTTCTGATTTAATGTCATTATTTATATCTTCTATCTTCCGTTTAAAATTTGAATTTCTCAATAATTCATCTGAAGTATTCATGGCTATATTTCTGATTGTACAACTATTGACATCTCTGTTGCCATTCAAACTTTTCCATAAATTGTTCAGAAGCAGATCAACTTTGCTACTGTCCTAAAACACAAACATAAAATAAAGGAGATAATAAATAATGTCACTTAATTAAACACGTAATTAAATAAAAATTTAAAGCAACTAATGGAATTTTAAAAGTAACTAAAGTAGCTTATATTAAGAGCTATTATGTTCTTGTGTTTTCCTTAAATGCTTTCTTCTAAACTATCACAAAAACTTACAATATCAAACATAAATAAAATGGTTTTGATTGATAAACAGAACAACAGTTAAGGCTTCATAAACTGAAATTAAAGTTGATGGGATTTATAACAGATAACCATCCACTAACTTTAACAAAAATTGAATCTATTTTATTGTAACTAGGAAAATGAAAAACTATTTTTTTTTTTTAATTTAAAATTCTATGCCATTTGCACCTGTGCTGGAACACAACTAATAAATTTGATGTACTAGGCATTTAGCTGCAAATTTGCTTGATTAGCTTTCATTTTATTATTATTGTAGGAGTAGATTCCTCAGCCATTTTCTTTTTAACCTGCATTGATCAGATAACAGGGAGCAAGAAATAGAAAGGACTAATGGATTGAAGTGATTATGAGTTGAAGAATGAAATGAAGTGTATTTGTAGTTGATGTAGGATTTTACCGTTGGGATGTTCTTGGGAATAACTTCAAGGTTAACAGAAGTGGCTCAAAGAATAACTGAAAATTATGGAGTAATTATTATTATTATTGTGAAGTACTACATTAAACATGGCAGGTCTTCATAATAATAAATGTTATTGATTTCTAAAAATCTATGTAACTGGCTATTCATTTTCAATTAAACATATTCGTTTGGATTGCTACCTTTATTTATTTAATTTGAAAATCACAGAAGACAAACCACTCCTTAGTTTGATAAGGTTCTAACTGAAAGTTTGGGTAAAATGAGATTAATGGTGATTTATGACACCTTTGTTACTGCACATGAGGAACTATTTCTGTGATCAGTTGAGAAACAGCCAAACTACTCTTATGACAAATTCAAACTGCATGAAACCAATCAGGCCATGTTGGCCAAGTGTTGCCTGTTTAGTTCGAATTCTGTTCTGAATGGGTTGAAAGTTGTTCTGTGATAGACCCACAGAATGAATCTTGACCTTCCCACTCTGTTTAGAAAAAGTTGCTGTACCGTCCCCGTCATAAACCTACCTTAATTCCAGTTTCTTAAGACTTTCGCTTTTTAACTAGACTGTTCACACTCATACAGACAATTTTGCAATGAGACTACTTCAGTCTAAACACTTTATTGTTAACATCAAGAGCATTTGTATAAAAACTAGAAAGCTGAGTGCATCTGTTAAAATTGTTCTAATATTGAAATTCTTTGTTTTTTGATAATTTAATTTAACATTTCATATTTCATAATTTATTTTTATTTTTTATTTAATGTTATTTTTATTTCAGAAATGGAAAAATATTATATTTTTTTACTGTCATCTTGCTGAAAAATAAAGTTCTGCCTAATCAGCTTAGGTTTTATTCCGATTGATGTTCTCTAATAGGGCTTAAATGGCTAATTTTCAATATTAGCTTCCTCTAAAGTAACTTTAATTTTTTTATTTGAAACAATTGTCCATTTTACATTGATCTCTAATATAAAAGGTAGTTAAATATTAGATATGAAAAAATTTGATAATTAACTAAAGGAGATAAGATATCGTAATGGAGAATAGCTTTAATTGAGGAAACAAAGCAATACGAGTGCGTCCTAGCTCATCCGATAGATTAGAACAGGCTTCCTTACATAACATGAGCTTAATATAAAACGGACTGCAACAATTTCTTTTAAATATACAGATGCGGTTTTTATAAATGCTATTGTTGGGATTATTTAATATTTAACTATATAGCTTACAGCGACATAAATATTAAAATTTGTATATATAAGGGTACTTATACAAATAAAAATACCCACAATTAAATATAAATAAATATATTGTCTGTAATTTTTACTTTCACTTTCCCTTTGTCTGAAAATAATTATTTCTGCCAAGAAGAAGGTGGTAAGTGAAAGTTGTGTGATGCGCCCATCACACCGGATTTTTTTTGTAACTTTCTATTTAGTCTTAATGAAAACTTACAATGTTTGAAACATTGAAACTGAATAAATAATTAGCAATTATTTTATGTTTTTTTCTGATTGATTCCTGTACCATTTCCTTCTTCAATTATCACAGGATAAATCATCTACACATATGATAGTTAACTTTCATGTCATGAGTATATTATGAACAAAAATAAAAACAATTAAATTCTAACCCTGCACATTTAATTTAAGCATTTTAATAAATAATATTAGCAACTAAAAACATAAAATAATAATAATAAATATATTTAAAAAATCAAAATACCTTTTCACAAAAGAATGAGTCAGAATCATTTGTAATAGGATAGTTAGTATCATTCAAAGCAGCTAATACTATTGGACTGGCAACAGCTTTGTAAAATATCTAAAACAAAGATAAATAATATTTAAACCCAAATTAATTAATATTTACTAATTAATTCCATTTAATTACACTATGAATAAAAAATTTTACCTTACATTTTTCTCGACTTGAAAATTTAGCTTTCATTAAAAAATTTGTGACATTCGACTTAGGCAAAATAGGAAATAAATCTCGAAGAGAATGAATAGATTCAAGTTTTTCTTTTAATCTGACAGGAGTCCCCAGTCTCATACACGCTAATTGTGATATTTGCTGCTGTTCAAATTTTGATCCTTGCATTATTTCCTTCCACATTTTATAAGCAAGAATATTTCGAACATATGTAATAATATCTAATGAAGATTCTGGAACATCCCTCAGCACCCTTCTAATTAAAAAATATACACACATCAAAAACCTGTATACTTTTAAGGTAGAAAAGAATATGATCATCAATTTTGGATTTGGCAATACTTCAGAAAATAAATTTCTAGCCCCCTTTCCTCAGGAATATATCACATTTGGTTGCTGAAAGATACAGCTTATTTTTTTTTTAGTTCAATAAGCTGTAGGATATTTGTCCTTATATTTTCAGTGAATGAAAATTTATGTGATCATAACTATCATAAAGCACGAATAATGGTTTTTGGAATAATAAGTTATGGGTCATGATCATGAATATTTAAGGAATAACAAAGCCCAAAACTTTTGCTAATTTGGCACACAGTGGTAAAGAAGCCAGAACTCTGAAGTATTATCATTTATTTTCAAAATTAATTTATCATTCACAAACCGAAATATGAGGTCACCAAGTGCTCTGCATCTTTTAGTAATGAGATTAGTCTTCAACAGAGAATCTAGGATATATTCTGGATATTTACCTGAAATTCATGATTCACAAGCATTACTACAAGGAAATACTTGATACTTAAAAGGTTTATTGAAAAAATGTTACTTTAGCAAAAAATCTCACCAAAGTATAGTTTTAATGATGAAGTAATCATGCTAGCCACTTTCCTTTCACTCTCAATACCATTCCTATATCATGAATTAAATATAGGATTAAATAATAATAGAGGATGAATTAAAATTAAAATTGAAACTGCATGGTTAAACATTTTTCTAGCAGGAAAACTCTATGTTAATCACAAATCAATTTTTAATAGAAAGGATTATTATTTTATAGATAAAGATTTTTTGGAAAATGTTTGATGAAATAAAACTGTTCTTGACTCGCTTAGAGAGTTAAATAAAATTTTGCTTTATCAAATTTCACTGATAGACATATTTTCTGGAATTATGACAGACTAATCAAGGTACTGCTAAAATTACATAAATCATAAAACTTGAGGGTATTTTGAAATATTTTTAGAGAAAGGCAAATTAACATCTTGGCTACTATCATATTTTGATTATGGGTTTATGGTTGACTGTAGTGAATAATTGAAGAGAAGGATGGCTGGGTTGTTCAGTCAAATTGAAATGTTAAAAAATAAATTGTTTTATTTATTTTTACATTCACTGACGTTTCGCCCCTAAGTTCAGGCCTTCATCAGGGCTGCTGTGCAAGAAGTAAAGTCAGACATGGCATTTGTCTGACTTTACTTCTTGCACAGCAGCCCTGATGAAGGCCTGAACTTAGGGGCGAAACGTCAGTGAATGTAAAAATAAATAAAACAATTTATTTTTTAACATTTCAATTTGACTGAACAACCCAGCCATCCTTCTCGGCACGAAATATATAATAATTTCTCCTAAAGAGTTTATTTAACTTTATTTATCATATTTAGACCTGAACAGAATTTATTTGAAATAACATTCCCAGAATAGATCACTAATTACATCACCCAATCATTTCGGAAATAATTAATTCCATTAACAATGTGAAAATGGCTGTCAAAATGATTATTTTTGAAATAATAGATAAAACAGGGATTGAAATAACTATAATTTAACTTCCGTCATCTATTCTAAATTTAGTTTTTCCTAATGCAACAGTTTCGTCTTCAGCAATTAGTCAGACTCGAGTCTTTATATTTACTGCTGTTTGAGTCACTATAATCTTTGTAGTAGCTCATTGTGCCCGAAAGCCAATTGGTTTTATTCTTATACTTCCATTTCTTTTCTTGCAATTGGACAGACCTGATTCTTTATATTTACAGCTGTTTGGATAAATACTTTAATCTCAGTTTTTATCGCAATGTTGATTTTACATTCACTACTACCATATTGCTTTTCTAGGACCTGAGGGACTTAGGGCTTTATGTTTATGGCAGTTTTAGGGTTCTAACACTTTACATTTATAGCAGTTTAAAACACCTTCGGTTTTACAAAGTATTTATACATATTTAAAAATATTAACATGAAATCCATGTAAAAAATTTAATTGAAACTTTAAATTTTTTTTATGTATGGAGTGCTACCAATGGGTAGTTTCTCCTCATGTTGTACATATCATATTAATTATTCATATTTACTTGTTGAATTATTATTAATTACAGTTGTAAATTTAGTTAATAAAAAAAAATTTTTTTATGTAAACAAATCCTTGTTCGTAATTAATTGATCCACTGCTGTTTGATAAAGTGATGATCAGGACAATACTTACATTTCATCAATATATAAAAATCATAAATAAATATAAATATTGTTAAAATATTTATTATTTTAATAAATCCATTAGGGTAAGCGCACCAGTGATGGACCTAGCTAAGAAATTTTTTATCTTTTTTGGCTTATGCTGCCGTAATTGTTATAGTTAAAAACTTCTCCGTTGGACATTTAGAATTTCTACAATCTCCTTTTTCTATTTAACACTTTAAAATTGAAAAATATTCAGTCTTACAGGTATAATCTCATTTAAAAATAACACTTTTTTACTAGTGATGGACATTCCGAAATTCATTTGTTCTAGTGATGGATAGGGAGTCGGTACCAGTAATAGACATACCTCAGAAAAATCCTAAAATCTTTATTAAATGATAAAAACGATCATTACAGTTATTTTAATTAGTTAATTTGTTTATAGTTTTTTATGATGTAAAAAAATATATATAAAAATTATTCATAAATTCTTGTATAATATATTAATATATTATTGAAAAAAAAAAGTATTACACGACCTTTAGGTTTTCACTGAATGCTGATTTTGGTACACGTGAATCTTTGTATAATAAACAAATACATGTAAAAATATACAAAAATTAAAATGTAATAGTAAAAATTAATAAATGTAAAAATATACATAATTTAAATGATACTTTAATTGTTTTATAATTTTTCCATTCACCTAAAAACAATATATATATTTCATATAATATAAAAGTGTTTGAAACTCGAAATACATGTAAGTGCAATAAAAAGTTCAGTTGTTTTGCTTTTCAGAAATGAGCAAATATGCAAGAAAGCGAAGTGTTGCGGGATTACCACTATAATTTTTCATTACTATGTGCGGCAAGGAAGACATATGTACTGTTTATTAAAATTTGAATAAAGAGGTTAAAATGCATTTTTGAAGGCTGAGATCTTGCAGTGACTCGAAATAGTATTTTAAACAAATTTATGCGAACAAAAAAAAAATCCGTTTTTTTCTGCCGCCATCCGGTAGAAACACTCAATGAGCTCCAGCAGTCAAAGGGTTAATCAAGAAAACTAAAAGTTAATTTTACTACCCAAAAAGTACACACTTTTTGGTTAATTATATGTGTGTATGTATTTGAAAGATAAAGAAATTATCTAAAAAATTATTGAAAACAGACAACTTGTGTTTTGAACTTTTTAAATCTGTTCTATTGCAAAGTCAGTTCTTTTTATTTTATAATTGAGATACTTTTTTTTCTATGGAAAAAGTCGATATTGTTATATGAAGAATAATTTAATTTTCAATTTTTTTAAATGAAGAATGAACAATAAAATCCTTTTAAAGAGTCAGCTTTTTATGTAATTCTTCGGAGAATCAGTAGAAATAATGTGTGATAGGCCACATGTATATATATGATTTATAAATATTTGACTGTGTATTTACAATAAAAAGTGAACCAAAGAGTTAATAGAAACTGGTAGATGGACATGTTAAGTAATGGCCATGTTGGGACCCTGGAATAAAACGTATTGGTGGTTGGGTAAACTCAGCATCTACAATGTTTTTACTCACTTAAAGAGTTAGCCAATATAAAAATCTCATAGCCATTCAGGTCACAGAAAAGAAATATGACGGTGGAAGCTAAATCAATATGGAGGTGGTCGGGCACACTCAGCTTCTTTGAGCTGGATACACGAAGGTATTGGGAGAAAAACGCATTGTTTGGTCACTGTCATAGGCAGATTAGAAGTTGCTTGGGTAGTGTTATATTATATTTTTGATATTGGTGGATTTTTTCAGAACAAAGTTATTTCGAAAATAATTTTTTTTTTAATTAATAATTTCAGAAATAACTCATTTTAAAATCAATTGATTGATTTCAATGAATGTTAAAATAACGAAATCATTATTTCACAAATAAATGTAGTCGTTATTTCAAAGAGATTAATTCTTGGCATCCACCAATATTTGAAATATTATTTGAAGAATAAACATTATTTGGGAAATAATCATTAAGTTATTTCAGAAATAAATTATTCCAAGAATACCCAGGTCTATTTGAGCCCATAGATGAAATATTCAAGTGGCAGACATAATGACCACCATGGCCCAAGTAGAATGTCATGTAATTATCAAGATGAACACCACACTAGCCAAGATGTTACAAAAACCTAACTCTACCTCAAGCTAGAAGAGATACGTTACACGGTTAATATAATTGAATAAAATTAGAAATGAAGTTAGACAGATAAAATAAAAAAAGCATACTGAAGAAACTTTAAAGATAAAAAGTAATTAAAAATATTTCACAGAGTAAATTTAAGGAAAAAAGAAGGAGAATAAAAAGTTATAATCTAAACCGAAAAAAAAAAAAAATTACTGAAACATCTCACAATAAAATAAATATAAAGAAGATTCTGAAGAAATTCAGTAATAATAGAAAACAATACCTAGATGCTTTAATTTCCATATCCACATACATAGCCATAAGATCAGACATTTTCTCCAGATATGAGAAGTGCTCTAAGGGCTGAAAAATAATTCCTGCTTACTTCTCAATCTTTGAAGCTAAAGAGATTTTCAGTGTAAAACACAATAACATTGAATTATCCATAATCGTTTAAACTCAATTCAATGTTCTGCAATACTGCCATTGAAATAACACATATATATCTATTTTTTCAAGTAATAAAGTAATGAGAAAAGAATTTGAAACATGAAAAAATTTGATTTAAAAACCAAAAATAATATAAATATTTTAAAAAAACAGAAATAATAACATGAACCTGGCCAAATTTATAATTTTCTGTAAGCCTACTAATTTTCTGAAAATATGAGAGAAACATGAGAGTTTGTTTATATACACAAGATGGAAAAAATATTGAAATTCAAATGAAAACACAAGATTTGTTAAAAATAGATATGATAAAAATAGAGACTAAATGATTTTATTTGGATACAATAGTAAATCAAAATGATACTCACTGTTTTAATTTCTTTATAAGCAAAATAAAAAAATGTAAGAGTGTTTGAGATTTCTGTTTTAAGTTTCAAAGCTCTTTTTGGTTTATGATAACAGTCTTCAACAGATTTTGAAATATTGCTGAAATAAAGAAGAAATTAATGTGTAAAAACGTAAATCATGTATTCGACAAAAAAAAAAAAAAAAAAATCAAAACTACTCAAACAAATATTTTGATAGTAATAATCTGTAACTTATTACTTTGAAGAATTAATTTTCATTATACTTTTTACTTTCCTACCCTTACTAGGTTGCGATCGGGTCAAATTTCCGATATGCGGTTTTCCACAGATCTATACGTTTCAGAGCCCTCTGAACGACTAACTGAAATTGGCGCACAATGGACCCAGTAGGGATCGACGTGCTTACGGCCAACAAATATAATAATAATCAGAGCCCTCTGAGTTCGAAAAACACATTTTTAGGCAATAGTCCGCCTGTCTGTGCCAAGATTTTCTCGGGAACTAGTGAACCAATTTTGTTGCTTCTTTTTTTATTTTGTAGGGTTTTGACTACTGATGCCTGTGACATAAATTGGGTGCTCCATAAATAGTGCAATAGTGGCTGTGAAATAAATGAAAAACATGTTTTTCTATAAACTAGCGCAAAAACGGCTCTGATGATTTTGATGAAACTTTCCTGTAATGTTCTAATAATTGTCCTTTCGATTTTCGTACATAGACTAAATTCTAAAGAAAATTCAGAAAAAAAGTTTTAAAGAAAAGAAAAATGTTTTGGGACCTAACAGGCTAAGTATATATTCTATGGTAAAATTTATAATAAAACTTTTGAAGGGTAATTAATTACCAACAAAACAAAAAAAAAAAATCATTGGAATCAAACCAGTATTAGCGATTATACAACTTATTCTAGTTTCTACACATGTTTTAATTTATTACTTTCCTCCCTATACTAGATAAGAAAAGTATTACGATCGGGTCAAATTTCCGATATGCAGTCTTCGACGGATCTATATGTTTCAGAGCCTCAGGTCTTTGACAGATCTATATGTTTCAGAACCTCTGAGTTTTTATGAAAGGTAATGAAATTCCCTACAGAACTATATAAAAATCGTTCATTTCGGACAACTATTAATGAAGTTACAGCTATTCGATTTCCATTGTAAGATTACAAGTTCATAATCTGGGGTCAGAAAGGGGTGAATGAGAGAAAAAAGAAAACTAAGTGAAAGTAAGAAAATTTCTTGCTCGCATCACACAAGCTTCACTATTTTCACTAGTTTTAATAGAAATTATTGTTTAGAAAAATTAGGCTATGGCAAAAAGTTTTAAATCAGCAATATTAGAGAGCATTGAAATTTTTGGCGTAGGGAGGTGGCGGTCCCATCGCCCGGTCATTGTACCGCAACCAGCCACTGGCCCTCCAGGTTGAGGGAACACTTACACGAACACTCACACACTAAGTACACTTTATACAGCACACTACAACACTTAAACACTACAGACAAAGGTTACCTACAGTACACACCCTAGGGTCACCTCCCCTAGGTAGTCGCCCCGGAAGGGGGAGCCAGTCAGGGGGCTCGGAGGAGGCAGCCCCTCTACCTGACTCGGGGGGCAGTGGGCTGATAACCCACTCTCCCTAAAGTACCTTATTACGAAACCTCAAAGAGAAGAAGCCAGACTGAGTTACAGTAACAGACCCAGGAAACGCCTAAATGACCTAAGAATTGGATTTTGGAACTAATTTCTCTCTAATTAACTGCCATGCCCCAACAGAGGTGTCACCTGAGGAGGATAAGGAAACATTCTATGAAGAACTTGGACATGTGACAGAAAGCTGTCCCAAAAATGATGTTAAAATCATTCTTCGTGACTTGAACGGCCAAGTTGGTACGGAGGTAGCATTCATGCCGACTATAGGAAACCACAGCTTGCAAGAGACCAGTAATGATAATGGGCGCCGGATGGTGAACTTTGCTACATTGCATGGACTGGTTGTTGGAAGAACTCTTTTTCCTCGAAAGAATATTCACAAAGCAACATGGATCTCCCCAAATGGGCAAACAACATCGCAGATAGACTATGTACTCATTAGTGCCCGTCACAAGTCCAACATGATAAATGTAAGATCTTATAGAGGTGCAAATATAGACACGGATCACTATTTGAGCATTGCCGAGGTGAAATCACGAATTTCGCTGGTTAAAAACCACCACCAATGACCAAAGAAGAAGATTGATGTAGCTAAACTTAATGAAGAAGTCATTGATGACAGCTCTGTGGTCGATGAACAGTGGAAGAGATGCAGCAACGCAATCAAACAGGCAGCAGAAGAATCTCTTGGCTACGGGACTAAATCTGGAAGGCCCCCATGGTTTGATGCTGAGTGCCTTCAAGCAGTAAAAGTGAAAAATGAAGCCTACAGAAAGAAGGTTAAGCGTCCCACAAGGCTCTCCCAAGAAACATATAGAAGAAAAAGACGGGAAGAGAAGAGATTATTCCACAAAAAGAGAAGAACTTGGGAAAATAAGAACATGGAGGACACAGAGCCATTGCACGGCCAAAATGAAAGCCGGCTGTTCTTTTAGAGAATAAATGAGGGTAGGGCAGCTTTCAGGCCCAGAGTGACGGCATGCAAAGACACAGACGGAACTCTTATAAGCCACAAAGATGACGGACTAAAGAGATGGGTGCAAGAGTTCAAAGGCACATTAAACAGAGGAACGGTGCCTGTTGAAGTAGGGGTAATAAAGGAAGACTCCCTGAATTCTATTGAACCCCCGGATGAGGATGAAATGGAAAACGCCCTGAGGAACAGCCTGACGAGAACAACCTATCATTACTCGACTCAGGGATTGGGTATATTAGGCTGAGCCATGGGCAGGGTAACTCATTTTAAGGGAATCCGTCACCAAGAAGCAGCAGCTCATCAGGAGTTATCTTTTTTTGTTATTGGATTACCCCCTTCACATTATTTCTGGCATACAGGAAGAGGGGCGTTCTAGAGGTACAACCAAGCCTATTCTAACCAGAGTGAGAAGGTAGAGGTAGAGTGAGAGGTTGATTCCATTCCGTGGGTCTGCCATGAAAAAAAATCAATTCTTCCCAGGCCCGGAGTCGAACCGCCAACGCTAGGCACTACAGCGGGCAATGCCCCAACACTCTCCCCCATCACAACTTCTAATCGGGAGTCACCATCAGGGAAATGGTTGGAGGCTAGACAAGAACTGAGGAAGTGTGAGTGACTTGTCTAGCCAGCAACTATTGACCTGATGGTGACTCACGTGCTTGGGTTCAAATGTCAATAAGCTTAATAAACAACATAAACCATATCCTGACTATTTTTCAACCTTATTTATAATATGATAGTATAGATCCCCTTTTCACAGTACACATAGCACAGCACACTACACTCACCCATACACTACAGAGTAAGGTCACCTACAGAACAAACCCTAGGGTCACCTCTCCTAGGTAAAGAGGTCTGAAGGTTATTGGAGCGGTTTCTCGTATGCAGCAACGAGTTCTTTGTTTGGCTGGTGAATCACAAGGGGTACTAACGCCGCCTGATCGAGTCCTCTTAGTGGGCACCTTACTGGATATAACTTGGTGATAATACCGCATATCATAAAAGAAGAAAAATAAAGAAAAATATATATATATCAAACAGTAAATATCAACTGCTCTGATGTACACTTGAACTATATTAAGTGAATAATCAGAAAGATTCTGCTGAAAAATAGGCGGAGATATTCCCTGACTAGCCGCATCCGGAAGGGGGAGCTAGTCAGGGAGCTCTGAGGAGGCAGCCCCTCTACCTGACTCGAGGGCAGTAGGCTGATACCCTGCTCCTCTTAAATAACCTCATCAAAAAAGCTCAACAACGATGCGCTAGACTGAATACTGGAAAACGACATAGGAACCGTCAAATGGAATATAATTTAGACACCTGGAACATTTTATCTATATATAGACACGGAGCACTTCAAACCCTCCTGGACACCCTAAACGATTATTTCAATAGAAATTGCTGCCACCCAGGAAATCAGATGGACCGGAAATGGAAGTTTCAAGAAGGGACATTGTGATGATCGCCTCCATACTTTTGGCACAGGATTTGTCATAGAAAAGAGACTTGCCCCACTTGTTATAGACTTTAAACCCATTAGCCCCAGGTTACGTAGCTTGCGACTTAGAGGTAAATTCTATAATTTTAGCTTAATATGTGCTCATGCTCCTACCGAGGTCTCTAATGATGAAGATAAAGATATTTTCTACGATGAGCTCGAAAGATGTTATGACGAGTGTCCCAGCTATGACATGAAAATTGTGATGGGAGACTACAACACCCAAATAGGAAAAGAGCCCATTTACAAGGCCACTATCAGTCAATATAGCCTGCAACCGATAAACGTTGAGATCCATATCCAAATTGATGGGCAGAGTGTGAAGAGACTTGAGGAATTTGTATACCTACTGTCTCTGGTCAACCAATAAAATGATTTAGGAGCAGAAGTGGAGAAGTGGATTATGGTGGCTAATCGCTGTTATTTTGCTTTGCAAAAGCATATGAGTGGCGGTCTTCTCAAAATTTGTAAAAGTCAGGCTGTATAAGACTCTCATCCGGCCGGTTCTCACTTATGCTTCAGAGAACTGGACCCTTACCCAAGCACATGAATTCACTCTCCTAAAATTTGAAAGAAGAGTCCTAAGAAGGATATACGGTCCAGTTATAGTTGATGGAGAGTGGAAACGCCGTTCTAACAATGAACTGAGGCTGCTATATAGGGAATTGGATGTAGTCCAGTTTATAAAGCTAATGAGACATAGGTGGGCCGGACATGTGATTAGAATGGAGGAAGACGAAATCCCAGTCTAAATCCTAAGGGAGCGAATCTTTAGTATGAGAAGAGCAGGCCAGCCACGACTTTGGTGGGAGGATTGTGTGGCTTTAGATGCCCGGAACATATTGGATATCTGCAGTTGGAAGGTAGCAGCACTTGATAGAAACCACTGGCGGTCGACACTGGAGCAGGCCAAGACTCGAATTCACGGGTCGTTGTGGCGGATAAGTAAGTATAGACCTGTTTTCCAGCTTTCAGGAGTGAAGGATTTATTTATTTTATTTGATGATTGAGGTATGAAATGAAAGGAAATTTCATGGATAATTGACAATGTCAATAGCAAAACTTAAAATCTTATTATAGGGTGTGTGTGAATAAGTTACTACTATTTTTTAATAAAAATGAAAACTTTATATATAAAAAACAGTCAAATGCTAACCATTCAAAGTATTGTCGATCGCTAGATACTTTCTCTCATCTTTCAGGTAACAAATGGATTACACATAAAAAAAAAATCTTTTGAGGCAATCCAATCATTGACCCATTTTTTAGTTTCGTTTTAAGAATGAAAACGCTGCGCAGGCAGGCTGAGGGTTAACAATCACAACAAGCGGTGATTGGAAGCAGCAATGTCTGGTGAATAAGGCAAAAATTTCTATTTCAGCATTTCTAAATAAATTTTAACCAGGTTTGCAAAATGAGGTCAAGAATTATCATGTAGTATAATTACCTTATCATGTCTCTACTCATATTGAGGTCACTTTTGCTTCAGGGTTTGGCTCAAACTCATCTATTGTAGTCTATAACGATCATCTGTGGTGATTTCATTGGGCTGACGCAGGTCGTAATAAACAAACCAAGCTGATCGCACCAAATGCAAAGCATAAGCTTGGAATTATGAATTTTAAACTTTGCTGGCAATGTTGAGGCGCGTTCAGACAGTTCCCACAACTTTTTCTGCATTGGGTTATCATAGCCTATCCACTTTTCATCACCAGTTATGATACGATGCAAACAATTTTTTTTTTAGATTAAAGGAGTTGTGGCAGTAAATGTCATTCGACATCCTTTCCCTTCATTTGATACGGTACCCCATTTCCTTGCTTTTGAAGTATTCCTAAAGCTTTCAATTGTTTAGGAACTGTTGTTTGATCAACTCCCAATGATTCACCAAGTTCTTCTTGTGTTTGGTTTAGATACTCAAAAAGTAACGTATCCAAATCTTCATTTTCAAACTTTATTAGGGCATCTGGACATTTATCATCTTTGAACTCTATTTAATTGTTTTTAAAGCATTGAAACCATTTTTGGCATATTCTTTCTGGTAGAGCATCATTATTGTACATTTTCACAAGAATGTCCTTCAGTAGCAAAAAGTTTGAAGGTCCCAAATTCACCAGGTTTGAAGAGATATGAAAAACGGCCTGTCTATCAACTGCCTCCTGCAGTGCCACATGCCACGCCCTGATGAAGATCTGCAAGATGGGTCGAAATGTCAGCGTAATAATAAAAAAAACTATTTTTTAAACTTTAGTATTTATTTGACTGCACCCCTCTCCCCTCCCTTCCCCTAATGTTGATAGATTAAGATAGGATTTGTGTTTTAAAGAGCTGATATCAAGACTTGGTATAGTTCCAAAGAATTCATACCATTAATACATAATAGAGATGTATTTTCTAGATGTAAAACTAGATTACTACTAAATACTAAACTATGTCATACAGAATATCAAATATTTTTTTTGTTATTGAAACATAATTTTAAATATCAAAGGAATTATTTTTATCACTTACCAACAATAAAGTTTTATTAACTTCATCAAACTCCTCATACTACTATTCATTAATTCTGAAAGACACTGTTTCCTGAAATCTATTATCCAAGGATAGGTTGTGACTAATGTATTTCTTTGATCATCATTTGAGATATTATTAGTAAAATTAGCTGAAGATGAATGGTTTTTCTCCATAAAATCTGAAACTTCAAAGCACATGTAACGAACAGCTGATGCGAATTATGGTGGTAAATAAGTCAGGCCACATTTACACAGAAAGAAACTTTAATGAACATAATTGAATAACTGCTCTCGGCAGAATAAATAAACCACAATAAGTGGGGGGAGAAGGGTTTCAGACAACACTTGGCAGGTATAACATTTCAAGATATAATAATGGTTGTTCTTGAACTTGGTAATCATCTGGAACTACATCTAAATTGATTTCTAAAACGAATTAGTTAAGAAGCATTTATTATTTTTTTGGCATATGCATTAAAATTGTGATGACTGAAGGATGTTTTGTGAGTAAATTATTTACTTTCAACCCTCAAATAAGTTCACACAACAGTGGCTGACATAGGTTAAAAATCAATGTTTGCCAGGGAATAAACTCAATCCCTATGTGATTGATTGAAAAATTATTTAGATGCAATCTTAATCATAATGAAATTTGGTATCACACTTTCAAAAGATTTATTGTTATATTAGTCCATTTCATGTGATTATGATAAAAAAAAAAAAATCATCATTTTGAGAAGTTGTTTTAGCAAATATCAAAGAAATTACCCATCTTTATAATAATTATCATTGTTTCAACAGTCCCCATGACATTATGTAACATAAATTCTCTTTTTAACGTAAAGAGCATTTATTAGTGCTCAAATAGAAGCTGACAGAATCCACTACAAATCACTATTTTAGGATAATTATCTTTGTACTAATATCTCTTTCTTAGATATTTGCCAAAGAACTGTTATCATGGGAAAAAAATGAGGTTTTTGAATTTTATCAGCTCCAGTTTGGCTGAGTCTAAAGTGGTGTCCCCTTGCAAAGAGGACATTTAAATCCAAAAATTTTGAATGTAATGTTTTTTAAAAATTACTTTGCTATTGAAACATTTGATAATTCTGGCTTCTAAAGATTTATCTTCCTTTTTTTTCTATATGTAATGCTATTTGGTTCACACGTTTAAGGTAAATACAACTGACTAATCCATTATTGATAATGATATACACTTAGTTCGGGTATGAGACATTGTTTAATGATATAACTGATTCTGAGAAACCCAGAAATGGGGGCGAAAAAGGAAAAAATTGATGGTGAACCTAAACATTTTTTATTTTATTCTACACCTGCTACACATTGCTAAGCTGTCCTTATGGATATGTCTGTAGGCACTAGAATTTTGTAGGTTTATTTTGACCACACAGTGGGAAGTTAAATAAATCAACTGTTTGGATAATTAGAGACGGGTCTACACGTAATCATGGTTTCTAAGACAAATAACATTTCTAGAAATATCTTGCCAAGCCAGATTAATGGAAGACTGTTTCAAGAGATTTTAACTGACATTATGGTCTGTGATTTCAACATATGACCATAGCATGCGGGAATCCGCCAGTAGGCTGTCTGTATTTACTGCTCTGATATTTGTATATGTAGCAGAGCTGTCAATGATTATTAAAGAAAATTGGACCAAGCCAAAAAAAATTGTTGTACAATACATATCATGTAACTTTTAATGATCCCTAATCAGTGATTTCCTTACCTTTTTCCACTTACACCCTTTCAAAATTTGTTTTTTTTTCCAGCTAAATTTATTTCTAAATCCACCTCTGACTAAAATAACATTGAAAATCAGTGGATAGCTGTATAAATAAGAAAATAATGGCATGTGAGGCCTGAAGAAAAATATGGCCAGAAGTGTCTCTGCTATGCATCATTTTATGTAAAAAGAAAAATTATAGGTATCTTATTCATGAACTTTTCAGTCTCCTCATGTTATCAAATTCGATATCATCCAGAAATTATTTCAGCAATATTATTTATTACTTACTAGTTAGCCACGTGAACAAAGGGAGACTTTTATTATGAGACCAGAGAAATAATCTTTGACAAGGTGGGGTAATTTTCTTCAGACAGTTCCTCAGTCATTAAATGTATTAATTGAAGAATTAATCCAAGATTTCTCATTTTTCTGATGATCAATATTGCGTAGTTAGGAGAAAGGATATTATGGTTGCTGTTACAAGTTGTTTCTAATTTAATTACTTAAATTATATTAATTATTTAAGAGAGCTATATATTTTTTAAAAAAAGGAACTTTATTTTTAAAAAAAGACCCACCAAATGAATCTAGACCTTCCTAATCTGGTTATAAGGTTTGATTGTACCTCTAGAAAACCACTTCCTCCCACATAGACCAGAAATGGCAAGGTGGGGATTAGAGAAAAAAAATAATCAGTACATTGAAGTTAAAGTATCAAAAGGATACAACATATGAGTCAGTGAGTTATTAAAAACTATATGAGGTCGTAATCCCAAGCATGATAAAGTATAAACTTTAGTAATATTCTCATATTCTCAAGTCTAGTAATACCAGTTCAAAATCAGCCAGGGGAGTTGAAATTTAATTTGAAGGTGGATCCATGGAATGAATCGTTACCTTCCCACTGTGATTAGAATAGGGTTGGCTGTGCCTCTAGAATTCAGGTTTTTTTTAATATCTCATGATATATCAATTGTATCTTTTATTTAAATTGTCACATCAATCAAATTTTACATGCAATGCCGAAATCCTACGAATTTCCTATCCTCCAAAGTCTTAGAAATAAATTCAAGTATGTTGGGCAGTATACAAACTAAATTTGATAACATTTATATATTTCAGATATTCAAAAAAATATTTATTTTCTAGTAAATGGTTAAGGTAGAGTAAAATAACTCATGCTATTATGATTCTCGCTCAATCAAGGCAAGATATTGTATTAAAAAATTCTGACTAATTAATTTCAAGAAGTTTTGTAAAGAATAAAATATTCAATCCCAATACGATAATCATCATGACATGGTTGTGGAGAAAGATATGATTTATAAGTAGATTTGTTAAATTATATTAGTCGTTAAAAGAAGCGTGCCATTTTTATTCAAAATTATGCAAAAGGTGTAAAAGTAGACAATTTAACTATTGCAAAACGAACGATTTCTGATTTACAGAAATTCAGCTCACTGGAATGCCAGCTATACCTCTCAGAGAGCTTTCCCTATCTTTTGAATTTTACACGTCATCTCAATGGCCTTTTTTAACATAAAATTATCAGGAAAAGCATTCATAATAGAGATGCTAACAGTAATAGAAATGAGTCTCTAAACAGCTTATCAGAGAAAGAATGTTTAGTAAAAATGAAATGGCTTCTTTAACATGATATGTTACTATGGCTAAAAATGTTATAGAAACATAACATTTAAATTAGGAATATATGTATAAATAAAAGAGGTTCTTTTTGCCCATAACCAGAACAACTCATCATAACATAATTCCATACTGCTAATTTATTTCAAATTGTAATTTGTCATAGGTTTACCAGATAAATTGAATAATACAAAAAATAACAAGAGGTTTAACTTTCAACAACAACCAGAAAAAAAACTTTATTTTAATGTTTAATGTAAAATTTCTCCAATAAATTACTGAACAGCAATCACCACCACAGATAAGCAATTATCACTTCTGAATCAAGCAAGAACTATTTAAAGCAAATTGTATAAGTACAATATGAATATGAAGATGGCTAACATGTAGGAATGATACACAGATTTATTAAATTGAATATGAATTTATCTTCAGAAGTATTGTGTTTGCTTAAAAGAAAAAGAACAACACAATATAGCAGGATTAGTACATTTATTTTTATAAGATATACAAACTTACTCTGGTTGAAATTCATGATATCATCCATTGAGTTTAAACTAGTTACATTAACGATTTTCATGTTCAAAAGATACTTTAGGAGAATAAAATAATACACTTATAAAAAAATTGTATAAACATATATTCCCAGAAAACACAACATAGTAACAAAAACAATCTCATATGACAGAACTAATACTTTTGGGGTTGATAGCAGTAGTTAGGGATGTTGCGATAGTATCGATATCGGTACATATTGATACTTTAAAACTAATGATAGCTCTATCGATAACCCTAGTGACTATCGATAGTTCGTATTCTCTTCTTGGGCACAAATTATTTTCAAATTTGAAGAGAAGAATAGTTGGGGTGGTCAGTCAAAAAGGAAGGCAAAAATAAATGATAATATTTATATACGTAAAAAATAAATATTATCATTTATTTTTGCCTTCCTTTTTGACTGACCACCCCAACTATTCTTCTCTTCATTATCCACGACAGTCAACCAATTACCAATCATTATTTTCAAATTTTATAAACACATCTTCATACTTCTATCTATTTATTGACGCACGAGATACAGTGTATCAAAAAAGTATTGGCACACATAGCTTTTTTCATGATTCATTGTAAAATAATCCGAAATTGATTCGCTAAACATTTTTATTTAATAAAATATTTAGAAAAATACAAAATTGGGGTAAAACAAATTATACTTAATTAAAAAATTAAGCAAACGAAAAATCACTTGAACACAATCAAAAAAAGTATTGGCACACATAACTTTTTTCAGGATTCATTGTAAAATAACCCGAAATTGATTCGCTAAACATTTTTATTTAAGAAAATATTTAGAAAAATACAAAATTGGGATAAAACAAATTATACTTAATTAAAAAATTAAGCAAAAGAAAAATCACTTGAACACGGTCAAAAAAGTATTGGCACACTTTAATTTAAGGTTTATTTCATGGACTAGAAATTTATTAATATTTTATTATCATGCCATTGGAGTCTATTAAACGGTGGGCCAGACCTCCCTATCCTGCACCCCTCCCCCACATCCCTATAAATTGCATATCGTTGTGTTCCTTGTAACTATTTATTAAAAAAGAAAAATCAAAATGGCGTCCAAAGATGGCGGATTGGCGACTTTGACTTTAGTTAATTTTTTGGTCACTGAGAATCAACACCTGCCTTAACTTCCTCATTGTTGGTCTTTTATTAAAGCTGAATAGTCAGAAAATAATAAAACAAGAACAAATATTTAAAAAAGATTGGCTTAGGCAATAAAAAAACCCAGTAAAGTCAAAAATTTTAACAAAAAAATTTTCAAGTTGAAAATCAAGCGTCGTTTGTAATTAAACGGGCAACAATAACGCAAGTTGTGCTAAAATAAAACATCTGGAGAATATATTTTTCTTTCTAAAACAATGATTACTTTTTAAAATATTTGAAGTAGTTACGTAGAAAAAGCACTTATTCGGGAAAAAAGTGGTGCCGGCGTAGGTACCTCTACCACACCATTCTTTACACTTAAATGGCTTAGTTATAATGATATAATAACGTTTTTGGTACATTATATTGGTTTTGTTAACGAATAAATATTAATGCAATCATTTAATTGTCAAAAAAAAATTAAACAATTTTTTTTTTAAATTTATTATTTTATTTTTTTATTTAACTTACTTTATTCTATACGAAGGTCGTGAAAAGTAGACATCTATTGTAAAAATGATATGATTATAATAATAAAACTTAATTGAAAAATACTTTGCTGAATATCTTGAATTTTTTATTTAACGTTTGCAATTTAACACTTTGTTTTGTATATTTACTGATTCTTAGAGGTAATTTAAATTGTATATTCTTTCCAGGAAATGAGCCATATCAATACCTGTTTTATGAACTAAAATAATATATACCTAATCTGAACTACATATAATAAATAGTTGCCGGGTTGTTTAGTAAAATTTATTGTTATTAAATTGCGGAATTAATTTTTTGGAAGTTGGACCATATCATAAAAAAATAGGAAATTTTAATATTGAATGCATTATTCCCTCTACACAAATAAATATGGAAAGGGCGAAACTATAAGTTGTTCTAGTAACCGGAACTGATTGTTTGGATTAGGTGTCAAAATGAAGGAAAACGCGAAATCGAACCCAAAAATTGGAAAAATACATTACGCGAACGAGAAAGGAAGTGCCAAAATCTCGGAAAAGAAAAAAAGAACCAGTATCTATTTATGGCTAAACGACTGTATAGTAGACAGATGAACAGAATATTTCAAGATGCTACTAAAAGGGAGTCAAATGCTGGAGAAGTTTGGATGATCTTAAGGGGACGATGCAGATTTATTATGGTGAAGACCATTTTATCGGCTAGAAAGATTTGTTCGAAGCAATTGGCAAGTCAGGTGGCCTGGACAAAGTAAACCGAACTGCTGCACGTACATTGTATTATTGACAATCCTCGTTAGTAATCTCTTGAAAGAAAAAGGATTGATATGTTTTGACTGGAGCTAATATTAAACCGTTAGCTAATATTAAATATTAAACGACCATTAAAATTTACCCTCTATTTTTAATTTAAACATAGCTGTTGAGTTCTGAACATGCATTGCTTCTAAAATATAATACTCAAAGACCACTTTGTTATATAAATATTATTCCTGGAAAATGTCTTAATTCTCGTGAGATTAGCTCAAAAATTAGAGTGCATCAATAATTTTTAGATCCACTGTATAATCATAATACTAACTAGCCCGTGCGAACAATTCGCATAAAATATTGGTCAGTGAACAATTGATAAATTAGGGAAATATGTTAATGCAATGTATTATGAGGTGGAAGAATTCATTTTCGTTCTCTTGGTCGCATTAAAATAGTTAATTCATTATATTAAACCAAACATTTTGTACAATTTGCTGTAGTCTGTATCCTTCATAATGGTCATAAAATGTTCATAATGGTCTGAATTCGATTTTTTTTTTTGTAGGAAATTTTGTAAAGTTTTAATTATTACGAAATTTTCTTGATTCTAATTCTGTCACCCCTCATAACTTTGAAACTATTGACAAAAAGAAAATAATGTTTCTTATGTTTTTTGTAGTCTTTCCTCTGCAAAAATAAAAAGTACATTTGTTAAAAACTGAGAAAAACCTTTTGGAAAAAAATGACAAAACTCCATAACGAAAAAAAAAATTAAAACAATAAACCTGCTTGGAAAAAAGTATTTGCACACTATGATTCACAAGCTCTGTTTACTTTGGCTTTAATCCTCTTGTGTCCATAGGTCATAGGTTTGTTAACTAATTTATTTCTAATCGTTTATTACCAGTATTCTCTAGTCTTTCAATCAGTTTCCTTTAGTCAATAGCCAATTATCATGCCAAAGACAAGTGAACTGTGTTCCGCAACTCACGAAAAAATTGTTTTACTGAGGGGGTCAGCAAAAAACATTTCGCCAAATTGCCGATTTCTTAGGGTTGAATTTTTCTACAGTGAGATACGTCATAAAAAGGTATGAATAAGTTGGTTCAACCGAAAACAGTGAGCGTAAAGGGCATCCAAAAAAGGAAATCCCAGGCTGAAGAGGAAAATCAGAAAAGAAGCTCTTAAAAATCCTTTGATAAGTTCTCGGGAGCTGGCTACAATGGTCCAATCAACGTCTGGAGTTCAGATTACTAGCAGGACAATTAGATATGTCCTGAATTCGAAAGGGCTCCATGGTAGAGTTCCAAGAAAGAAGCCTTGCTTTTGCTAGGGAGTACGTACAGAAACCCTTAAGCTTTTGGCAAAATGTCATCTTTTCTGACGAAAGCAAATTTAATTTGTTTGGTTCAGATGGTCGAAGGACGATATGGCGTAATCGTCGTACATCGTAATGAAGCCCTAAAGAAGCCAAATGTTTTAACAACTGTAAAGCATGGTGGGGGACATGTTATGGTTTGGGGGTGTGTTTCCTACCATGGCGTGGGAAATCTTGTGAGCATCGAAGGCGTTTTAAATGCGGAAGGCTATTTGAACATTTTGCGACGTAATTTGCGTGTTAGTGCCGAATAAATGGTAATCCAGTATCAGTACTATTTCCAGCAGGACAACGATCCAAAACATACTGCGAGGAGAACAAAGGAGTGGTGAATATTTAATGTTCCAAGACAGCTCCACACTCCTCTTCAGTCACCAGATATAAATATCATTGAAAATTTATGGCACACCCTTGACCAAAATGTAAGAAAACACCATATCACTAGTGGACATCACCTTAAACAACTTCTTGTTCAAGAATGGGAACAAATAAACTTAGATTTAATTAAAAACCTAGTGCATTCAATGCCCAGACGTCTACAATTATTGACGCAAATGGCCTATTTACAAAATATTAAAAGTATTAAAATTTAAAATAAACTTGTAAATGTGGAAGTGTGCAAATTCTTTTTTCCAAGCACTTTTATTGTTTTAATTATTTTGTTTGATTATGAAGTGTTTTTATTTTTTTGTAAAAATAGTTTTTCAGTTTTTAATAAATTTACTTTTCATTTTTGCAAAGGAAAGCGAAGTTTTTTGTTTCCTTGAACTACTTTATTCATAAAAACGTGTTGTGCAAATACTTTTTTCTATCACTGTATCTACATGAGATATATAGAAAATTTATCGCTCTTTCAAAATTACTAAAGACGGAAAAGGTTCCTTGATAAATGAAGGAGGGTATGATTTAGGAATGGGTGATGTGGAAACGGTTAGGACTATAGGACTGTGGTCTGAGGAAAGATCATCAAGCCTTGAAATGGAACAGTGTAGTGATCCTAGACCTTTGTGTAGGTAAAAGTCTAGAAGGTCGGGATTGCGGTTGGGATCTGTTGGCCAGTATGTGGGAGTATTAGGTGAAAGGATGTTGCTGCGATGGGATAATTATAATTATCTTATTATATCATATTTATAATTATTATAATTAAGTGCAGATAGCAGTGTTCGCCCTCGGGAATTTGTGGATCTGGCTCCCCATTGTTGGTGTTTTGCATTTAAATCTGCACCTAGGATGAAATGGTGTCCTAAGGAATTCAGGAAGGAAATTATTTGGGATTCGGAAATGGGTTTTTTAGGCGGGGAATATGCCGCAACTAATGTTATTGGGTAAAGGGAAGTTTGGATTATTACGGCGTGGATTGTAGGAAATTATGGGTTGGTAAGGGAAATAAATGATGGGAGAGAGATCGCTGGATAATTATAGCAGTGCCAGCATGTGCTGTTCCATCAGGATGATCGGTTCTATAAATATTGTAGCCAGGAACGTTGATTTGTCGTTTGTTGGTTAGTCGGGTTTCAGTTATTAGTGCTATGTCGATGTTTTTGTCATGTAATAAGATTGTCAGTTGGTTGATGTGATTTGGAATACCATTCGCACATTGGAATCTAGAATCATTTCATTGAATTAAGGATTATGGATTATTTTCCTCTATATTAACATTCCTAATTGAAAACTAACAAAAAGATTACCTATTTATTCATTAAAAACAATATACCAATCCAAAGCAGAAATATTTTTAGATGAAAACTTGAAAAAATGAAGTGGGTGGAATTTTTTGCCTGTCAGTGTATAATACATATCTAGTCCTCATCTGTTTGCGTTTTGAAAAAACTTTGTTGTATGAATGACATCTCACTTGTGACATAAGCTTTCTAAGAGAATCAACTCATGCAATAAATACTGTAGTAGCCTCCTGTTTGAGTGATTTACCAGATTTTATATTTTTTTAAATTTTACTGTGCAAATAAAGAAGCTTTATCAAAAAGAAACTTAAAAAAAAAATTCAAAGGGCAGTAAATAATGCAGTTTTATCTGCTGGTTTTATAAATTTAGCAAGTGTATCCCTTTTTATTTGTTATAAACTCGATGATTTGTTATTTCTCTTTATTGAAATTAAAATGCTTTATTGGTTCATTGCACTTTTAATACCTGTAATATTCTTTACCTTCTCCCCAACATTTTAAAAATATTTCTAGCAGTTATTATTTTTTTGATTGCTGCTAAATCATTACCTGCACATCCCTAGTGGTATTGGACCTTCGGGGTCGCTAAGCATTGTTATTATAAATCCTGATAATAATAAATCCTGATAATTTGAATACATTTAAATTCATTTGTCCGTATTCATCTTATCAAGAAAGTTGTGGTTTTGATTATACTTAAGTAAAGAATAAAAATTTAACAACTAATATCAGACAAGCTTTTCAGATTTATATATATGAAAGTTAAAGTGATTAAATGAAGAAAGTTCAAAAAATTGGGACAAAGCTCAATAAACTTAATCTGTGCACCGACATTTAAATTTATTGCAAAAACATATTTCACTAAATACAATACACATTACATACATATACAGGATATTTTCTAGATTGGAAGCACCTCAACATGGTCAGCTAAATAGAAGCTTCTACTTAGTGACCAAAAAGCATTAATCATATTGTTTTTTGTTTTTTTTTTACAATATGTTGGTTTGAACACATTGTGCTCTGAATTGTGAATAATTTCAACAAAAACAAACAAATAAAAAAACATTATTTTGTTTACATTATCATTTCCATTTATTTTTTTTTCCATCTAAATACATTGTATGTTCATTGTCAATCTTATACATAATTTGTTACATCTATTTTATGGGAGGTACTAGTTATGAAGGGAATGAGGAAGAAAAACAATGATTAACATCTTGATAAAATTTTGAATTTGATTAATAAATTTTTAACACTGAAATATTAAAATAAAATAAATTGTGATTTTACTTTTTAATGTAAGTTAATAATAACTTTTTTTTTAAATTATGTTTTTCCTCCCTTTAAAAATTGTATGCTTGCTAATGATTAGCATTCAAATTTAAGTACACAAACAAAAGTTATAAAACTATAATAATAATCTTTTCATATCAACCCAATTAATGTAAGATCCATAACCAGGATTGATTTATCTTAGAGCATATTTTATAACATGGATCTTAGATTTACTGATCATATAAAAAACAAACTATCTAATGGTGTTAATCTCAATCAAAACCGTTGTTTGTTTTTCATAAAACATGAGAACATTTCCTTATAACTAATTTAAGCAAGGTTATTACAATTTCAAAGACATTAAATTGTTTGACAGGAGGACTAAATAGCTTATACCACTCTTGTTACTGTATTCTTATATTTTTTTTGGTTTTTTATTTTTGTAGTGCATCTTATTTTTTTTTAAAAAAAAAGAATCTGTGGTTCAACTAGTTATACGAGTAATACTTACAGAGTATAAATAACACTTTTATGTTGATAAGCAAAAAATCAAGTGTGATGAAGCTTAAAAAATAATACTTATATTCAATGTACAATGTAATTATTTCAAGTAACACCAGCTTCCCTGGAATTATATACATTTATAATATGTCAACAATATAAATATATTCTAATGTTAGGTCCCATGAAGTTATTAGAATTGTCCCTTACGCAAAAATAATGCATTACCATGAAAGCTCATCTAAGGGGTATAATAAATATGAAAGAACCAAGTAGGCTGACCATGAACATTTATTTAGGCTATCCAAGACTAGGCGCTTCATGCTGAGGTCATATTTTACTGTCTCTCAGATTATCCTTACAAAATTTAACTACTAAAATTATTTTAATTTAATTAATCCTATTAAAACTTCAAGGTTATTCTACATTGTTATCACAGCAGGATCAAAAGTAAATACAAATTATTTCTTACAAAGATATATTTATAACTTAAAATGAAATTATTCCATTGGAAAATAAAACGGTTAATTTTAAAATTAGACTAACAGACTTTGTTTTATTTTTTTTTATAAAAAATTTATCACCAATCAGTTAGTATAATTTTTTATTCATTGTTCTCATTATTCAAAATATTTTTATTTGTCATATAGATTCATGATTCATTTCGCATTTAAAATAAAGATCATAATAATAATAATAATAACATTTGACATGCTAATGAGTTTATATGATATATTAAATGTATATTTTGAAATGTTTTTTTTTTCTTGTGTTCATAAAATTTATTTTCAAATAAAAATGTTGTAAATACTTTTTTGATTTGTCATTCACGAATAGCAAATAAAAATTATTTTAAAAATAATGAATCACAAATGTATTTAAAAGTCATCATTTGCAAGTAATGAGAATTTACCTAAAGCTAATGACTAGTCTGACTCGTTTTGATCATTTTCTGAATGAATTTAGAGTTATAATAACTAAAACTAGTGTTTTAAGAAGGAAACATTTCAAATTGTTTGGAAACTACTGTATTAAGATCAATGGAATAATTTAACAGGGAATCAAGTAACAATGAAAATAAAGTTATAATAGTTATTGAAATAAAAAATATTTTGCAACGTGAAAGACTGTATTCTTAATTAGGGTTACCATAGAGAATTAATAATAATAGTTGCACTTGTTGCATTAGCCACCGGCACCAGAAAGGCAAGGCACTTTCTACCTTCCTGATATTTTATGAATAGGCCAGAGTGTTTCTCAAGCCTCCTAATATTTCATAGTCATATACTTAAAAATAACTGACAAGAAGTTCAATAAATCTTACAAGTAATAATAACATTATTTTACATGTAATAAACTGATGACTGGGTTACTAATTAGGTATAGTATTATAACCTTTGCCCCCTCAATATTTCCCTAGTGCCAGTGCCCATGCTGATTGCTTAAAAAATATTACTCATAAACAAGAACTTTCAATGAACATTTTACCCTGGATTTAAAATTGTTTTTATAAAGCTGAAGTTTGATGATATAGATGTAACTAAAATTTTTTTTTAAAAACTATGTTAGCAAAAAATAAGTATTTTACTCAGGGTGTGTTTCTACACTATTATAGGTATGTAACAAAGTTGCAACTATACATAGAATAATTTCAGAGGTATAGCTTGAAGAAAGAATACGCATCTCTCACAATTAACAGTTATCTACCCATCAATATTTAAATATCAGTGTACATTTCTTTGTCAGAGTATCAACAGTTATTAAAACAGGAGAAGAAAGATTTTATTTTTATTTTTTAAATTATTTTCATTGATGTATTAATATTTTTCTCATAATGAATAAAGGAAATGGAAATCATTTTTAAGCTAATAAATTAATTATTTAGGTGCAAGAAATTTGATCAAAAAATAATTACTTTAAAATAAAATATACATCAATAACTTTTTGTAACTTGAACTAGAACTGAAACCAGATGTCAATTCAGTAATAACTATAAAGATTTAACTAAAAAATATATATATTGATAATATTTTATGACTATGAATATAATTGCAAAATATTGTAAAAGAAACTTAAGGATTTATATTCATTAAAAAAAGATTTTCTTTTTATAATGTAATCATCGCATCCATTTAAATAACTATAGGTACTCTATAATTGAATTTATTTACGAACTAAAATATAAATATGCATGTTTTATTTCTCTCAAGAGCAGTAACATCTTTAGCATTTAAGGGACAGCAATTGTTTAAGTTACAAAAAATGATATAATTAAAATATAAAAGTGAGATCTGTCATTTTGACACATTCAGATTGTATAAAGAATTAGGATTCAATCAAATGATTATAATTTAAAAAAAATGTTTTTATTACAGTGGTGAGTGGCTTTATTTGTCAGATTTTGTTTTTTTTGTCCACCCCTTCCTCGCCTTTTGGGAGATACAGTGGTTTTCCCTGGCCAAAAGGAGGGGGCGGAGGATTAATGCCAGAGTTAAAAGTGCTCCCAGAGTGTTCCAGAGTGCTCCCCCAGCACCAGGACGCGAACTTGTAATTATTTTATCATTCAAACTTTGATTTATCAGATTACCGGGCAATGCGTGTTTGGCATGTGCGTTCGCCCAATCAGCCACTCTCCCCATTTATTTGTTGGAATATATATTTTTATTTTATTCAACTGAAATAAAATATAATTCAATGCAAATATTTAATTGAACTGCCTTAATAATCCAATTTTCCTCCCCTGCAAATGTATGTGAAAAGATGACACCACTGAACAAAAAATATAAATGGATAATGCCATTTTTAAAAAATTATATTAATTTTATTTTAATATTTTGATTCAATAAAAAACACTTAATCATAATGTAACATTAGTTCTCCCTTAATTACTGTATCATGTTATTTTTTAAAAAACATTTTCCTAAAAAAACTAACATGCAGTTAATTTATAATACATTATATTACAATATAATAAATTGGTGCAAGTTAACTTACCATATATGCACCATAATGATTAGTAACACATGAGTGATAACATTTTCACTACAATTCTATGAAAATAAATAAATATTTATGTACACTTGATAGTAGCTGTAGTAATTGGAACTAATCTTTGAAAATAAAAATTAACATTTAAAAAGCATAGGTCAAAAACAGTCTTCATACAATCTCTATCACAATCAAGCAATTCTTATAGAAGTTTAGACAACCATAAGATCTTCTGGACTATTTACATAGTATATATTACATCTCAACCATTAAAAAACATCCTATAATATCTAAAATATACAATTTTGTCAAATCACTCAGTAAGTTCAGAAGGGACTACCGTGCAATTGTTGGGTGGGAATTTAAAAACCTTAGTAAATTTTATTTACTTCTGTGTTTTATAGATTTTGTTGTCACCTAGAATACTTTTAAAGAATAAGGCAATGCACATATTTTTGCATAGTATAATAAGTTGTTTTACAGTTAAAAACTTTCTATACACATGGCTTATCAAACTATTCCATTCTTTTACATACAAGAGATTTTACACTTTATACAAATATGAATTTGATGTTTATATATAAATGCCTTATTTATTATTGTGAGTACTTATAGGATAAATTTTGCTACACAACTGAATACTATTCAACCTTGCATTTAATACTGATGAAGTGATTAAGTGATTTAAATAAAATAATTTTATCTTGATTTCATCCGGTCTTATATTAAAGATCTACTTTTTTTGTTTGTGAGCTTAATGTTTCACCCATATGTTTTTTTTTTAAAAACATATAAATTTCTCTAAATGTTGGCCTAAGATTTTGATCCCGTGTCCAACATTTAATCATGAATTCAAAAACATCATTGGGACATATTGGTGGCTTTGGTAACAGAATCTGCAAAAAAAAAAATAGAATTGGTTTTTAATCATTTAATTAAATAGAGAATTATGTGTACCAGATATACATATGTTGTTGTTTTTTGTTACTGAAAATAGTGTTTAAATAATTCTTTAATATTATTAATAAATATTTATAAAATTATGTGTGTATATATCAATATATATATATATATATATATATATATATATATATATATATATATATATATATATATATATACAAAAAATATGGAATAAAGTGCTAAAGTTCTCTGCTAGAGGAAAAATAAATCAAGATACTCATGACACAGTTACCAGAAAAATTAAAATAAAAAATTATAAGGGGAACAAAAAAGGAATGTCTGAAGAGTGCTAACTGTGAGGAAAAACCTATAGGCTGTAAAAAAAAAGTTTGGGAATTCTAAGAAGACTTAAGAAAATAAGAGAAATTATATAAAGTAGTGAGACATTCGGTATCAGATTTTACCAGGCACTGGGTAATAATAAGCTATAGGCTTCTGTAGGCACTATGTAGTACTGTTAGTCAAAAACCAGACAACCAGAAAGGTATCCAATACCATGTAATAATTTCACACAAACACTAGGTACCGTATTATGCCTGGTGATATTTTATTACCAGGTATAGAATAAATGTGCCTGAAGAAATGTGTCACATCCAACCCAAGTTCATTCCCAATAATTTACTTTTGTGGCTCTCTCCAATCCCTTAAAAGATGTTCATGTATTAGTGTGGTAATTTCAGTGGCACAGCATAAAAGATAATAATAACATCCTGCTTAACTGGATATGTCCATATAATGGAAATATATTAGGGGAACATTATGTAGAATTTGGAAGAGGAAGAAGCATACTAGACAAGATATTCATTCTAAAAATGGTACTAAAAAAACAATGGAAAGTAGATCAAAATGTACACGCCTTGATTCCATGGACAGTCTGTTTGGAAGATCATGACTGAGCTGGGTGTTACCCTGGAAGTTGGTGAGATTGATGAAGGCATGTACAAATGATTCTGAATTCAGAGTCCATATAAAAGAATACTATTTAAAGTCTTTGTGATGAAAAGAGGTTTCACTGATAAAGAGAGGGAGATGGGTTCTCACTTATGTTGTTAGTCTTTGAGAAGGTATTAAGTTCAGATATCAGTTGAAAATAAAGGAATGAAACATAAAATCTTGAGATAAGATAGCAGTATGATGAAAGCAATTAACAGGTTATTTAGAAATTGCAATAAGAGGAACAAATCAAATTGGCCTACAAGTCATCCAAGATGAAACAAAATATTCGATAGTATACCAAAAAATTCTTCCTGGAATACCACTGGGATCTCAGATATCTACAATATCCTCAAGAAATGAAGGTAGGTGGAGTATGTAGCAAAAAGCAATCCATCATAATCTCTCTATACTGCAATGAATGCACACTTGGCTCGAGACCATGTGGGAAGCCATAAACCAGGTGGATATTTAGGATCAACAAAGATGCTGCAGAGCTTAATGCAGCAGCTAACCGGAAAGCAGTAGCCTAAGATAATCAGAGTTGGAGAAGGCTGGTGCAGGTGTCCAGAGTTCTGGTTTGTAAAGCCTATCTTAATAATATATATGTATATATATTTTATAAGCTTTACGAAATTATTTAATAAATGGGCTTTAGTCAGTGAACTCACCGGTAATTCTCCTCCATAGTACATTTGTTCAGCATTTTGAACTACTTCATCATTCGTGAGAGTCTCAAATGGCCTTTGTGAACATCTGCTCATTATTTCCCACAGAGTAACAGCGAAAGACCAAACACTGCTAGCACACGTGTGTCGATCCTAAATGACATTAAATAATATGATTAAATTTTGATATTTGCAGAAACTTGTAGCGCAAATAACAATCAAGGTAAATAAAAATTCCCTTAGAATTTTTTTTCGTCATTAAATTATAAGTTACTTTTATCCCACTTTCTATGTTTTTATGGAGGTTTCTGTTCTTAAAATTTCATTTAAGGTTGATTGGAATGAAATAATAAACTGAAATAGTTTGATATTCATTTTATTATATCAAAACCTATTCAAGATATAGATATTAGTCTGTGCAATAAAAATGTTCAACAATTATTTATAGACAAGTAATTGTACTGACACATAATCTTGTTTATTTATCTTCCTAGTACAAAAATAGTAGATTTATTCTAAAATTGTCCTTAAAAGAATATTTTAAACACTAGTAGATTTATGCCCCTACAATTGTTTTATGTTAATAAATAAGTAAATTCATATTATAAATATTGTGAATGTTTTTGATTTTTTAATCAAGTAACTTTTACCAAGATAACAGACATTCTTGGCAAAGAGCGCTATAATTATTTAAAGTGATAAAAATTGTCCTCCGAGTTTCAAAAATAATAAAATTTTAAATAAAATAGTTAAAGTAAATAATAAAATTATGCTTATTTATCAGTTTCTTGGATTCAATAGTTCTCTAAATTTAGATTTAATATAATTCAACAATTCTCTAAATTTTGGTCAAAGCAATTTCCATTAACCAACTATACTAAGAAAATAGAGGCTAGGATTCGATGTTGGTGAACTTAATATTATAAACGCAGAGCTTACCACTCAGCTATTATGGTATTCTTGGATTTATCAATTACTTAGATAATAATTTTATCCATAGCAGATTCTAAAAATATCTTGTGATTTTAATTGCAAAGTGATGGCAATAGATTATTTAATTACTTTTTTTACATATATCAACTGGTGAATTTCTTATATGTCATCACATCAAACTAATCACAAATTATTAAGTTTGAGAAACCAATTCACAAATCAATAAATTCAAAAATGATTTATATTACCAAAAGAATGCTCTCCCAAGGCATCCATCTAATAGGTGCTGGAGGTCGACCACCTATAGCACTGTAATCATTCTCGTAATCTGGATTACATATTGCAACATCTGAAATTTTTACTGTATAGCCTCTTGCCACTAAGCAATTTCTGAAAAATGAAAATAATTATAACTACTGATGAATATATTATATTCCATCATTATGGAATATAATCATAGTGTACATCATTGTATTGGCGTTATTTGTAATCAATGTATTGTTATTACCATTGTAGCTATATCTGGATTCAAACAAATTAAAATTGAATATAGCATAGTTATTTAGTCATTATATATTAGTAATCTGGTTTCTCACCTGGCTGCAATGTCTTTATGAACCAAATTTTTGGATTCTAAATATTTCATTCCTGATGCAATTTGTATTGCCATAAACATCAAACAGCTATACCTGGAATTCAATTATTTTATATACTTCTATGTAATTATTTTATTTTAAAAATTTTCTTTAGCATCTACTTTTACTTGAATAATTTATCTTTTAGTTTATTAGATGATAATAAAAAATGTTTGACTCATTTTAAATTTTGTTGTTTAATTGTCGGGTACTCACTTTATTGAGTCATTGTTGACAAGCAAATGATGAAGGTCACCCAACTCAGCTGGAAATTCAGTTACAACCCAGGGTGGTTGCTCAGTAGTACAGACACCCAATGTCCTTACAACATTTTGGTCATTGAGACTTGATAACAATTTTGCCTCTCGTACACATTCACCTCTCATAATTTTCACAAGGACTCTTCCTTTTCCAACTTCTTCTCCATCCATTTCACACATTAATACCTATAAGATAATGTAAGTCAAAAAAACATTTTAATAGTCATTAAGTAATTTATAATTAAAATGTTATAAAAATGATTTATATTTTAAATGAAATTATATTATAAATAAATGCCAACATTTACAATAGTGAATCATTGAAGGACTACATTGTATAAATCATATTGAAATCAATCAAACATGTTGATATAGATTTGTATTGAAACCATTTCAATATTATTGAAGGAGTGTCAATATTATTGAATGTGTTGGTGCTATATTGAGCAATATTAAATAATTTGTACGGATTTTGACTTTGTGGGGCTCTGGATGATATGATATTTAGAGTATTTGTACACGTTTGTTGCCTACACAATCCAACACACCAGGCATTATTTTTCTTTTATTTAATTAATATTTTCTTCCACAGTTTATGGTTATCCATTTTTCATTACTACTATTAATCTGAGATGATTTATCACTTCAATAAACAAGCATTTTATGGCATCATCGCTGTTCAGTGATACATGATGAAGTTTGGTACTCTTGATAAATCTCTCACATTTAAAAGCTCTTTTATTTTTAAAACATAAGTTGCATCAATATCATTCAAATTAACATTTTCATATCATTTATTTTTTATTGTTGTGTATGTTTACTTAGACATTAATATATTTTAACAATTAATGTAAACCCTACTCTATTTTTTTCCTGGAGTTTAATCAAATTTCAAAGTTTTTCAAACTTAAAAAATATTGTAAAATGAAAACCACTCCATTGTACAAATGATTTCGAAATTATTTAAATAAGAACATTGATTTGAGATATTTTCATAAAAGTGGATTTTCAGTAATATAGGTGTAAAATTTTCCCCATGTATATTGGTACTTTTTTGGAATATTTCTTGAAAAAAAAATGAAGAAGATAAATTGGTACCAAAATTGTCTTTTGGGCTAGGATTCATTTAAATATACCATTACATAGTGTTTCTATATACCATAAAATATTATTTTTGCATTTGTTAGTCCACAATCCAATACACCAGACATTATTTATCTTTTACTTAATTAATATTTTCTGCCATAGTTTATATTTATCCATTTTTTATTACTATTATTAATCTGAGATGATTTATTACTTCAAATAAACAAGCATTTTATGGCATCATCTCTGTCCAGTGATACATGATGAAGTTTGGTACTCTTGATAAATCTCTCACATTTAAAAGCTCTTTTATTTTTAAAACATAAGTTGCATCAATATCATTCAAATTAACATTTTCATATCATTTATTTTTTATTGTCGTGTATGTTTACTTAGCATTGATTTATAATAATTCAGTCTTAATTTATTTATTTTTTATGCATTCCTAAAAAGAGTAGCTAAGGAAAGAATACCTCTCCAACATGACAAGTGCCCAAGTGCTGGGTAACTCGAAGGCAATAACGTGGAATTGGAACAAGTTCTCCTTCTCTACATTTGTATGGTTGTCCCATACTAGGTGCTATATTCCATGAAACAGCTGGAGGTGCCATCTATAAAAAATAAGTGGATAGTCACATTCTAGGTCTAAAATATGCTTCTTATTCAGTATAAGTTAACCAAAACTATCCGCTATTGCTAATTCCTTTAATTTACTTCAAAAAACAAAAAAACATTAAATTAACTAGGTATTAATTTTTGGTTTTCAGTTTGTATCTATTTTGGTTGTTAATCATATATTAAAATCTTGAACGATTAATTTTAACTTAAATAAAATTTTTATTAATCTAACTGTAACATATAACAAGCTTTTGATTTTTGAACTAGTGAAAGCCAGTCTTTTGAATTTTTAAGAAATAATTTTATTTCATGATTTCAAAATCACATTTTGTAATAATAATGTTATTATTATCTTCCTATAATTGTTTTTTTAATGATCCGATTTCTTACTTGTAATCAAGAGTCTCTTTTCTTTATTACTAACTTATTATACTTTAAAACTTTTGATTTTTCAATTTAAATAAATTTAGATTCTGAAAGGCTAATGAAACTCAAGCTCATTTGTCTCACTGATTTTCAGTAATATATTGCATTCACAGTTTGTTTTTTTACTGATGTTAAATAAAGAAAAAAAACATTAAGTTATATATCTTCATTGAGATGCTATTCAGCTTGTGTCAGTTTTTAAAAGTCAAACTCAATAATTCAATTTACTGCTAAATGAAGAATTTTTTTTTTAAGTTTTATTTGTGAGATTCTTTGGATTTCCAGCTTTTTAAACTATTATTTATCTTGATGACTAAAAATAGTTAACATTTATTTAAAGGAGTAAAAGAATGATACTCGAATTATTTAATAAACACTGTGAGTTATAGTGTAGTGATATAACAATTTCGTTCAATGCAAATTAAAATGACATTTTGTGATTTTTCATTGCATTGGAAATTTCTCACATTTAAGGCTCAATTGTATTGAACTAGTTTACAAACTATTAAACAACAAGTTTAATAGTGGGTAAATTTACTAGTACGGTGATGATGACTATTCGAAAACTTTTACTTCCATTGTGGCCAAATAGCTATTAAGTTTAAATCACTTATTATAAGTATTTCTTTTAGGAGAGGATTCTCCCAGCTTGACCACTAGCAACTATATATATTTTTTTATCAATGCACATATTTTAGCTAGTTTGCTAGCTATCAAATAATGATTAAACTAGTATGACTTTTAATTTACCACAACAGTATTTAGCTAGTGAACATGATTTAAATGGGCAAGCTTACTGAGTTTGCTACCTCATAGCTTGTTAGGTAGATCAATTTAATCAAACTCTAAAAAATAAAATGTTTTTCTCTATTTTTCTAAACTAATTCATAAGCAAAATGAAGACCTGAAACTTACTCTATGCTTCTCACGAGGAGCTGTATGGTATCTTTTTCTCACAGGTGACCCTGGTCCTGTAACTGCATAAGGACTTGCTGTTCCTCTTCCCAAACTTCTTGAAGCAGTCATGCTTTTTGTTTGGGTCTGTGATTCTTCATCACTTTCTTTTACTATTCCTTCATTCTGTACTATCTCTTCTGATGTTTAAAAAAAAAAAAAGTTACTGATTTTAGAGGAAAGGCTCATCATTGAAATATTTGACATTGTTACAACTTGTATGAATTTTTCATTTAGTTAATTAAACTGCTCAACAATGAATAGAGATATTTCTATTTTAATTAAAATACACTATTTTTTTTTTTGTTTGATAGAGATTATCTTATTTGTTGGTAAACATAAAACGTAATCAACAAATATTCTTTAATTTGAATAAATGATTTACAAATGGATAGTCAAGATGAAAGCAATTGTTTTAGAATTTTCTCAATTTTAATCCAATAGTAGGGAGCGGGGTAGCTCAGTGGTAGGGCACTGAGCTTCCAATGCAAAGGTCCCGAGTTCGAACCCCGGCTCATGGCAGAAGATTTATTTATCTGTTTCATTGGCCGTGGGGCGACCTTGGGTCAGAAGTCCCTCCTGGGGCACACCCAGCCTCTATAAAGTGGGTACTCTTAATTAAATAATTAATTAAGGGGGAAAACCTGGCGGTTGAGCGTGAGCGTGATCGTGTGAGCGTTTTTTTTTTTTTTTTTTTTTTTTTTTTTTTTTTTTTTTTTTTTTTTTTTAATCCAATAGTATTCTGTTTAACAATGGAAAGACATCGTATTAAACCAGAAGTTTGGAATATTATTGTGACAAATAGCAGTCAAGGACATAGGCAACTAAAGTGGTACTAAAGAGATTGATCGAGAGCACTTTAGCCACATACACTCATGTCGAGAGGAGAATCTGGCCATTACCAGAACTCCAATATATACAATTTACAAAAGGTAGCGAGCCCACTACCGTTTCAACCTTCTTGGAGGATTGTAGGGATGAGTGGAACTAAATATGGATTGTAAAAGGGGATTTGAATGATTCGTAAGGTTCTGATGGAATTTGGAAAAATTTTCAGAGATGAGATCTACAACAAATGGAATATTAAGGTCATGATGTAGGATTTTGTTGGTTACATAGAACGGAGCATCAACTATTGTTCGGAGGACTTTGGATGCGTTTAATGTTAGAAAACTTAGCTGTCCCCCAAAGTTCAAGTCCGTAGGTCCAAATAGGTTTCAGGATTGTCGTAATTTGTTGTCAAATGAAAGTTGAGATTTCCTAGTCAGTAGTTTGTATAATTGGCCGTATCTTCTGTTAAATTCTTGTCTTTCAAGTCTAGTATGTGGGTTTCACTTTAATCTTGGTTCTAAGAGAAAGCCAAGATACCATACTGTGTCTGAAAAAGAAAATTGGATGGAATTAAAGTAAACTGGTATACAGGATATGCACCAGAGTGTGAAGGTAATGTTTTTGCATTTGGATTCGTTTACTTTTATGCGCCATTTATTACACCAGTGCTCAATCGGGGAGAGATGTCTTTTGGTATTTAAAGATGCTATTTCAGGATCTGAGTTGGATGATAGAATGGCAGTGTCATCAGCAAAGGTTGCCAGGAAGGTATCAGGATGGACAGAAATATCAGCGGTAAAAAGGATATAAAGGACGGAGCCCAAGACGCTACCTTGAGAAACACCGACTTTATCTGGGTAGGAAATGAAAAATTCTGTACCACAGCAAACTCGAAAGGTGCGATCAGAGAAGTAGGAGCGGAGGATTAGATACAAGGGCTGGTGTAGATGGATTTTCAGCTTGGAAAGAAGTTCTCTGTGCCATACCTGGTCAAAAGCTGTATTTTATAATAATAATAAAAAAATAAAAATTCTAGGGAAAATAAATCACACATAACTATCAATACCTCTATTCACTTTTTAGCAGTATATATTAGCAATACTATATTTATCATGACCCATTGATACAATGGTGTAGTTGGACACCATATTGCATGTTGCATACTATATGGCATTAAGGTAAAGAAGTTTCACAAAAATGATTTTTCATATGATTCAAGAACATTGAGTAATGAGTAATATTTATCACAGGAAGGATGTGATGGTGAATACCTTGCCCACTTGTATGAATTGGTGACTCAGTTCTTACACTGGTGTAGGCGGGTGCAGAGGAATAATATGGGCTTACTAATGGTGTATGATAGTGCTGTGTAGCCTCAAAACACATTGAAGACTGATCTGATGAGGGGTCTTGGCTAGCAGGTGTAGGCTGAGAGCTGACATGAACCATACTTGTATTTAGAGGTGAAAGATTCATCAGCAAATCCTATGTCAAAATTAGGAATTAACTTTAGCAGTGCTTACCAAGAAAAGTATTGCATGAAAGTAATGATCTAGAAAAATCATTCTCTATGTAAAAACAAATTACTTGTGGTGTGAAGTATATGTTTATCCAATTTTTTTTATATAATTATCTAAATTTTCAAAAATAATAATGAATTCTTAAGACTAAAGCTCAATAAATATTCTATAGTTTATAAACATTTTAAATTAATGTTTTTATAGTACTAAAGTCTGTTTATTTTTAACATAGAAACAACAACTAATTAAACAGGAGCAGATACCTTCATGTTTATTGTGACACCAAAAGGATTTCTCAGTATGGTTGTTGGGGAGCCTTGGTGTTTTTGTCTACGACTTAAGACAAGTATAATCACAAAAACTCCAATCAATAACAACATTACAGCTGTTAAGACACCTATGATGACTTCGACATACTCGTTGTCTTCATTTGGGGCTGCAACTGAAGTTTGTAGTTCTTCAAAAAAAAAAAAAGAAAGAAAGAATATATTTATCATTTCTAATATAAATAATCATAACTTTTTTTTCAAAAGGATCCATTAATTCATTTGCAAACAGTCACTTTTTCAGGAAGAAATATGTAAATAAAACCTCTTTTTATACTTTGATTATCTAATTTTTGTTGCACTATATATTTATATTTTGGACTTTTTTTGACCAATTTAAAACCAAATATATTTTTTTGTAACTTAATCTAAATAAAATCATTATTATATATGTGAAAATTTGTTTTCCAACTACATATATACATATTTAAATTTTATTATTACACTAATGAAAAAATAATATTAAAAATCATCAAATATATCCTATCACTATAAAATCACTATTGTTATAAATATCTTTGATATATAATCACAGACATGATTATTAGTTATACATTGTTTGTCTAAAGCTGTGACAAAGACATGTTTTTTAATTCTTTTAATAATTTTATGTTGGTTAACCATCTTTTTTAGATTTTGAGATGCTTCTGTCATAAAAAGAAATCTTTACACTGTTTATTTCATAAATAAACTTTTTTTGTTTAGATTTTTTGACACGTCTTTAATGTTTACTAAAAATTCATCTAATTTATTTTTATTATATAAATCAAATTTTAAATTTTCCTGGTCATATTTTTCAAATATATTTTTTATTTTGTCAGTTATCCTGGAGATATATTTTAGCTTGTGAAAACGGTGAATTTTAGTTGTATTTTCTATTGTATTATTATTATTTTTACTGATATTGTTATTATAATTTTTAATAATCTTGAAATCATTTGTAATCAGCCCTTCCTTTTAAGATGTTTTCATTATTTTTATTGCTGTTTTCTATATTATTTTATTTATTCATTTTTTTGGTAAATATCATTTTAATATATTTTAAATTTTTGTTATCTATTAGAACTATTGATTTTTTATATTAAATTAATGCGATAATTAGTAAAATTATTTGTATAATAATTAAGTATGCTTTCATTACTATTTCTTTTTTTTTTTTATCTGAACTGTTTTTTTTCTCAAAAATAATGTTTATTTACAGATATTTTCTTATAAGGTTAATATTATTTTTTTAAGTGGTTTATTTAATAAATTTAACAGTTTATTATTATGATTGTTTTCAGTAACTAGTAATAAATTGCCAATACAATTTGTAAGAGACTTTTGCCAATTTAATTTTAAAAACGGTAAATTTATTCAGTTAGATTATTTAACAATAATTACCATATGTAAGTTAAAAATATATTTCCAAGATGTTTTTTTGGTTGAAATAAGTTACAAATTATGAGAGGTAAATAATAATAAAATTAGACAGGTTTTTTAAAGTTTGTGAATTTATGAAAATGAATTAGGTGGTTTTAGAATTAATAGATATAGTATAAAAATATTTATTTTATACTAAAGGATTTTTAATTATAAATAATAAAGTTGCTACTGTTAAAAAATATATTAAATTTTAAAATAAAACAAATAGATCAATCATATAATTTTTTTTTTATATATATTTTTAGCTCCAATTATTCGTCTGCACCTAAGATCTTATAAATTTCTTCTTGAAAATGTTACTATTTTAATATACATGATGTTTCAGGGTTAAGTGGCCAAACTGAAAATATGAATTAAGGACCTTAAAACAAGAAAAAAAATTCCAGTGAAGGTATGCACGCAAACACTTTGTTTAGCAGATATTCATACCAAAAGATTCTCATTGTTATGAATTATTTACGTTATGGTAAGTAAATAAAACTTATTTATTTGTTCCAACTATTTCATTAATTAAACATAAACATTAAATTCATATTAAATGTTGTTGAAAGTGATTTCATTGAGCATTAAGGCAGGCTTGGTATCATTCTTAAATAGCAGCAGTGGCTGAACTGTGCTTAATATATGCTAAAAATCCAGTGGTGTCAGGTCTGGAGAGTGTGCAGGCCAATCCATTGATTGGGATAATTAACATTTAGCCATAGTCATGGAATTCTTCCATAATGTGCTGGACAACCATCTATTTGAAGCAACATGTCCCTTCTCAGTTGTAGTGGAGTATGTTTAACTACATCATACTAATAAAAAACACCATATCGGCATATTCATCATTAGTATAAATGGAAGGCAAAAGGATGAGTACTCTGCAAAAGTCTCTTACAAACTGATAAATGTTATTGAGAGTTCCAAATGCTAATTCCAATTAGTATTAATCCTTATGTCGCCAATAGTTTTTATACAGTTAGGGATATAAGGCCATATTAGTATTTTATCTAATCCATCTCTTAAACAAAGCGTTTGCGGATATACCTTCACTTTGAACAAAATTTAATATGAATGTTAAGGTTTACATTTAATTAATAAAGTATTAAGAACAAATAAATATGTTTTATCATATAATGTAAATAATTCATAAGAACGAAAATCTTTAGGTGGGAATATCTCCTAAACAAAACTTTTCCTTCAGAGAAGTTGTTTTGAGATTCTTAGTTAATTTTTGCTGTTTGGCCACTTAACTCTGAAACAGCCTGTATGTATGTGTATGTGTATGTGTATGTGTATGTATGTATGTATGTATGTATGTATGTATGTATGTATTTATATATATATATATATATATATATATATATATATATATATATATATATATATATATATATATATATATATATTATATATATATATATATATATATATATATATATATATATATAATATTTAATGATAAGTAGAGGGGGGTAGTGAGTAAAGGCACTGTACTCTTATCATCACAGTCCTGGGTTTGTGTCTGACTGTGACAGATAATCATGTATAGTGTTACACTAGCAGTTGAGCAAATCTAAGGTTGATAGGTCCTCCTGCGGCTCACTAGGCTCTATTAAATAGGTAATCTCAATTAATTAAATTAAAAATTCTTACTGTTGATTGTGATTTAGGCCAGAACACTTCCTTGGACAATCGCTAACCAATAAATAGTATTTACAAGGTACTGAACCCAAAACCTTTCATAGATTGTAGTGGTACAATTTTTTTTAATTGAGAGTAAGACATAAGGCTCAATTTCATTTAAGGTGCAAAGAAAATTGATTGCCTATAAATGATTAAGATATTAATTAATAATTAGCTTATTCTTTCCATCAAAGAATATTAGGTAGGGTGGATTCTGCACTTGATTAATGTTTTTTAGTGCCTCCTTATTACATTTATTTATAAGAAATAAATTGGTTTTTACTTGATATTCCATTAAAAAAAGAAACCATGTCTAATGAGTTATTCAAAGTATAGTTGTCCTAGTGTGAAACATTCCAGTACATAATGTCTTGTAGTATTAATTTATTTTTTCGAGACTGGGCCTCTACTCTACATTTAGTTGTGTTCACAGAATTTATTGTTCCCTGTTTCAGATATAAATTCCGGTGTAAGAGGCTGGACGTAGGAACATAGCCCTTTTTGAATGTGGCTCTCTTAAGGCTGTGATGGCACCAGTTTCATGCCAGCCTGGGTGTATTGAAATTTATTTAATGGTAAAACTATAGAATGAATATTCCTAATGTGACTAGAATAAGTTGATTATTTTTAGGATAACCACCCAATAAGCCAGAAATAGCCAAATAGAGAGAAAATAAAATAGAAAAACTGTACTACTTTTTTTGGTTCTCTACATGAACAGATAAGATGCTGCTGAAAGCAGATCCAAAATCAACTAATAAATAATACATTTGGTATTATTCATTTATATTAATTTGTGGCATCATTCTGTAAAGCAACGACAAATAAATCTTGTAGTTGAGAGCTGTCTATTTTCCATAAGAAATGAAGAAAGTGGCACTAACATATCCCTCAACGGAAATGTAGTTCATCAGATTGATCACTTTCTAATAAGTGCAAGGCATAGATCAAACCTATTCGATGTTGAAAATGTTTTGTGTTGCAAACATGGACTCGCACCATTTAATAATTTTGGCCAAATAAAGAGCCAGAATCTTATTTGTCAAAACAAGCGGTGGACAAAGAAGTAAGAACTTATTACTTATAAAAGCTTAAAGTTGTAGCATATAAAAGTTTAAATCCAATAAAAAATAAACTACACTATTTTTTAACTACTAGTTACTAACGTTTCAGCTGTTGTCACCATTTTCAAGCCACATGTTGTGCACAGCCATTTGACGAAAATGTTGTGCTAACATAATGAACCTTATTATTAAAATGGGGATAACAGTCGAAACTTTGTTTATGTAATAAAAAAAAAATCATTTAAGGAACAGATATAGCCTAAAAATTTTATTATGAATCTAATTTCAGCTTAAACTAAAATACACTGAAAAAAATTACAACACATGAAAGGTTTAGAGGTTTAGAAGTTAGTCTTTGATAAGGAAACACTGTTTCTTGACTAACAATTGAGGAGTTTAAGGCCGAGTTGTATTATTCATATTTTAAGTAATCCTGATTTAAGTCCAGAAATACTCTCTAAAAGAGCTAAGCTGTAGAAAGAAAAAGCTAACCAAGTCTCAACTTCAATATCTGGAGGTGAACTAATATGATTGTAACTATGATTAATTTCTTTTTTCAACAGTTTAGTTCTTCTGTATTATATTTCTGAACTTGAATTAGAATTATTGAAAATGTGACTCAAGTCACTCTGATTTCAAAATTCTCAATTTTGTCCAAAAGTGATGTGTTGACTAATGTGCTCTATTAATTTTCACTTAGGATCTCTCATCCCTCTTTACTTTGAGCTAGGTTTGGACCAGGAAGATCTCCCCACCCCAGTGTCAACTTTTGAGATTGACTAGAATCAAGTAGTTAATTTTCTGCCATTGAGGTTCTTGAAACTGGGGTTGGGATTTGATGTTCAGTGCCTTACTGACTAGTGATATTTCTTACTTGTTTCAAAACTGTCGAATATCATATTATGACTTCCTCCAGATTTGAATATAATTTCCTCCTGTGCCAGACTTGCTTCAATTTCTTCAGTTACATTTGTGTCAACAGGTTCTGTAAAAGTTTATTTTGTTAAAATAAATAAAATTAAATAAACTTTTGTTAAAATAATTTATTTTGTAATATTGAACTTGTTTATTATAAATTCAATTGGTTTTAGCACTTAATTATTTTCAGATTAAGGATGAGGTAAAAATTACTTGGTTTTATTTTTAACAACTTAATGAAAAGATCATAAGTTTCTGATCTAACTTCCCATAAATCAAACTATAATAAATAAATTTATAAATTATAAAAATTAAATTAAATTAATCTTTTAAGAAATAAGAATCATAATAGTCCTGCTTTCAATATTACAGTTATTTTACTATTGGATGAACAAATTACTATGCAAACTAATTACCTGATTCAAATATGACTTCACTAATCATAATCCATCGTGAAGCAAAGTGAAGTTGGATTTTGATATATTTTGCTATATGATGATGGAGGTGGATCGTGACATTTCTGGCATTTTCCAGGACTGTGTCTGGCATATACGTGTAAGATACGGCACGCCTGCTGAAAACTGCTCCTCCAAGGCTAAACTGTACTTTAGCTTTGCTGAAAACCTGCAACATTTATTAAATAATTTGATTATTAATGAACCATGTTACTCATTAATAGATCATGTAACATAAACTAGTTATTTTCTACTGTTTTCATTAAATTGTGATTTTTAATGTATGATTTCAAACTAATTTTCTTCTTATCGATTTTAATTTACTTTTTTAATATTTTCCATTATTTTTCGTCTTATCATGATGAAAAAAAATTTGTTGAGGTTCACATTTGTTGTGCACTGAACCATTACACTAGACAAAACAGATGGAAAATGCGATTTTTTCGAAATAGAAGGTGAGCCATATGATAATTGTGTATTTTTGAATACTGATTTGTCTAGAAATCAGGTTTTTCAATAAAAGACTCCACCGTCAAAATAAATAAATAATTATTTTTTAAATTAAACATTTATTGTGGATCAAAGGAAAACACTTCTTCAATGTACTAGGTGACTTGAAAAAAATCAATTGATTTATTATTAAAGAGTTTTCTTTAATCTAAATATTTGAAACTTTTGAGAGAGACTTCAGGTTTTCGAATGAGAGGAATGTAACTAGCAAATTATATCATTTGAGTTTTAGGTATTTTAGATTTAATAAATTAATACCAATTATTGAGGCCTAAAATATAAGCACCTGTTGACATGTAACATTTTCCTTGGATTGCGTACATAAACTATACTGATTGTGTAAACTTTGTTATTTGTACCACTCAGGTAATTACAACAATTTCTTCTGTGATATATGACTTAATCCTATTTATAATTCAGGAGGTAAATTGTAAATTAAAGGTGAAAATTACTGACTTTTAAGTTATTATTTAACTAATTTAGCTACGTAGTATTGAATACATCAATGCAATAAAATAACTTAAAAAGCAAAATGATGCAATACTAAGAAATTTTTTTTTTTAGAAACTCACTTAACAATTCTTATTCTAATCTCTTATCTCTGCAATTTCTGTGGTGAAAAAAATATATTGGCTTGATATTTTGATTTATATTAGCTTAGCATAGGGGTACATTTTTTTGTAATTAAATATTCAAATTATATCTTATAATGTAGGTATTTAGTACAATCATATTAAGTATATATACATAAATATACTTATAATCTATCTATGACACTCTACTACAGATTGTAAGTATAATATACAACATATTATACGGGGTGTTTTAGGCTGAAGAGGCGAAACTGAAAATATGAATTAAGGATCTCAAAACAAGAGAAAAAAAATCCTATCAAGGTATGCCCGTATAAAATAAGGTATAATAAGGTATAAAATCCTATTCTTAACACTTTGTTTAGGAGATATTCCCACCAAAAGATTCTCATTGTTATGAATTATTTACGTTATCTTAAGTAAATAAAACTTATTTATTTGTTCCAACTACTATATTAATTAAATGTAAACATTAAATTCATATTAAATGTTGTTCAAAGTGATTTTCTTGAGCATTAAGGCAGGCTTGGCATCATTCTTCAACAGCAGCAGTGGCATAATGGCACTGGATATATGTTATTGTTACACAAGATTCAATTATCCCTCTTCATAAGGAATTAAGGTCATTGAACAGACTTGCATAGACTTTTTGTTTAATGTTAGCCAAAACAAAAAAAAATCAGTGGTGTCAGGTCTGGAGAGTGTGCTGACCAAGCCACTGGTTCTGCATGGCCAATCTATTGATTGGGATGATTAACATTTAGCCATTGTCGAGGACCTATTCCATAATGTGCAGAACAACCATCTAATTGAAGCCACATGTCCCTTCTCAGTTGTCATTTAATATGTTCAATTAAATCATAGGAATCATTAGTAAGAAATTCCAGAAATGTATCCGCATTGAATCGAGGCGGCGGCATATGCTGAGATATGTGGATCTATTAAAATATTGTTTATGATCCCCAATCTCACATGGCACTGAAACTGATGCTGAAAATGATGTTCACGAATTGCATGGGGATTTTCCTGCGACCAGAGAAGATTATTTTTCTGATTGAAGATACCTCTTCTTGTAAAGATAACTTCATCTGTCCAGAGAATGGTTCCTGAAAATTGTGGATTATGCTCAACTTGATTTAAGTACCAATCTGAAAAAACTTCTTCTTTGCCGAAATCGAAATGATATGGGTAAAGTCCATCTACAATGAGAGTTCTTCATAATGTAGTTGGCGTTATATTTAATTCTGCGCCAGATCTTCGTACACTGCCAGTTGGATTATCACCCTAATATTGTAGTATGGTCGCACTTCTTTCTTTATGTCGTAAAGGGGCAAAAATACCTTCAGCACGTGGTATTATAACAAATGTACTAGTTTCTCTGAGACGTTGAAATGAGTACTTGTTTGATAATCTATTCGGAAAACGCCTGCCATATTTACGGCGGGAAGCATTTGCATTGACATTGCGAAATCCATATACAAACACCATTTCGGCATATTCCCCATTAGTATAAATGGAAGGCATAATGATGAGTATACTCTGCGATACAATACTCTGCGAAAGTTTCTTACAAACTGATAGATGTTATTGAGAGTTCCCAATGCTAATTCCAAATAATATTAATCCTTAGGTTGCGAATAGTTTTTATAAAGTTAAGGATAAAAGGCCATATTAGTATTCTATCTAATCCATCTTCTAAACAAAGCGTTTGTGGACACTTTGAGCAACATTTAATATGAATGTTAATGTTTACATTTAATTAATAAAGTATTTAGAACAAATAAATAGGTTTTATTTATTTCATATAACGTAAATAATTCATAACAACGAAAATCTTAAAGTGGTATAGCTCTTAAACAAAGCTTTTGCGGACATACCTTCAGAGGTAATTTTGTTCTTGTTTTGAAGTCCTTAGTTCTTTTTTTCAGTTTGTCCACTTAACCCTGAAACACCCTCTATATACACAAAACCTGTACCAATACAACCCATGAAGGATCTTGTGTTCAATACTTTGTAAGGGAGTAATAAAGGTCAGCGTTTGTGCAGTGAGAGGATTGGGTCTGTATCACGCTCAACCGCCATGTTTACCCGATAATTAATTATTTAATTGAGAATACCCACTTTACAGAGGTTGGTTGTGCATGACGCAAGGATCGATCCACGGCTGATATAATATATAACAGAATAATACATGTACACAACAACAAAAAAAATTATTGAAAATAATAAACCAAAAATGTGTAAAAACCGCGATATCTCTACTAATAGTTCTATGATTTCGATGAAACTTCCTTAATTTTTAAGTAAATTTAAATACCTTTGAAATATCTTATCACAATATCAACAAAAAAGTATAAACTTTTCGAGTTATTCTTAATTTAATTTTACCATCCCTCATAACTTTTTTTCCAGCTTCCTTTCGTTGAAGTATGTTAGATAGATTTTGAGGGCGTCGAGAAAATGACTTTAGCGAAGTTTCATTGAAATCTGTACATTCGTTTAGGAGCTACAGTCTATAGCAACGCATGTTTTTCGGCAGCCATTTTGAAAGTGAAAGGCGGATAGTAATGTTGATGAAGGAAGATCATTCTCGGGTGACCTCTGATTTTATATCAATATTTGAAAAAAATCGGTCCAGCAGTTTCGGAGAAAATGCGCGGACGGAGGACGACGGACGGACAAAAAACTTTTTATTCGTTTTTCGAATTCTATGCATCCTGAAACGTGAAACCTCAAATTTTGAGAGGGGGTTATTAATTTAATTATTTACAAAAAATCGCTAAGTACATTTTTGATGGAACTGAAATGTTAATGACGAAAAAACACACTAAGTGAACTAATATCTTTTAATGACTTTTAGTATACCAACTTTATGACTTTCAATAAACTGAGGATGGATATTGCATATTAAACATGCTTTTTTGATGTATATTTTTATAGAAGTTTTTGAAGTACTTGATGCTTATAAAATCACTATAAGAACTAGCAATCTTGGGAATATTTAACACTACTTTTCATGTTTCCACAACATTATGAAAAATCCAAATTCGCAATAAAAAAATAAAAATAAAACTAAATTTTATTAAATGTTTTTTTAAATAGATATCTAAAATTCCAAGTTCGTTCGAGAAGAACGTAGTACAAGTTTTATGGAATGACTTTTCGATAGCTTGTGTTCTAACTGAGACAAATGACCATCGTCATTTATAAGTTGTGTAACTGCATTAGGAGACACCTCATAGATCTCCGATCGGAACCCGGAATCCTAACTGATATAAATGGTTTTCCCAACTCCTAATTGCATTCCAGTCTCTTGGTTCCCACTTTGTACTTGAAATTTCTCTCATATACGATTCCACGCATTTTGGAGTCTATAGGTGCCTTATATATTTTTTGTTTTGTATTTATCGTCTAATCTTAGCAGAAATTTAACGTTCAAGAATATCTTTCTGTTTGTATTATTCACTAATACAAACAGATTTCAAATTTTCGAAATAAATATTTTTTATTTTAGTCATATTGCCCTTATAAATGTGGTTATGCACTGCTCTTATACCAGCCAGAAATCATAATAATCATCAAACATTGTATACTAATTAATATTTTGCCTATAATCAATGTATCCAGAAACTAGAGACAGTTTTTATCTGTATGTATAAATAAATGTTTTTATTTCATATAAAGTACAATATCTATAATTAATTCGGAATATACCCTTATGCAATGATTTTTTTTTAATATGCAGTAATATAATTTATTTATTCTAGAAAATGAACTAGAAAAAAGAACAACAATATAATATTTTTAAAATAAATCTCTCTTTGAAAAAGACATTACTCCAATGTATTCCAGTAATGAAATGAAATGAAAAAATTTTATTCTGGGACTACTGTCCTCTAAGAATAATAACAGAGTTACAAATTTATGTATGTATGTATATATATATAGAATATAATAAAAAGTCGTAAAAGGCAATTCAGCGTGAGTAAAAAATTATGTACAAAATTTTATGAAAATTAATGTAATTTAACAGAAACAAAACTTTAAAATTATTTTAAAGCTGGAAAAACTACACTGATAGGCAAAAATTCCACCCACTTGATTTTTTCATGTTTCCATCTAAAAATATTTCTGCTTTGGATTGGTGTATTGTTTTTAATGAATAAATAGGTAATATTTTTGTTTGTTTTCAATTAGGAATGTTAATATAGAGGACAATAACCCTTAATCCTTAATTCAATGAAATGATTCTAGATTCCAATGTTTACTTCCTATGGAATCAAAATGTTTATTCAGTATCATTAGTTCAGTGCCGTTTCTTGCAGCACATTTCTTAATCTCCGGCTTTTAATTTTTTCAATATTAAGTTTAAAAATGCCTCTTAGTGCTGAGGATGTTGCGCTTGGTGTGGCACTTATTGATGATGGACGTTCCATTAGATATGGAGCTAATGACATCGGAGTTCCATATGAAACTTTACGAGACGCCGTCAGGCGTTTTCGGGAAACTGGTTCTTACAATAGACGGCCTGGTTCTGGACGGCCTAGGGTAACAGAACCACGGGATGACCGGTTTTTGACTTTGTGAACTTTACAAAACCGGCACCTTACCGTTGTTCAAGCGATTCATCAGCTCGAAGAAGTTCGAGGAGTGCAAATTTCTGAACGTTCTCGAAGAACATTAAATGAGTATGGATTAATGGTTTTTCGTCCAGTAAGAGGACCAGAACTCACAGAGTGCTATGCTTTTTCGCTCTTCGATCTCTAGATGGGCGTAAAAGGGTGTTCAGAAGAAGAAACGAAAGATATGCAGCCTGTAATTTTGCCCAGAACCAACCTTTCCAACGTGGTTCCTTAATGGTGTGGGCTGGGATTTCAATGGAGCGCCGCACAGAATTGGTTGTTGTTCGTGGAGGGTTTTTGACGGCCATTCGCTATGTAGATGAGATTTTGGAACCTCATGTGTTGCCTATCCTCAACGAAATCGGCGATCGTTCTATTCTAATGCACGATAATGAACGCCCACATGTCGCCCGCATAGTGCAGACGTTCCTTCAACAGAACAATATTGAGGTTTTAGCCTGGCCAGCACGTTCTCCAGATTTGAACCCCATTGAGCACTTATGGGATAACCTCCGAAGACGAATAAGAGCGCGTGCAACACTTCTTGATACACTGCAGGACCTTGAAAGGGCTCTTCGGGAGGAATGGGCTATCCTCCAGCAAAGGGACATTTCCCGACTGGTGGAAAGTATGCTGAGGCGTCTTCAAGAAGTAGTAAAGGCAAGAGGAGGAAACACGCGCTACTAAACGATGATGTAGTTAATTTCTTTTAGAATAATAATGGTTCGTTTTTCAATTTTTTTTTCTCTAATATTTCTTATCCAATCACATTTTGATTATTAAAGGTAAAAAATATTATGAAATTCCATAAATACTAAGTATTATCTACAAATACCATGTATTATATACAAGTACAACTTTTTTTACTTGTGGCAGAAATATTTTTAGATGAAAACATGAAAAAATCAAGTGGGTGGAATTTTTTGCCTGTCAGTGTAATAATAGAAAGTGCCGTTTGAGCACCGTTTTCTTTTTATTTCAAGGAGTGTAATAAAAATTGCAATGCTTAAATATTTAAAAAAATAATAATTCATCAAAAATTGTATTAACCGTTTTATTCAAATGAAAATAAAAAATAAATTTATTTGATTCTAGTATTATTGTAAACAAAAAGTTAATTTTATATTTTACGATACGCTCCTGATCATACACCATTTTTTCTCTTCAAACTGAACCTCAATAAACTTTTTTTTAATTTTCTTCTAAAACAGCCCTTAAAGTCTAATTATTTCTAAAAGCGGCCCTATTTAAGTTTCAATGATTTTCGATTAGGATTGAAATAATCAAATATCGAAATGATTAATTAAATAATTTTATAAATGATGATTAGTGTTCAGTTTTGATATAAACGAATAAAGTATATTGTTAAATATTAATTAGCACAAGTTGAGCAGAAATGTAATTAAGTTGATAAGTAAAAGTTATGTGATGCACACCTCACCGGATTTGGTTTTTATAAAATAAATTTGTATCTAAAAATGATAACATGATATGGTCATTAAATAAGTAGAATACAATTTACCAATAATATCCTTTTTATCAAAAAAATAATTTATGATTTCAGTCAATATTAAAGATCTATTATGAAATCCATTAATTCTTGATTAGCTGACGTAATTTATGTAAACTGCTTAAAAATTATTATTATGAAATACATTAACAATTAATACAAATAAGGTATTTAAAATTATTATTAGAGTTTCAGACTTTTAAGAGTATAATTAAAGATAGATATAAATATGTACAATGTATCTACACTGATATCCATCAGAGAGGTGGATACGTACCAAAAATTTCTTTAGAAATAGAAATAAATATATATTATTCATTTCACATGTATATAATTCACATATAATTAATAATTCATTGATGGAAAAATATCTGTGTAGATTGTATAGATATTTGACCTCGGGAAATTTCCAAAAATGTCTTAAAAAAAACAACACTAAAATTAAAGATTTTTGTGATCTTTTTTTTTTAATTTATTGCGAATTGTAATTTCTTCTATTATGCACTATCTCTCTGCACCTATGGGACACACTGTTCATATTGTTGTCGTTGCCGAAGGTTGATATGCTGCGGATGGTGATCAAAAAGTCTTAAGTGATTGAGATATGGAGACAATGCGGAAAGAGGCAGATGTGAAATGTCCATGTTTTCAAGACATTGATGAAGAACTCTTCTTCTTTTAATTCGCACATTTTCATCAAGAAAACGGAAATCCGAAGAAAGGGCCGATTATGGTTCTGATTTGAGGGAAGTACATTTCTATAAGCTATTGCAGTACACAACGAACTGCAATGAGATAACCGTTCACAATATGGAGTAGAGTCAGTCCTGCGTACATGGCGACCTATTATCACACTCCCACTTCTGTACTTAATTGAAGAGAGCACAAACTGTGGCTGCGTACCTCTCGGCTGTTCTAGGTTTGGCACTCTTTGGCATCTATTGTTGTTACAAATAGAGAAACACGACTCGTCTGTGAAAATAATAGGATTCCAATTTGTATCCTCATCTAGGCGTTCGCTGCACCATAACCTGCAGATTCGCCAGTGACGCTCTGTTGCTGCAGGTATTCTCATTCAACACTTCATTTAGTATCTTCCGGGTACTACGAGACGGGTAGCACCTTTGAGCAACAACAATATTTCTGTCAATCCTTGCTGTCGTGAGTCGCTGAGATGTATTGTCTGTTCTTCAATTGGTAATTACGGTTTCTATCAATCTGGCTGAAATCCGGAAGACCACAAGAGATACCAACAGCATCGGCGATATCCACTTGCCGGATTTAATTTTGGGGAGCTTCAACCCGAAAGCATATATATTTATATAATGAAAAAGAAATAAACTATGAAATCGTGTTTCATTGATTCTTGTAGTCCTATTAAAATTTAATTACTCGAAAAATAACACTTTTAGAGATAATTTCTTAATATTTTTTTCATTAGATATGGTTATATTTTTCCATTTTGTGAGGAGCTTCGCCCGACAGGCCCTCCTACCCGTAGATCCGCCCATGATAACAGCACATTTTCACAATAGTATTGCAAACATCTATGATGATGTATTTCTGTCGTTAAATGGAATATTACTGGATTAAAATAGGGAAAACAGCTGAATGTCGAAAAGAACTATTGATTTACATTATGTTGAATATCCTTTTATTAATAATTTATTAAAAATAAAGAATTTTTGTTTACTTTGTATGTTTACCAACAAATAAGAGAATCCTTAACAAACATAAAATAATGAGGTATTACTTAATAAAAGAAGAATCAATTAGAAATATCCCTATTCATTTTTGAGCAGTTTATTTAAATTATTAGTTAATTATTCCAAAACGGATTTAGTACTCATCAAACAGTGGAAGGGTTGATAGCTGCCAGCCAGAGGGAGGGCTAGGCAATTATTAAAAAGGGTTGGGATAATTGGTATTCATAGGCTGTAGATCTTAGCCGAGGTGTTCATTCGTTTAAAATTCAGTTTGAGGGCTGGAGAGAAGGGCCGTAGGCAATTGAAGTGCATTGATTTATTTTTCTTTCATTTTTCGGGGGTTATCCCCTTACTTTTTCCTCCATCTTCCCATCGTTGGCTGTCATTGCTAATAAGATATGTAAAATTAAATTAATGTTTTAATAGTAAAAGAAAGTAAATTGTTATATAACAATTACAAAAAACAATAACATGATATAACAAATTTTCAGACTTGAAAATAGCCCAAGCGCTCTCCCAAACGTTGTCTAGAATCATAATATAAAATAAGTTAATTATTGGCCTTTAATTTATGAAAAATGAAAATAATTTTTTCTGATTTATCAAACTATTATCCTTTTTGAATTTAATTTTACAAGTTGGCCAGAGCGAATTATTTGCGAAGTATTTCAACCAGTGATCAAACGGTGACGTAATATTGAAATAAGTAGATGAAGTATATTATGAGAAAAAGAAATTTATTTTTACTTTCACTTACTTATCAATGAAGTATTTAGGTAGTTCAAATCAAATGTCTTCTTCTAAATTAAATTGTTTGTTTAAAATAAACAGCAAGCTGAAACATTGCTAGTAGTAATGCAAAATGGTTAAATATAAACATGGTTGGATATCCGGCAGAAAAGTAGGAAATATAAGTTTTGTATTTTTTTTTTTTTAGTATTTTTCGGTTTTATTTAATATGAAGCGATAAATATATACATATATAATTAGATAGTTAACAAATGCTTAATATTAAAATGGACAAAATTTTCTTTAAATTTAAGAATAGTTAGTCATTTTTAAAACCATTTTTGGGGATTTTAAAACAAATAAACCAAGCTGTTCTATTTTTTAAAATCATCGATTGTTCGCGAACATTTTTCATCCTATAACTTTACAACAGATACTCAACTTTTAGAATAATTTCTTGTTTAATACAACTTTATTTATTTCGCAAACATGAAGAGTACGATTCCCTAGCTTCTATTGAAATTCTTTATTCAATGATATCTCATACATGCCAGTTGAGCATGATTAGCTCACAATTGGTGCACAACCGATTTTGAATTTTATTAAAAAATATATATGTAGGAATAATATATATAGTCTTCAAGAATTGCACAAATATTGAATAAGAGCTTATTTCATTCCTCATTCTACTACACGAGTCAATAGTTGATATAAAAGTTAAGATTAAAGTTTCTGTGATGAAGGTTGCATGTTTTTTTTTTAAACTTATAAATAAATCAAATCATTCATTTTCATTTTTAATAACATTTTATTTTCATAAAAAACAGCATTAAGTAGTTCCCTTTAACAAATCTCATTATATTTCCCTTATTTTTGATTGTAAGTTAAAGCAATTTGTTTTATGAGGCATGTCCTATTGCTGTTTGCGGAATTATAAAATTTAAGGTGTGCTAAGTTGCTTATATCTAAGGTTTACATAAGTATTTATAATCATTAAATTGTGCGAAATTTGTCATAGTTTTAAATATATTGAAATAGAAGACTTGGTTGTATCAGCTTTAGTAAATTCAAATGAAAAATCAATAACAGATAAATTTCAATAATTTACCAAAAGAAAAAAAAACTAAACAAAAAAATCTGTCAATGATGAAGAGGTGTTAATGAAATATTAAAAGAGAATAAGTAGTGAACTTTTATTTAAAATTTGAAATCGGTTTATCAATAGTCCTTAAATTTTTAAAGGTGGAACCGTAATTTACCTAGAAAGAAAATAAATAAATAAAATCATTCGTGGCTATTTGCATCGGTTAAGTCGAATTCGTCGATACACGAAAGTTTTTTTCCGATTAAAGTTTAAACTTTATTTTATTTAAGTTTTTATTCAGAAAGTCACGCATAGGTTATCTAATTGATGGTCAATCGAAGAATTTGACAATGTGTTGAATTAATATTTATCTTACCAGTATAAGAGAAAAATATAAAACTCAATTTATGAAAATATGAGAGAAATACATTTAAATATAAATTATTATATTCTGAAATAATTAAGTGGTGTTTAAAGCTTATTTGCTAAAATGCGCTTTGAATATACTTTTTATGTATGTATTTATATATATATATATATATATATATATATATATATATATATATATATATATATATATATATATATATACAAAGTTTAAATAAAAAATAAAAAGAGTAAAGTATTAATATTGTTTTTCTATGAAAAGGAAATTGTCTTGTTTCTATGTTACATTTTCGTTCTTGTTGCTTATTGTGGTTTTTACATTCATATTTTTAACATATTCATTTTGTGTTTCTTTTATTTAAATGAATGTTTTCTTTAAGTTAAATACTTTATAAGTAGTGAGTTATAAATAAAATGAGTTACTTCTTGGGTATATCTGTTGGCTGCTGTTATCGGTTCTCCACATAATTTTAAATAAATTATTATCATTCACAATAAAAGTATCTTGTAATCTAGCTCTGCATTCTGATTATAGTTTATAAATAAATTTAATATTTCTATAGGAATTAATCAGTTTATCAATTTAGCGTTTCATTTTTTTTGTTTTAGTTAGTAAGAGGTTATTCCCATATTTGGTGGTTAGCCTAGGCCAACTAACTAAAACTCGGTTTTATTTATTAGTTCAATGACATTAAGATTTTTCATATTGATTGATCACTTGATGTAAGATGCGATATCTTTATTTGTAAACGCTTATCATTACTCGTATTATAAATAAAGTGTAATAAATTTCTCAGAAACCTGTCGAAATAAAAACAATATTTCGCAAATAATGTTACAGCTTCATTACGTGAATAATATAATTTTAATTCATTAATTTATTTTCATTTGAATAGTGTAGAAATTCCTTCCTTCGAAGTAACTTTGTAATCACAGGCTATCTATTCTATCAGGTAAAATATTTTTCTAAAATCGTCCATTCTACTTTGAATCGTTTCAATATTTATTTCATTTAATCTGTCATAAATACTATGAAGTTTATATTGTAACCAATTTAATGAATGACTGATTAATGTACTTTAAATTTGAGTTGTAGACAGTATTTTAGTTGTCAAAGAAAAAATGTGGAAAAGTTACGTGGTAATCCTAACAAGTTGCCTTATAAGGAAGAGTGGAGAACAAAAACTTTCCACGTTTCTCGTGAGAGATCAATTCTTGATTTTTTTTCCTTCTTTGAGGATTTCGGATCGATAAGTATTTTCATAATTGGATCAGCATTTTAGCATGTCCAATGTCCCATGCACTACCCACACTATCCCATGCATACAGTGTGTCCCATAATTGAAGAGGTAATAGTAGATCTCAAGTGTTCACAGAAACTTCAACACGAATTTAAGGAAATAGCTCAATATTGTAAATTAAAATAAATAAAAATGGAACACACCAAATGCTTGAATTATTTTCAGGAAAACGTAAATACTTAATATTAAAAAATATTTGATTGATCATTTTATATAATAAGAATAAATTCCCATACTAAATATCTGTGTAAAAGTACAGGTTCATGATCCCTAAAGTAATAACCACTTTTTTTTAATAATGAACCTGAGTTTTCACACAGATCTCTGTTATAAGAATTTATCCTTGTGATATAAAATGATCAATCAAATATTTCTAATCCTAACATTTAAGTTTTCCAAAAAAAAAAAAAAAATCAAGAATTTGATATGTTCCATTTTTATTTATTTTTGGAATTTAAAATTACAGTATTGAGTTATTACCTTAAATTGTTGTTGAAATTTTGTTGGTAGCGAAAGCTGCATTCGGATGCAATAATGAGCATTTGAAAATTCAAGGAAGGAAAAACTTTATTCTTATAGAATATTTTTATCTGAAAATGTATCGTTTACAAGGAATGGGATATTTAAATTCGAAAATAGCCATAATCGGCCAAATGAAGATCTTCATACCACAAGATAAAGAGGACATCGTTGTCAATTTAAATTAGTGGGTTATTATTTTAATTAAAGAAAATTTCTGAAAAAAATTTAACATTAGAATTGTTTGATTTACTTAAAAAAAAAAAGTAAATACAAGGCTAAGGGAATTGGAGCAGAAAACAATATTATTTTAATTTTGAAATTTATTAAGTTGTCACTCAATGGACCACCTTAGTTACGATGCGAAGAACTGGATTCATTCACAGGAACATTTTGAATTTTCGTAATTGGATGGTAATCACAAAAGACCGAAACAGTTGGTAGAAGCTACTGGATAAGATTCTAAACCGGTTTATAATAATAGTAGACATACTTTACAATCTCTTGATTGTATATACAGCGTGAGATAGAAAACTATCTGTCCTTTGTTTGTATGGCATAAATGTATAATAAGATAATAATTTAAGAGAATTAGTAAGAAATGAAAATTTAGAAAAAAATAAGCGAGAGACAGTGTTAAATTGGAAATTCCTTTGAATTTTGATAAACATAGATTAGTTAGGCATTATAAGGAAATTACAGAACAGTAGCGGATCCAGTATTTCTTTTTGGGAAAGCTTGATACTTTTTTTATCTTTTTTTATAACACTAATTAATCTGGAATTATTCCTGTTTTTGTAACAACCGTATGACATAATAATTATAGTAACTATTATTTAATCTTAATCTTAAGATCTTAAAGTTAATCTAGTCATAATTGTTAGCGAGGGAAATGTTCATAATTTCATTCTCTTTGTATTGAGCTATTATTCAAAATTGTATCTTAACGCGACTTCATATTAGAGAAGCGAAAAGGAAAAATAGCCTTGAAAACCAAATAATAACGATTACATTACGATTGGACATGCATACTGTAAAAGAGGGAAAGGTTCAGCATTTCACCCTCTTTATAATGAGATATTATTTATACTTTATATTTTAGATTATTAATCTCGCCTTGTTGATGTTTTCATTTCTATCATGTGGTCTAAAGCACACACCTTAGTTTTTTCTAGAAAATTGACTATATTTAGTAGCTGTAACAAGTAGGTTATAATGTATTAAGTTCATATTAGCAATGTTTAAATACTTTGCTCAGATCACTTCTCACAATAGATATGGAATAATGAAAATTTTTCCTCCCATTTTCGAAAGAAGGCTCAGCCCGAAAACTCCTCTCCCCCCCTAGGTCGACCTGTGCTAGTGAATTCTTCTAATTTCTTACTTTTGATTGTGAGTGAGGGATGTGTTTGTTAACATTTAGGGGATCTTTGATGTTCAAAACGAGAAGAGGTTACCACAGTGCAATGAATTACAAGTATAAGACATAGTTTATGAATTCAAAACGGCAGTAGTAAATAGCAATCTTGGATTGCTAATAAAGAGAGCTTGAGAAGGATGCTGAGCTATATCTGTGACAAGGAAGAACAAATTATCTTTTAGTTGATTCTGGGAAAAGACCTCCTTTTCTGTTAATAAATCTGCAGAGCTGTTTGTAGACCGGAGCAAACAAATTAATAGCTGGTGAGGCTGAGTTTAATTGAAATTCGCTGCTCGTATATCTCCCTCTGTTGCGTCAACTCGCCCACATTTAAAAGAAAGTGGAATGCCAGTGTTTCTGCTCAAGCGGTATTTTAGAACCACTTTTATTTATTTAGAATAATTTATTGATTCATAGATATTAACATTATTTGATTTTCTTTCAGATTTCTAGTCTATTGAAATGTTACGTTTTGGGGTGTTGAAATTTATATACGGGATGCCACTGGATAATTATTGATGATAATTACCCAGAAATGTTCAATAACAAATTTTTAAAATAAATTTGGATATATAATATATTGATTGGTACATAATTAATTAATTACATTTCTTTTCTTAAAGGCTGGTTTGTGTTTATCATGCTTTCTAATTACACACATTACCTGTGATAATCATGATATAAATAGGTGGCAGAAAAAACAATAACTTTTACTAAAAAAGTAAATTTATTTCTATGTTCAATAAAGAATATATACAAATTATATTTACAAAAACAAAATACGTGATTCAATGAATTTAATAATTAATTGTGAAGGAATGATTTCAGATGGACTGTTTTGAGAATTTTTGCCATGAAATATTGTAACATTAGGATTGGGAATTACAACTTATCTATTGTGGTATGTGAAATGGTGTGGTTGGTAGATTTCATCGCTGCATCTGCTGATCCGAGATCATCTCGTCATAGTTCAAAGCTCTGCCAGGATCATCATGGTCTATGTAGGGCCAAGGCTACAGTCCCCAAGCCGAAAGAAACATAAGACCCACCCTCAAGGCCGGACATCATCATAAGACCTATTTTCTTACTTCTTACTTAATATACAAATATTCAGGGTCGGGCAAGGATGGTTTCCATTGGTTCTTAACTTCACCCTATTACTTCACAATAACTGGTAACACCCTAAAAGGAACCAGATACTTAGCCTGTTACTAGTTTTTACTCTAAGCCTCCCCCATGGTCCAGGTACAGGTCGGTCCTTATCTACCTGCTCCTACCCCTAGACGCTGGTTTTGATGTCAGAAGACGGTTTCATTCAACTTGTATAATTTTAAAAACTTATTCGCTATGTTCAATGCATAGCATTATATTATAATATAATTCTTGTTGAAACTTCAAATCCCTCAGTGTTGTTAAATTTTTGGAGTAATGATTTTTCGGATATAAAATTATACTTTAAAAGTAAGCAACATACATAGTGAAACCTAATTTTATGGATCTAACTGGAATCTCATTTTTTTTTACCATATCGATTAAATAATCATCACCGTTCCATTATATCTTAAGTTCAATATGCTTATTTGATTAATTACACATTTTATTACATTATTTAAATAGTTTAACGGACCTGTAGTTACAATATCATAAGAAGCTGAATTCCTAATCTCAATTCAAATAATGTATCATATATAGCCTCATTTCCTTGTACAAACTCCTTTCTTGTTTAATATTGAAAAGAGAGCGAAAATGTGCTGAGGAAATTTTAGATGATTACCAGCGTGGTTTTAGAGCTGGCTGTCCGCGGTACTACAGATCAAATTTTTGTTATAAGACAAATGATGGAAAAATGCTACGAATATGACATTGATCTGCACTTGTTATTCGTTGACTTCAAGCAGGCATTTGATACCATCAAGAGATCAGCACTGTTAAGAATGCTAATGAAAAATGGAGCGCCACATAAACTAATTAATTTAATACGCATGACCATGGAAAATGAATCATCCAAAGTTATTATTGGAAATCAAGTAGAATGGAGAATGAACGGGTGTAGAGAAAAATATTGGAAGCACACTTTGTATGGGAAGAGGAATAGAGGAAGACCGAGAAGCAGATGGAATTATGAAGTGGAGAGAGATTCCAGGAAGCTGTTCGCGATTGGAAGAGAGTAGCACAGGACCGAGAGAAGCGAAGAAAAATAACTTAGGAGGCCAAGGGTCAAGCTAGCCTGAACCGCCAAGGAGTTAGATAGTTATTATATAGCCATAGTTTAAATTGTTATAATATTTATCGATGTCAACAAACCAACAAACATACTAAAATTTTAAATAAAACCACCTAACATACAGTGATGTATTCCTATACTGTTATAGGATATAACTATAGTATTATATTATTATTCGTACTTGTAACGTATTGAATATTTATAAAAATGTCGCACAAGAGTACAGATCCATAGCAACTGTAGCAAGAAAATATGAAAAAATAAATATATATTTAAAAAATTATAGATTAAGACAGGAAGGACGCCGCTGGGCACTCCTCTCCTTCATCCATATTCCAAGAACTATTGCACTCTTCTACATTTCGACATCACACTCGCTGGTTGTCGGAACTTCTGACAGATGAGTGTGGAAAAATAAAGTAAATAAAAAGATGTATATGTATATGTATATATTATATATTATCTGTTCATTAATATTGTACATGATACTTATAAACATCAAAATATAAAATAAGCAGCAATCGAAGGCATTTAAAATATACGAAAAACAAATTTGATTGGAAAAAAAGAGCGCTATGGGTCTGGCGATATATGACTTAAGCCTTAACTTACCAAGAGGAGTCATATTTTAGTATGACTTTTCAACTAGAATGACTCAAACTATTCGCAGATGATACAGCAATTCTCTGCCGGTCTGGCAATATTAACACTATACGAAACAAACTACAGGTCGCTGTCAATAGAATCAACAACTGGTCTCTTTCTATTGGTCTCCAATTTTCTTCCGTAAAAACTAAGTGCTTACATTTCAGTCGGAAAAGACCCCTAACTCACACGAAATCTACCTCGGAAATTACATAATCTCGAACTCGAACCAACACAGATTCTTGGGTATGATCTTTGACTGAAGACTAACTTGGGAACAGCACATTTTTGCACTAAAAACAGCCACTATAAAAAGAATAACTACCTTACGATATCTATGCTGTACTTCCTGAGGCTCAGACAGACTTACGCTAGTAAAACTGTATTAAGCTTTGGTATGTTCTAAATTAGACTATGGGTGCTTTATATACTGTTCTGCCCGCTATCGGATCCTAAACAAACTCGATACAGTCCACCATACAGGCATTAGGATTGCGACTGGCGCGTTTCGAACAAGCCCCATCTAATCATGTACCCCATCAAGCATGTACTCATGTACATCTCATCAATAAGCAACCACCACCAAATTGTCAACACTGCAATAGCCCTCTCACATCAATCATATTTTCCAAGAATGGACTGTTATACTTCAAGCCTAAATCGATTATCTATAAAAACCGGATATATCAGCAGTATTAAACAACAACAAATCAAACATAAAAACTGATAAATTTTCTTAAAATCCAGAGGCTGTTAAATAAACTATAAAAATAAATGTAAGTTTTATTTTATTGTACTTTCTTTTTTTAAATATATTTCATTTTTGATATGATTTTAAATATCTTTTTCATTTATTACTCTATCTATCTATTATTTATTTTTGATTATTCATTCTTTTTTTATTTCTCCTTTTTTTTAAATTTCTTTATTGAGTATTATGACAATCTGTCTGTTGGACATTGGTTATAGTGAGGTAGGATGACAATTTCTCCTCTAAAGAGTTTACAAATATAACCGACTCAAAGGCGTTGATGACCGTAATGTTTAACGCCTTAAAGCCTAAATAAATAAGCAAACAAACAAACAAGAACGCTAAATAACAAAACTCCATTACCAATCAACATATTCGTATTCTGTATTCCTGATTTTATATTAAACTATAAGGACACAACTGACTTATAAATACCATGGCTATGACTGACATGCCCACCAAGAGGTGACTGAAAAGGACCTGGATGAGAGATCTCATGTCATAAATGAAGTGAGTAGACAGACCAGGAAGAGGTGTTGCTGAGGACTAAACTTCTCTACATTTAAAATGCCATATGGTTGTGAGCAAATTTGCTTATTGCCACTTTTGTCTGTTATAGGGTAGGAGGAAAAAGTTATTTACAATGTATGAAACAATGTATACAATAAAAATTTTTGTTAAATTGTAGTATTATACACAGTAATTTACTCTTGTAATTACTATTTGATAGGAGGTTTCATTTATATATTACCTTAATCTCCACATTATAATATAATTTATATGAAATAAAATAACTGAAATATTATTAAATTTAATTATGTGAATAGTGTCGGTGCAAAATTGGAAATTCTGGGGTATATCCATAAAACTGATTTTTCCCTCTTTATTTGTGTCCAATGGGCTAAGTTATGCTACTATTATTGAGATGAATATTTCTTGGTAAATAAATGTTTGAACCTTGAAAATTGAACTAACACCTTTCATAATTTCAAACTTTTAAATGCGTTTTTCCGAAAAAACAACTTTTGCACTTACGTTATCTTTTAGTTGATTCTAGGAAAAGTTACGCAATACATAGAGATCACAGAATTAATATTATATTATATTGATTATAAAAATCTATAGATTAATTTAATTAGTTAATTATTATACTTTAAGTGATGTTATCTATGTATATTTTTTTTTCTTTCTCTTTAACTATTTATGTCATGGTATTAACAATCAGCAGATGTGTAGTCATGATAAGGATTGACATTACAGGCATGAGGAAGAATAGTACGCAACAGCACCTCTTTCTTGTTCTCTAACTTGCTTTCTTATAACAAAAATTGACTTAGCGTACTTTACTAAAAGCGCCTCTTGGTTTTTGTTATTTATGGCGCATTATAGTTCATTAAATACAATATTCAATATTTTTTTCTTATTTCGCAAGAAAAATAGATCTATTGATACATAATAACGCAAAAATTGGGAAAAGAAAAAATAAATAACACTCATTTTTTTTCAAAATTATATATTTCTTTTTCTTGGTTCCTATTCCGTTTTTCCGGGCTTATTAAAACGAAAGCTGGAATATTTGTCCAATATTTTCGATTTAGTATCACCGAAATAAATTTGATTGAAATCGGTGACCCATTGACTGTAGTCTTCCCTTGTTAGCGACCTTTTGCAGTTAACTGATGATTTGTTTCACGTTAAACAAAAAACCATTTTAAAAACAAACTGAATACTCTCAAATGGTGGGGAAAGTTAGTTTTCAGTGTACATTTGCAACAAAATTGGAGATGATCATTTTTGACAGTACACTCTTTATTGTTATAGTTGATGTTGTTTTAGCTTCACCGTTCGTGCCATTGTATAAAAACAAGCACTTCAGAAATTCTTACACTCGTCGTTTTAAATGGTTTCAAAGAATATTTATATTGATCCAAATAAAATCAAACAACGCATTTCTTTAGTTTCGTGGCTAACAAAAAACTGGAAATGGGTCAATTAAACGACCATTATCTTCAATCGGTATTAAATATTAAAGTCTCTACTCATACGTCCGTTTTCTTAACTTATGGAGTTTAAGAAAAAAATTGAAAAGATTGGACAAAAGTTGGTCGTGATTGCTTAAAAAACAGACAGACGAACAAATTGCCAAATATATTTTATATATATATATATATATATATATATATATATATATTATATATATATATATATATATATAAATATATTACATAAGGAAAAATACATAAAAAAAACTCCTAATACTTAAACAAAGTATGATTGTGACGTCTAATATCAGTACTCATTGATTAACGAAAGTAAAAGCTAAAATATTATGCGTTTTGTCTAATGTCTTCGTATAACTTTGTTCAAAGTTCCTTTAGATGACATCAATCTGATTGAATGGCAATCCGTTTAGACGAGAACAGAGCGTGACTTGACTCCCGAAACGAATCTAACAAAGGCTTACCCAAACCTTTCTTAACTCCTAAGTGTTACTCAAGTTTGTCTAGGAGTTTCCTTTTCTAGCTAGTCAGTTCAGTTTTGTTGATAGGATACCGTTAAATTTTCCTTATTAGACTGAAAAATAGAGACGTTGGTACACCTTATTTGCGCGTTTTTCTCATTGCTTGTTATCTTCAGAAATAGATAATTCGTTATTCATCAAGAGATCTTTATTATATATCTTCTTGAACTTCTCCGTTTCTCAAAATTTTGAGCTATCCGCTTTATCATTTTAAGAACAAAGGAACAACATGAACATCTTAGTTCCCCGCCGGTATTTATCAGGTAGGTTAATCTGCTTTTTGAAGGCAGTAAAGTCAATTATTTTTTAATTCAAATAGGACTTTCTTATTCCCTGTTCATGTCTTTTCTTAGCACCAGCTAATGTCTTGTTGAATTCAGTTTTGGCATTTTAGGCATGAAGGAAGAAGTAGTTCCCAGCGTCTTGTTTGTACTGTTTTTGATTACTGAAATATTTTATATATTCAGTACATTCGTGATTATTGTATATATTTCTTAATATGAAAATATTATTAAGCAAGCTAATATCAGCAAACATCATTTATATTTAATTTTTTCCCAAAATGATAATGAAAATAGTGTGACACGCCACACAAATCTTAATATATAACTATTTGCAAATAATAAACCGTTTTTTAGTAATTTCTAGAATTTTTCTTAAATATGAGAATTTGGTTTAACCGGAATATCCCTAACCAAATTGTTCTTGATAAGCTGGATTCTACTGTAAAATATTATGAAGAGAATATCAAAACAATATAGAAAACAATGATTTTGATTACTTAAGGTTAAAAACAATCGTGTAAATTATAAAGGATTATAAATAAATATATTTAATAGATAAGTTAGATAAACGATGGATATTTAGCCATTCTTATGGTGATAGATTCGTATTAAATATAGTGTTATTTCGACTGGAAAATATTTCTAATTTTATCTAATAGATTTTTTCTCTTTCTTCCGTTTTATACAGTCAATAATGAGCTTGTAAAACAAATGAACTGAATCCTACACCGAACAACCATCATTAAAAACGTGAGCAACTGGATCTCTTGGCCCAATTTGTGACTTGTAATAAAATTTTCCTTTTGTTTTATTCAACATTATACCAACTATTTCTCGATTATTATCTTATTTGTTTTTTCTTTAAATTTCTTATTTTCTTTCTTGTTTCCTTCTGCCTTCTGTTATTTTAAGCTAATTGACATTACTCAATTTAGAAATTTAATTTTAACCATAGCAACAAAGCAATAGCAATAGCAGTCTCTGGAACTTATTCCTAAGAATTTCCTTACATTTCAAGTCTTTTAAACATGGAACTAAAAACCTACCACTCTTTTAAGTTCCTTATCTTGAATATATAAAATCAGGTGTCTGCCATATTGATTAAAATAGACTTTTAAAGTTATAACAACCTGAAAACTATTGATCATAAGTTATTTATAATATTAAGAGATTAAAAAAATAAAATAATTAAGTTAATTAGGTAGATATAATCAACAGTACCGGAAAACCTTGCTTCGATGCGGGTACTGTATAATCATTACGCCGTTCAACGGTATCAATAGAAGGGTGGTGGTGTCTGTTTTTTTTTTTTCAAATTTTGTATTGCCAAATATTTATTTTAACTTTTATATGCATATATGCTTTCGAAAATTATAACAAACACTTCTTTCCCTTACTATATATTTCATATATTCGTAAGTGTACTTTTATGTATAAAAAATTTTGTCCCAGAATAAAGTTATTTTATATTTCTATTTCTAAAATAAGAATGTCAAATCATGTCTGGTTTTTTTCATTCATTCATTTTTTTTTTCATCTCTTCCTCGTCTTTTAGGCTATACGGGGATATTTCTGGGTCAGAGAAAGGTCGGGGATTAATGCCAGAGTTTAAAAGTCCCCGGCAACGGGACACTCACTTACGATTTATATACCACCCTCACTTGGTCGGGGTGGCCGAATGGGCTAACGCGTGTGCACAGCACCACCGTTGTCCCGCAACCTGATATATGACAAATTTTATAAAATTAGTCACGAGTTCACGTCCCGGTGCCAAGGCGTCTTTTAAATATCCGCCCACACTCCCTGGCCCGAGAAAACCCCGTATAGCCTTAACGGCGAGTAACGTATAGCCTTACTGGAGGACCCAGAAAAATAAAAATACCACCCTCTCTTGCCTAATGGGCTAAACGGGCGTTTGCATCAGTGAGACGTTACGTACGAGTGCATAACAACACACTACTGCAAGTGAAATAGTTTACAAACTCTTCTCCGTACTCTAATGCTGAAGTGGGCTGGAACCACTGCCTCTTTAACCGCGCGAAGTTCTGCTTACTTACCAACCGAGGAAGTTCATCCTCTGTTAGGATGTAAATTCTAGAGTTCCTCTTCATTGTTGCCCTTCGAATGCAGTGCAGGTCGTGACCATGTGTTCGACAGTTCCCAGAACTCCACAAGTGGGACATTGGGGTTCTATTTCCTGGCCAAAGCACCTTAGCTCGGAAACCCCGATGTCCCGTGAGGTCCTGTGAAATCCAATAGTCCAATAATGAACTGTGAAATTCAATAGTCCGGGAGGACCCATTGTGAATTTAGCCGTGATTGTATGGTGGGAAAGTATTTCCTAAGATTACTCCCTTTCAGGATTGCCACCCACAGACGACTCCATTCTTCAATTGTATCCTCCTGGATTATCGTCTTCCATTTGTTGGGACTTTCCACAACCCTCACCCGTAGATTTTCTAAAAATCCTGCCAAGCCTTCTCGCAGGAGGAGGTTGAGAGATACCGCACCCACTAAGACCTGCCCTGCTTCATGTGGCGTTGTCCTAAATGCTCTGGTGACACGCAACAGGGCCATCCTCTGAATCGACGCCAACCTTTTTCGCTGTCGCTTTGTGAGGTTACTGTACCAGGAGAGAGGTGCATACCTTAAGATACCCAGTACAACGCCTTTATAGGTCGTCATTGTTGCTGGGTATCTGAAGCCTCAGATACGACTGAGTCCGTTCAAGGTTTGATTTACCTTAGTAGCTAAATAACCTAAGTGAGGTGTTATATTTAAGCCTTTTACTAACCTTACGCCAAGGTATGTCACCATCACACTTGGACGTATTATTTGAACTTCTGTTTCCATGCTGATGGTGTGTGCTCAATCAGTTGCGCATTTTATGTACGAAGAAGGATTGTACCTTGCAACACCTCTTCCACGTCTTTGTTTAATTTCTTAATTCAGCAAAAGAGATCTCTCGTCCCGCTGTATTTAATCACCTTTTGATAGGTACATCCGCCATGACCATTTCCTTTATTACTTTGTTATCATGTCCATGAAATTTATTATGGAATTGGGAATAATGAGTACATATTTGATGGGCGGAAGTTGGTTGTTGTATCTCGGTATGTAGTGTTTTGTAATTTACATCCTAGGAAGCTTCTGCTATTAGCCTAAAATTTTGGATTTAAAAGATTATAATTTTTGTGAATGCGTTTTTTTTCTGAAACATAAATCAAAAAGAACTTAAATTTATAACCATTCCATAATACCACAAGCTATCTAATTCGACGATGAACATTTTTATTTACTGTTTATATATTTCTGACTCCTGCAGGGCTTGAGTTTGACGAAATCAGTTTTAATGACTATATAAAATCATAATCCCTCATCGAGAAAATAATAACATACTTTATGCTTTGTGTATTTTTGTCAAAGGTATAGCGTAAAGAATCGACAGGAACCAGGAGGTAGCGATAAAGACAGAAGACATGGGGCACAGGTTGAGTTGCGGTTGATCCTACCATAGATCTCGCTGGACGACTATTTATAAGGCCCTGATTTGGCAATATATCAAAGCGTGTAGCGGACCACTTCTGATTTATATAGAGCCTTATTTCACCTTCATATCCCTACCGCCCTGTCTAATAAATCTGTCCTCTGTCTACGCCCTTGTTCTACCTCTATGAAACAAATTAATAACAGCTTCTCTACCTGTTTGAGTGAAAATAATCAGGTCTATTGTTATACCAAAAGCGATCATAGGCTTTTAGGAAAGCAATTATTTTAACTGGATTCCCTTGATCCGATCTCTCGTTTTGTTTAAGCTAGGGTTCGCGAAATGGTCGAAATTCGACCACAATCATTATTTAACATTTTCTACTCTTATAAAAGAAAACATTGCAGAAGCATCGATGTACTTTTTGAGTACTTGGTAAATAAACATGTGAATCTATCGTTGTTTTTAAAAGAATATATATTTGAATCCTCATTTTCATTAGGTGAACATTTGAGGCAAAGATATTTCATTTTTCAATTACTATGAACATGTTAATATATTTTTTTATTTATTATAGAATAAGGCTCTGTTTATTTCTACACCATATTTATTTCGATATTAGAAAATTTTCATCTAAAACAAGCACATATTGATTTTTATTTATTTATTATCTTTTTTTAAAACTTTTATTTAACTTTTTTTATTCACACATATCATAATGGTATTGACAACCAGTGAATGTGGTGATAGATGAAAAACATGAAGGCATGTAGGGCAAGAGAGCAGGACCCAGCGGCATCTCCTCCTGGCGTGAAATCTACATTAGGCGAAGATGTTGCTCATCCAGCTCATCTTCAGGCTCCTACGGACGTTATCTGGACATTTGCGTAGTGGCCATGTCATTGATGAGTGTGTTAGGATGTCCTTGTAAATTGTCCTGGAATGGTGAACAGTCGGCATACGAATATCAGTATAGAAGGTTATGTTGCTAACGTACCAAGGTACTTTTGTGATTTTCCTGAATGCTTTCGCTTGCAAGATTTGAAGTTTGTTTATGTAAATCATTTTAGCTGTTCCAAATATCTGTGCCGCGTAAGTCCAAATAGGTTTTAGTAAGAAATTGTATGTCTTCAATTTGTGTCTAAGTTTTAGTTTTGAATGTTTCGAAAGAAGTGAATTGAGAATTCTTAGTCTTTGATTTATCGTTTTTATCTTCTTGGTTATATGTAGGCCTCACGTCATTTTTTGGTCAAATGTCAGACCAAGGTAGTGACCGGTGTCTGTCTGTGGAATCTGTTTATTGTCAAGTAATGTTACTGATGTACCAGAGAGCCTTGGTGATAGTCCTAAAAGTTTTTGATTGAAAAGTCTGTAGTTTACCTATATGAGTCTTTTTGGCTGCCCCGTATATCTGTGAAGCGTAGGTCCAAATGGGCTTAAGTAGGTAAATATACGTGTTAAATTTCTGTCTATATTTTAATTTCGAATGTCTTGAAAGGAGTGAGTACAATAGTCGTAGTCTTAGATTTATAGTTTTACAGTTTTGTTGTGGGCCCCATGTCATTCATTTGTCAAAGGTCAGTCGAAGATATTGAACTTTGCCTGTCTGAAGAATTTAGACATTGCCAAGGTAAATAGGAGAGCATGTTTCACGTCGAAGTGTAAAAATGATTTTTCTTAGTTGAGTTGAATTTTTCAGAGTTTACGCCAGTCGTAGAATTTGTTTAGGTGATATTGTAGAGTCTGTGAGGTGTATATTGAATTTTGATATCTTGTCAAGATTGTTGTATCGTCTGAGTGAGTCGCGGTCAGAGTATCGACAGGGTCTGGAATATCATATGCGTAAATGTATTTATCACATGAAATGAATTCAGAGCCATGAATATCGTTATTTTGTGTTTATTCTTCTAGTACCTTGGTAGGTTTTGTCAACCAAAATAATTGTTTTGTATTCGTTTATTTCTGTAAATTATTAGATCCTCTTCGATGGATAACCAACATAAATATTTTGTACTGTTTTTATCGCCATAGAATGATAGAGGAACCGTTTTGAGGGCCCGCACAGATCATTGTTTTGTATTTATCCAGTACTGCTGTATGTTCGGATCCAAATATAATTGTTTTTGTATTCGTTTAATTCTTTTTGGGACCCAAATATAAATGTCTAAATGCCACCAAAATATTCTGGCTTGTCATAAGAGTGGCAAGTAATAAATTTATATTATTACACCCTTAACTATTTACGGGGAAGAAAGCACAGTTGTAATTATAAAAAAAATAAACCCAGGTAAAATACCTTCCTGGAATCATTCTTGTTATGATTTCCAATAAAATTTCCATTAAGCCATGTTTCAAGGCTTTTCAGAAAGGCTAAATTTAACTCATTATATAAGCCATTTCTATTTATACGTCCTGTTTTTTTTTTTATTTATATCGGATTTTTCCTCTGATTTTTTCGAGTGACATTATAATCTCTCTTAATTAAAGACACTGATAATTAACAGTATATTCGTCCCATATCTACAGAAAGTATAAACTAATAAATGAAATCAAACCTAGAAATAAGAAAAAAATAAAACAGTTTACAGAATAAAACAAATGAACTTTTTTTTATCTATAAAAATGTATTTTGCGGCTGTCACCTTATTGTTGTCAATGAGCAAATATGCTGGCGATACAGAAAATAATGACATGACAAGAGAAGGAAAGTACTCAGCAGTACCTTTATCCTTAAGTTGTTCCAATCACTTAGGTTTAAGGAAGGAGATCTCGCATCCAAAATCTTTTTAGTCTCCTCCTCATGTTCTGAGGAATGTCAGGTACCATGTCTCTTATTAGTCTGTTATAATGTCTTTTTAAACTAATGTGAAATTGTAGATAAAGGGCCATTATATGTTGTTCAACTGTTGGAAGGTGCAGATCAGTATGTAGAGTTTTGTTAGTCACTTACCAAGGTGCTTGTTTTTTGTGGCGCAATAATTTTGGTTGGAAGATTTGAAGTTTTTGTAGATGAGTCTTTTTAGCGGTACCTAAAGTACGTCCATATGGATTTAAGTAAGTATGTACTCTTACATGTATTCAGTTTCTGTCTCAGTTTTAGTTTTGAACATTTAGCAAAAAGAGAGTAAAGTAGTTTCAATCGTTGAATGATAAAAGTTCACATGTCCTTTCCCCCTCACAGTTCTCGTCCGTGAGTCAAGATAAGTATCAGGATTGTCTTATTTTAATTGAAATTTTAATTTAGGTCTATTTTTGTTTTTACAGATGACTAATATCACATTTTAAATATGTATATAGAAGTATATACTGTAGATGAAAAGCACATAAGTTCAGTAAAGAAGGTTTTAGTACTTTCATTGAAAATTAAATGGCCGAAACAATTCAAATATTGACTTGGGAAATTAGGTTAGAGAACCCTCTGATGGAAAATCTCTTAACGAGAAAGTTCTTTTAAGTGAAAGATGTGATTTTTGACCAGATAATCATAAGAAAATTTCTAATAGTGTCTGTAATCTGTCTGTAAAAAAAATCAGAATAGGAATATATATATATATATATATATATATATATATATATATATATATATATATATATAGTACAATATGAACTACTTTACTATTCTGATTTTTTTTACAGACAGATTGCAGACACTATTGGAAATTTTCTTATGATTATATATATATATATATTTTTTTTTTCTTCCCTACCTCGCCTTTTAGGCTATACGGGATTTTCCTGGGCCGAAGGGTGAGGGCGGGGAATTTAAAACCCTCTCCGGCACCGGGATGCGAACTCATACGTTTTAAATCTTCTCAAATCTCTTATCCGGTTGCCAGGCAACTCGCGGTGCAGTGCACACGCTTTAGCTCATTCGGACACCCCGCCCCCATATATATATATATATATATATATATATATAAGATAAGTGTAACGGGCTTTAAACAATTAAAAAAAGGAAGAGGTTCACGAAATGAAACGCATGAAGTCGGAATCAAGACTGGTTTATTGTTCCTTATAATCCTCTATATATACATTCTGAGATTGTTTACATCAATGCTTTTGGCATTAACGTTAATACTGTCCCGCTCCGTACCTTAACTTATATATATATATATAATCCATGGCATGGGAGGAGGAGCGTCCATTGAAAAATCATGCTCCCGAGATTCTCTTCTCACCTCAGGTATGTGGGACCCGTTAGACTACTGGAGACAACTCGCAATAACCCAGCGCGGAAGCATCTTTTCTTCTCTGATTACTTTAATTAGAAACGGGAATATGATTTTCCAGAATAGTTAATAGCCCCCAGGAATATGGTGCATGGACGGCAGAGTGGGCATATTTATATCCGAAAATATATATACGAATTGCATTTATAATTATGGTATCTTTGAATATAAATAAGAAAATATTTATATAAAAGATATATATTTATATTATATATCAGCTATAAATATGGAAACAGCCATATTGACCCCTGTAAAAGTGAATAAAGCTGTGTTTACACTACTACCTAGTGTATTAACGTCTATTAAAATGATTCGCTATATAAAACAATTCGCCTAAATTTACAGAGTAGTTTAAATAGTTTTACCACTATTTAGCCTATTTATGACCGCCACCCTGGACCATCTTCATCCTTTATAATGCAACGGTCAACTAATAAATATTCAATATACAAGAAGTCTTTTAACTGTTATATAATTTTTGTTAAGCATAAATTTTTTTTAGCTTCATTTATTTATCATTCTAAATCGATGATCTATTTTTCTTGTTTTTTTTTTCTTTTTTATCCTGGTCATTTATAGTATACTGGAAGAAAGGAGGAATGAAACTATAACTGTTTTTAAAAAAGAAGAAATTTCAAAGAGAACTACAATTATACTCATCGATTAAATTTTATGAGATGACCAACACTTAAGAACTCTTTACAATCGATTTCACAATAATTTACACAACACATACTAACCTACTAATCAAAGGATTCAGCTGACGTGCCTATCAATATGAGGAGACTAAAAAGGAGCTGGATGAGAGACCCCCTTCCATGACAAACCATGGCAATTGATTCAAGCCAGGAAAGAGACACTGCTGAAATTCTTCCCCATGTAATGAAGTTTCATTACTTTAATTAGACCATTTACTGATTGTCAACAGGTGCAGATTAATATTCAAAGATAAACAAAAAAAATAATAAATGCGGTTTCCGGCCATAATTGAATTGCGTTTTTTAAAATATTAAATACGAGGTTATACCTTCGGTATGAAGAGCAATCCTAGATATATATATTTTTTTGTTTTCATTTTGGCTATGTCCATCGAACAGAAACTGCTGTATCCTGTTTCCAAAGATAAAAATGTAAAAATATTTAAATGGACGGGGGAAAACAGACGAGTTCTGGTGAGAAGGATCCTAAAAACAGAAATACATAAAGCGGAGGACAGGGCCCAATTAGAGGAGGGAAGGCGATATGTGCAGACGGTTATCTTTTTTGTCAAAGTTTTTATTCTCACCAGCAGGCGGCGCTTACAGTCGCTCTCTCTCTCTCTCTCTCTCTCTCGACAGTTAACCCTCACAAAGTTTATCTCTCCTCCCTCTTCTACTTGGTTTCTCCTATTCAACAGCCACTCTCAACAGTTCTTCAAAACTGGCATCTGTTCCCTTAAAAGAACAATTCTCTTTAGTCAAGTTAAAAAGTGCGGTCGGCTGTGTTCGTTTATTTCATGACAAAGTTTTATATAGCTTTTATTAACGTCGTCGACTTGTTATTAGGTACATAACATGTAATAAAATACGAATTGTATGAGTTTAATAACTTTTAAATAACAATAGTGATTATTTATAAATAATTGTTTACATTGGTTCAGACATTTCCAATGCATACACCTTCAACACATTAAAAAAAAAAAAGAAAGAAACAAGTAGCCCAAAAATTTCTCTATTAGAGTCAAACAAACATAGAGGACATTGGAAAATGCATTTGTATTAACTAATTGTATTAATCTGCGGTACAGATACCCTTTTATCAAATTATTAACATCCATCTAAAAATTCGTCAAATAGGTTTCATTTTCTCGTAACCTTTAGATTTTTTATTTGCGAAAACGCTTGAAAATGGGAATTCTTCAATTTTGAGATCAGTAAACATTGTCTAATTAATGATGTACTAAGAACTTGTGAACATGCTTTCCACTTATACCGTAAGATAATTTGATCAAGAATTCGAGAAAAAAGGTAACCTACAAAAATATTGGACCGGTTGGTGTGACCTCCATCCTCAAAATGACGAAGTCAGTAAGGCCAAACGGCCTAATATTTTTGGAGGCCACCTTTTTTATTGAGAAAACTACCCACTTCTGAGAATTTTCGTAACTAAAAAAAATCGAGGTTACGGCTCGATGAAGCTATTCACGAAGTTTTAGGCGGGTTAATAAATTGATCCAAAAAAGAAACCAAATGAACTAAAATAAAATAAAAGAATGCATAGGAGATGGATGATAAAGAAAATTCGTTTAAATCGTACCCGGAACCATTAAATTCAATAAAATCTATCTAGGAACACAAACCAAACAAATTTCAAAATACGACACTATAGCTTAACCAAACTCCCTTTGACATTTCTTGTAAAACAGCAGATGAAAAGGGTAAGTGTGCGTTTTTCACACTAAGCCCTGCCTCATCAATCTATAATATTTTTTCTGATTATTTATATGTAATAAATACATTATTTATATGTAAAAAAAAAATCAACAAACAATTTTTCATTAGTTCAAAAATATATATTATGCATCGCGCTTTATTGCCAGCTTAAATTATTTTAATTGTTCTTATTGCCAATTTGTAACCATAAGAAGGGAGAAATAATTCTGGGAATTAGAGGTGTGGTGTGTTCTCACGGTCCGTCTCGCTATTGTCTTGGTTACGGTTAGTGTGTATAGGTATGCCTGTATTTTTTGCTTAGTTATAATTTTCTTATTTTTAGGTTATTTTATTTTATTTATTGTATATCCTGTTTGATTATTATTTATTGTTATTTTGCTTCAATTTTTTAAATATTTTTTGTACATATAATGTGAATGTTATTCTACCTATTATGTGACAGATTGTTGTAATACTCAATAAATAAATTTAAAAAAAAATTACTGTCCGTTTCGCTTTGTAAATTTAACAAAATAAGACAACCACTAAACACATTTCTTTTATATAATAGGGTTATGTTATTTTATATAATGTATAAGTAATAAACGAGTTTCCTTAAACTCATAAATATTCAAATTATGTAAAAAAAACTTTTTGTTCAGGATATCGGATTGCGAACGTATTAATACATGAACTCTCAGAGCAATATCAAGATTTTTTTTGCGCTAAAAATGTATTAAATAATTACTTTCAATTATAGTTTCTGTAAAATTAATGCATACAATTTTCAGTTATTGTTCGAAGGAACTGCGTCAAGCCGCAACATTACAACTTTCTACAGGAAGCTTGTAACCCGATATTCCCAACACGTATTACATTTCTTTATCCCTTTCTTCTAGAAAAAGTAATTCTCTTTTCGTTGTTTCGCCATGAGATTAATTTGCTCGGAAGTAGGCCAACCATTGTAATTCACCACCACAATTGTTACATTATTGATCTCATTCAATACTATCAATAGTAGCCATGCTGTCTTCAATGGAGCTGAATAATGAGGTTTTTTAGAATTATTAAATATTTTTCAGGTTTATCCTTTACAATAAAAATTGTACACATAATAGCATTTATAATTTCTTATTAAAATGTTTGTAAACATTCTAATATACATGGCATAACAAATCCCTATCTGTATTGTATTTGGGGTTCAACGTCTAATGATTTTTATCCCGTCGTGGATGGAAAATAAAAAAAATTTGTTTATTAATTACCGATGTTTGATTTGAATATAATGTTAAAATGTGATTTTTTGATATCTGGTCGAAGATGCAAAAGAATTCTATCGCATATATTCAAACATGGATAGTCCGTTAAGATTCTCGAAAGGTGACTTTAGAATTATCAAAACTGGTTTTTATTTTATCTGTTTATAAAGGGATACATCCATATCGTTAGGAGTTATTTGGAGTTTTGACATACTTTGTGTAATTAATTTAGAACCTTTAAGCTGAGCAAAAAGGTTTTTACTTTCTTAACTGTAAGTAATTAAGTTACTCCTTTGCTTCAAAGGTCGGCTTAACTCATTCCACCGTTGGGATTAACACTCTTCAATGAGCCTCGAGGGAGGCACTGAACTTCTTTCTGTATACAAGCAAACGTTTTCGAGTATTGAAAAAGATATTTTGATCTTTAAAAAATACGGATGGATTCTCGTTGAACCGTATTGAAATATCTGTTGGCAGGTGCGGAGGACGTAATCTAAGGAAATGCTTTGTAAAAATAAAAATCTTTAAGGATTCAAATTTGTTTTTTTCTAAAAATTGGAGAATTAATACAAACATAATTCATCAAGATTGAAGAGTTCATGAACTATATTATTCTAAAAACAAAAGTAAATCTGTAATGTCATTTTATTTTTATTTTTTTAACCGTTAAGGTATGGCTTGATTATGAATGTAAATTAGTTAAAATTCTGAAAAATATTCATTACTTCATAAAATATACTTTCAGTTGCAACTAAATGAGAGGCTATTATTTATTAAAATACATTAAAATTATAGTACTTCACAATTCTCAGAAGAATCAGTTATTCCCCGCGTTGCACATAGGGCTTTTTTGCTGGTATACAATTTAATATAAAAATGAGACTCATTTAAAAGAAGAAGTTTATAAAAGATTATTTAGTGACTGCAAGCTTATTATGGGCTTCCAATGGATTACAAGAAAATGTTAGCTTTACTTTAGCTAGAATTTATTATTTATTTGATGTTTTGTTGCCTCTACCCTGTATGGTCATTGGCAAAACCTTTGAATTACACTCTGTTTTAAAGTTTTATCATTTTTAAAAACCTTATAGTTTTTTTAACTGCACTTCCACTGTCTTGTAGGTTTTCTTTTAGACTCTGTGCCACGTCTAACTTTTTCCTTGTAGGTTCAAATGTAGGGCAGTCTTGAATAATGTGCTTTACAGTCCTTTGGGCATTGCAGCTCTCGCAGGTCGGAGGATCAAGTCCTCTTAGTATTTAGGAGTGCGAGAATTCACAATGTCCAATTCGCAGTCGGCAAAGGGCTGTCTCCTCTTTTCGAGATGATCGGTGAGAGGTTTCCCATTTTAAACTGTGGGGTTTAATTTCTTTTGATTTTGAATTCGAATATTTAAAGAGTGCTAAAAACTAAAATCTTGGATCACTTATATAAACAGGTGCACGTCTTTCTCCTACGTAGGTACACTTACAGATTTACGATATGTATATTAAGAGAAAATATTGTTTATTATACTTTTCTGATGCAAATGTATTGCTTAAGTAAGTAGTTCTTTTCACTAATGATTGCTAAACAGTTTGAAGAACATTCATCAGCAATCTTTTAATGATACTATTAACGGCGCATTGTATATACAGTTCCCGCATTGAAGCGAGGTTTCTCGGGACTGTTGATTATTATCTACCTAATAAAACTGTAATCTTTTTTTGTAAGTAAAGATCAGGATTTTTGGTTTTGAAAAATCTTGATCTTCAAAGAATATAAAACAATTTAATATTACATAATAAAATGTTTTTGTATACAATTTAATTTAAATAACTTTGTACCAACAATTATATTCATTGTTTTCATTTTAACCGTGTTACTTAATGAATGTAGTAGTAACCTGATTTTATAAACCCAAGCAAATAAATTTAAAAGGGTAGCGTTGAGTTTTATGCTAAATTTTTAGGAGACCTGAAATATAAGGACAATATTGGAAATAAACCCTGAGACTGCTAACGATAAGTAATACCGATTAATATGTAAATTACAGTAAATAAGGTGGAAAGAGATATGAATGAGAAAAAAACAAACAAAAAACGTAGCAGAAATTTAAAGAAGAAATAAATAAGAGAAATAGTTGATAATCGAAGAAATAGTTGATATAATATATAAAAAAGGAAAAAGTAAAGTTTATTACTATTCACTAATTGGGCCAATCGCATTGAGATACAGTTGTTCAGGTTTGTAATGATGTCTGTTTGGTGTAGGATTCTCTTCATTTGTTTCAAAACCCCATTATTGACTCTATAAAACGAGACGCAGAGATGAGAGATAAAATATTTTCAAGTAGAACTAACAATACGATTTAAACGAACCTGTCATCATAAGAATGACTTAATATCCATCGCTTTTCTGACTTATTTGTACTAAATATGTTTATTCAGAATTTTTTATATTTTACGCTATTTTTAACTTTAAGTGGTATACGGTTGAGACAATTTTCAATTAATCGTTTTCAATTTTGTTAATATACCAATTTGATAAAGGTATTTTTTATAATAAAGTGTACACTTGGCTAGGTATAAATACTAATTTTTTTCCATAAGTACAATGGTTATCTCTAAGAAGCAAACTAGAAAAAAAAAGAAGGAAAATGTAATAACCAACCCCATCCCAAGAACGTTGTGACAGTCCTTGGGGTTCGGCAGTGATAGGTTAAAAAACAAAACAAAATAGTCTAAAGTCACTTTTATTTATAACATTATACAACGATTTAATCACTTAGAAGTATTAAATTCCAGCTGCGACCGTCTGCGTCTGTAATTTAAACGTAATTTAATTTTGTAAATTGAGTTAAATTTATTACTTTATTTTTTAACGAGTGCCTGTATGAAATGAAAAGAATAAAAGAAACAAATATAAAGAAGTATATAATTTTAATTATATTTTTATATATTACATAAATAATTGTATCTTTTAGTTATATTTTGAATTAGTCATTGAGTCCTAAAAAATCAACTAATTGTTAAAAAAAGTAATAATATCTGGTTATTTTTTATTTATTCACATTAAAAAAGAAAACTCTCTTATATTTTTTTATAAATTAGTATATATTTGTATTTTATTTAGTATCTTTTCCTTACATATAATTAGAGTATAAAAATATATAAATAAAACAAAAATTGAATAAAATAATTTTTCGAAAAATCCCAACAATTGGCAAACCATCTTTTTAACAATTTATTACCAATCGAAATTCCAAAACGTTGGCAAAAAATCACATGAAGATGATTTATTAATTTAGTTGTAAGCTCTAGAGGATAAGGTCAAGCCTGAGATGAGCCCCATCACCTTTATATTACCGATGAAGAACGAAATACTTAGAAACAACAAAAATCTAAAAATAAACCTTACAATGCTTTTAAGAAGTAAAGGACTATTATTAAGACAAACCAAGGATTAAAGACAAAAATAAGTAGAAAGGGGCTATGAAAAAAAAAAATTCAAAAAATGTTTCATTAGATTCTATTTATTACGGATAAAAATAAGGAACTCCGCCGTGTTCTTATCATGTACTATATATGTTAGTACATAATAAATTAACTAGAATTTTAAAATTAATTAGTTGTTAAAAAAAGAATTTCATGGAATGAGTTTTTGGTATTTGTTAGCACTAAAGAACAACCCTTCTCAACCTTCCATCTCACAAAATCATGATACAGCTTTTATTTATTTAAAAAAATTATTAATTTTTTTAAGATTAAACTTCCACTGTAAACAGTTTTGAGAGCACAACACTTCGTATTAATCCATCCTAGTCGGAATCGATACCTGATCGGTTAAAATAAAATTTGAACCTGTTAATCCATTTTTCTACAGGAAAACTCTAATATTCGGTAAAAATTAAAAATGCCTGCAAAAAATAATTCATAGCTTGTAGGTGTATTAATATAAGATACATTTATATTGGTTGGACCAGCTTATTGTAAATGTTTTTGAATATATGATTTAGTTTTAGGGTATAAACGATTTTTCGCTATTTGATAGTCTTCACAAGTTAATTATTTATTTTTGGCTTAACCTATGTTAGCGTTTACACCAATTACGATACAATTGCAAGTGCTGTCTAGGCTATTGAAATACGTAAAATACTCAATACCTCTTCTATCACTCTGTAGCAAGATTGTTGATATTTGTTACTCTATTAATTTTTCCTTTATTAGTTTGGTCTTAATATAACTCCCATGTCAAGATTGGCTGTAATAAAAAAAAAAAAAACTGTCTCATTTGTTTCAATATTTCAGTTACCTAAAACTAGCCTATTCTGAGAAAAATAAATATTAATTCTCCGTTTACTTTTTTACCACCGGTTAACCCGAAGAGCCGGTTAAGCTGGATAATGTAGATATTTTATAGCATATTTATTTATGATTATGATAATATCAAAACTATTTTTCTGTGACTTACAAATTCGATTTTCAACCACTGTGCGTACAGAGTACGACAGACATACGGTTTTTTCCATTTTCGAATTTCCGATTTTATCTATTTTGAATAGTGAAATCTCAAATTTCAAGGGCGTTAATTTCTTTTTTGATCGCTTACATAAGTCCATCATTGAAAATAATAAACGAAAAATGAATAAATAATTTTTTTTTTTTTATCAGGATTATTAGTCACTTCATTATTAAGTTTCTAAAGTTTATTATTTTGGTAGAAAATACTAAAAAGTATTTCAGAAATCTGTGTTTCTGATTTGGTGCACCCGGATCAACGATACTCTGCTTAATATTTGTCTAATTATAAACTTACACGAAAATATCAAATTATACTGTTTATACGAAAGCGCTGTCTAAATTTCCATAAAATAGTGATTAAGAGAGCAGTGAGCGATTATAACAACTGTTATTGCCGATATGATCTGGGTCAAACAGTTACATATGGATTCGGCTGAAGGAACCATCCAGCCCAACTGGTGCCAGCAATAGCTCGCTGGCTCAGGACAATATCTATTGCTTTTTTAAGCATGCTCATTTATATTCCTTAAAAGGACTGCCTCTGCTTACTCTTCAATACTTACTTAGTATACTTAGTTTTAATAGCTAAAAATGGGATAATTTTGGCCATTTTACCGACTAATATGAATAAACTAATATGATAAATTGGAAAATAAGATCAAATCAAGACAAATTACATGACCTACAAACTTTCCAAGGAGAGACCTACTTTCCTGAATTAAGGAACTAAATATAGACCCGGAAGAGGTACTGCTAGATACTATCTCTCCTCATGCCTGAAATGCAAGTCTAAGTGATTACCTTGTTATTAGTTAAGATATTAATGACAAAACCAATTTTTAATGTAACTACTTTATAAAAAAATCTGGTGTGTCCACTCACACGACTTTCCTACCTATTTCAAAAAGTTTTTATATCTTTACATATGTTCATGAAGAAACAAAAAAGAATTGAACTAGATACATTTTCCTGAAAATTGATCAAACGTAAGATTTGAGTACGATTTATTTGATAAACTAAAGCAATGTAAACCGGCTTAAGATAGATCAGTGTAAAAATTTCAGTACTTCCTCATATTGCTGATCAAAAACTTTTTGGCATAGCTTAGTATTGACAAACAATAATTTCTGTTGAAATTATAGGAAATAGTGAATGCGGGCACTTACTTTTCTTACTTTCACTTAGTCATCTTTATTCTCTCATTCACCCCTTTCTGACACCAGGATATGAAACCGAAATCTTACATTGGAAATTGAATAGCTGTAACTTCGTTAATAGTTGTCCAAAATGAACGATTTTTATATAGTTTTGTTGGAAATTTAATTATCTTTCAGGGGGCTCTGAAACGTAGAGATCCGTCGAAAACTGCATGTCGGAAATTTGACCCGATTGCAATACTTTCCTTACCTAGTATAGGTAGGAAAGTGATAAGTTAAAAAAACGCGTAAAAAATAGAATAAGCTGTATCATCGCTAATACTGGTTCGATTCCGATGATTTATTTTTTGTTTTCTTGGTAATTTAATTACCTTTCAAAAGTTTCATTATAAATTTTACCATATAACATATACTTAGGGAGTTAGGCCCTATAACTTTTTTCTTTTCTTTATAAATTTTTTTCCTGAAATTTTTGGGGACTTTAGTCTATATACGAAAATTGAAAAAAAAACAATGATTAGAACATTATAGAAAAGTTACATCAAAATTGTTAGAGAACGTTTTGCGCTACAGTCTATAGAAAAACATGTTTTTCATTAATTGCGCGCAAGCTATTGCGCATGGAGCACCGAATTTCTGTCACAGCCATCTGTAGTCAAAACACTACAAAATAAAAAAAGAAACGTCAAAATTGGTTCTGTAGTTCCCGAGAAAATCTTGGCACAGACAGACAGACAGACCAATGGCTGTGTTTTTCGGACTCTGGAGGCGCTGAAACGTCGAAGTAGATCCGTCGAAAACCGCATGTCGGAAATTTGACCCGATTGCAATACTTTCCTTACCTAGTATAAGTAGGAAATTAAAAAAAATATGTATTATGCCTTTCTGATTTATTCAACCCCCTTTGTAATAATAATGATATACCTACATCTTGATATGTCATAAAACTAATCTCTATCACTGAAAGTATGTGTTAATTATTATAGGTAATTTGTCACTTATAATTTATATATAGGGGAAGGACGTGTACCTTGGGTCACTCTAAGAAAAAGAAATTTCACCGGGAGAAATTCAGGTCACCCTTCTGTCAAATATTAGCCCGAGATAGCGTATAGCTAAACTTAAAAAAAGGAAACTTTTTAACTTTTTTTTTTATTTTAATGAAATTTACAACTGTATTACATGAAAAATACAACAAATAAATGTAACATTGGTAACATGACATGCACAACATGAAGAGAAACTACCCATTGGTAGAACTCAATAAAATGAAACTTTAAAAAATAAAGCAATATCATTGTACCTTTGGTCACTTTTTATAATGTACCTTTAGCCGGCCCAAGGTACATTAATTATAATTTCAAAATATTGATCAAAATAAGTCCTTGATAAATGGTGTTTACTGAATAAGAAATTTATGAAAGATTATTTACTGACTGCAAGTACATTATGGGTTTTCAATGGATTACAAGAAAAAGTTTGCTAACCAGTATAGAAAAGCCATTGGTACAAAATATCCTACGGTGAGTTTTTCTATAATTATTTTCTTTTCCTTTTTTTCACTAGACATTTTTCCTTCATGGAATTCACCTTTAAAATTTAGTTCTGTTCTCACTTTTGTGGTATTATGAATATTTTATTCAATCATTTGTTTCTGAAAGGATTTTCAAAAAGAAAAAAAACAACTAGATAATGCCGTTCAGGATTTCATGAGCGTAATTTCGGGGAGGAGGATTAAACTGATTGTAGCCTTTAATTGGTAAATCAAGCCAGCGGATGTCAGGAGCACACATTGGAAGGCCACAGTTAATTAAGCAATTACATGACACCGTTCTGCACAATGGGCCCAGCTTAGTGATCAACTGTTGTATTTCTTGGCTACAGTCAAATCCCATTTTCCAAAATTTATACAAAAATGAATGCATTTTTATAAATCTGGCCATGTCCATTAATTATGCAAAGACATGAAATTTTTACTTTCCCGCTTTCTATTAACGTTTCGAATTATTATTACATTTTAAATTTGTTTTACTTCTTCCATGGTTATCTTCAAGTTTTATTAAAAAGAAAAGTAAAGCTTCAAAAGTCATATTTTATTATTTAAAAAGAAAGATAAGAAATACTTTCGAGAAAAATTCAGAACGGAAGAAAGGCGGCAAAATTTTCGAGATTGCTGTGGAGGTGATAGAATAACTGAACCAGAAGCCCCCGACAAGAATGACACGTTAGCAGAGGAGGAAGTCGAAGCAGCCATTGCTAAAGCGAAGATAGGAAAAGTGGCTGGGCCAGATGGGATTGCATCGGAATTTATAAAATATGGGAAATAAGCTTGTGAAGTGTCTCCAAATCTTATTCCAAAAGGTTTGGAATCTCAAAAGGATACCCATAGAATGGGAAAACAACATCATCATCCCAATCCATAAGAAGGGAAGCCAAAGTGTTTGCGATAATTACCGCCCCATATGTCTGTCATCGGTGGTATACACTAGGATTCTGGAACAATAATTAGGGAAATTGTATTGAAGAAGATCTGAAACAGGCAGGTTTTAGACCCGGTAGGCAGATACAGGATCATATCTTCTCCTTGAGAATGATTGTAGAGAAGGCATGCGATAGAGGTAAAGCAGTATACCTAGCTTTTCTAGATTTACGGGAGGCTTTAGACCACCACAGGAAATATGGGATGCAATGGAAGATAGGAGAATCCCACAAAATCTTATAAGTGCAATCAATTCAGTTTACCAAGACCCAAAGAGAGTGATAAGGCTAGCCGGCACTGAGTCCAGGTCATTCCATTTCTTTAGGGGAGTTAAACAAGGCGAAAGCCTGAGATCCCTACTGTTCATAATTTTCATGGACATTCTGACTGGACTGGTTCATTCGGAAATTTTGTAAAAGGAGGACACCCAGAGTGCGATACTGCATTATGACCCCAGTGTTGGTACAGGCATTGTTGTACGCAGATGATATGGTTTTAGTTGCAGATACTGCTGAATCGTGCCAGGTCGCTGTACATGAGTGGTAAGAAGAACTGCAACTCTGAGGCATGCAGATCGATCCCTTTAAAAACAAGGTTATGTGTGTTGGACGAAGGAACGAAGATCTTAGAATCACCTACCTACGAACAATGGTTGGAAGGGATAGAAGAATAGACCAGGAGGTCATGAATAGGGTCCAAAAAGCCAAATATCCATGGCACTCATTTGAAAGCAGGAGTTGAGCAATAAAGGGAAGATTCTGCTATTCAAATCAGTTTTTCTCCCAGTGCTATATACAGATCAGAAAACTCGACACTCTTGGACTGCCACACCAGCAAGATTGTATCTGCGGAAATGAGATTCCTACGGTACATGTTAAGAAAAACCTGACGAGTTCGAATAAGGAATGAAAGGGTGCGATATGAACTAGGAGTTAGATCCGTCGTAGAGACAATTGAAGAAAGAAGTTGAAGTTGTACGGATATGTTAACAGAATGGGAGATGACCGTAAGGCTTCGTGAAGCAAGATCGGGAAGAAGGCGAACTCAAGAGAGACCAAGGCTCATGTAAGCAGACTTGAATGAGAGAATCTGCACAGCGAGAGTAAGCACCATGCCGGAGATGAGAAGGCTTGCATAGGACAGGGACTGTTGGACAAGATAGTCAGAGGTAGCTACTCAACGCTTAGCAGCACAAAAGAGATAGTGAGAGAAGAAGAAAAAAATAATTTTTGTTCCTAAGTCTTTTTTTTCGTTTTGGATACTATACAGAAGGTGGATATTTCGAACCAAGAAACCATATTGAAATCAGTTTAAAAAAAATACGACAACCGCCTGAATGGGACGCAAGTAACAATCTTATTTAACCCATTTTTACGTATACATTTTTTCAAATGATTAATTTGATTAACGTTATATTATTTTGTTGGAATTGATGATATTTGTCTGTATTATTAGAAAATATTCCTCTTGCTATGTAATTGTGACAAGTTAGATTATTATTTACATTTCTTACTCTGTTAAAACACAATTTTTAATTTAAAAAAATTACGTAAAAAATAGTACCAAGTAATAAACCAATATTACTGATTTTTCCTCACTAAACTAATAAATATATATTTGTTTCGGTTTATTGCCTGTTAATTAGTTGGTAGTCTATAACATTCTTATGATTTTTATGAATAAACATCAATTTGAGAAAAATGTATTTGCTAAATATGTGTTATTATGTTTGCATTTATTATCTTTTCTAAAATATATATATCTAACCACTTTCTCAAATTGATTTATTTGAAATTGAATTTAAAGAAAAAAAATATAGTTGATGTAATTAATATTATTTTTTAATAGACACTTTGTGGTAATGCTTTATTGTTTCACCTTTTAATGAAATTACAGATTTTTGAGAATTTGCAACAAAAACATTATTTCTCTTGAAAAATAATTCAGTTTATCAAAACCAAATTTCATAAACTGCATAATAAAAAAAGAATTGAATTTTACAATAAATAATTGTAGAATTGTGAAGGGAGATGAAATGAGCATTAAAATTTGCTGTATGAACCGAAGAATTCTAAAAATGACGGCCAGGACTAGTTTTATTGGAATTGAACCTCTGGTTTCGCTTACTAGAATATTGCGTAATAACTGTATTTATAAGTTTTCATGTTATTGCTAATTTATCGATAAGTATTATTCACATTCTTAAAGTATCTTATCAAATAAATGATTCGACAATTATGGATACACGAACAACTTAAAAAAAACTTTATTGGTATCAAAACAAATACTATGTTACATAATAAGAGCTATAACACTATTGAGTAATGCACTACCGCTACCTAGGCTTACAACTAAGAACTATATATAGTGGTGGGGAGAAGTTGCTGATGCTGTAGTTCAAAACTAGGATAAATGGTGTCTAACAGTTGAAACAAAATAGCAAGCTAATTCGTTTCGTTTCTTTGCATTAAAATTCTTTTGCAATGTTTTTGAGATAAAAAGATCTATTTCAGCTATAATATGCCATCTATTTTTCTGAAAATCACATGGTTTTGAATTCTATGTAGTCTTTAAAGATTTTAAGGTAGAATTTAAAGTTTAAACACCAACTTACTCTACTCTGTATAAATAATTTATAAAGCAAAACATATTTATGTTAGGAATGTTTAAGATGTACATGCAGAACGAATGGTTTCTTAGACCTAATTTATTACTAACCTGAACTTCCTTTTTGAAATAGTTGTTAGTGAAGATGTTGATAAGGCTGAAGTTCCTTACAGTGTTAAACTCAAACACAAGTTCCACATATTTCTTTGAGAAAGAGTCATTCTTCCATCCAACCCATCCACTTCCTGCAACACATTATATGAAATATCATAATTTTGAAACGATTTATTTAGTTTTAAAGCATGTATTATTTGGCTAAAACTGAGCCAAATTAATTATATGATAATAAAGATGGTGGTTTTCAGTAGCATAAAAATTAGATAGAAAATATGATTCTTAAATGGACATTCAATTTTTTAAAAGCTTCCATTTTCAAACACAGTCCATTATCTTGGCTTTCTCTTAGACAGACGAATAACGTGGAGCACTCATACGAGACTTAAAAAACAGGAATTCGATGGTACGGCCAACTATACCGTCTACAAAACAGAAATCTAAACTTTCTATTGAAAACAAATTCTTGATTTACATGACAATACTCAAACCTATTTATACTTAGGGACTAGAACTGTGGGTGACGACAAGATTTTCTAACATCAAACGTATCCAATCCTTTCCGTCCAATGTCCTCTGAACAATCCTTCTATATAACCAACAAAACCATACACAATGATCTCAACATATCATTTGTCCTAGACTTTATCCCAGAAAAATTCTCAAAATTTCACCAGAGCCTTACGTATCATCCCAACCCCATTGCACAATTTCTTTCTAGCACCACTCATTCCTATAACCCTCCAAGGAGATTAAGACGGCAGTGGCCCCGCGACCTTTGTAGTATATGTATTAGAATTCAGGCAATGGCCAGATTCTTCACTCAAGACACGAGCCTATGTGGCTAAAGCGCTCTCGTCCAATTTCCACAGACTTTAGTTTCAGTGACGCGGTTGAGAGAGTAGCGCAGAGATTTCTTGGGGTCCCCTGGCTGATTTTATGTAAGCATGAGTGTGTTTTTATGTTTTTAATTTTATTTTCTATGGCCTTAAAATCCTATTTTGTCAGCTATCTGTTTTCAATTTTGAAGTCGTAATTTAGATTTTTCTATGAACTTTTTAAGTTGATTGTGTCCTTAATTTTAGTAATATTGAGTGCCGACCAGTCGATATATTTCATGTTTTTAATTTTTTATTTATTGTATATACCTTTTGATAATTATTTAGTTGTTATTTTGTTTATTGTATGTTTTCTGTATATGTTGTGAATATGTTGATACCTCACTATAATTATTGTCCAAGTAACAGATTGTTATATTACTGAATAAATAAATTAATAACGATATGAGGTCACTAATATGTATACATTCCAATTTATAATAACGTACAATAACAATGATTTACAATTGCCTGGTTTATTGACTAATTTATGTAGATAAAGCGTTATACAAACAGATTAAATCTGTAGACCGCAGAAAAATGCAATTGCTATCAATAAATTAACGTTGTCTACATCAAAATACAAACTAATTATAGATATTTCTTCAAAAAGTAAGATTTGGTTAATCTCATAGTAGATATCGACTAGAGAAATATTTTTTATCTTAAAATATTTATCAGCATCTGTCGACGAACTATTGACAATCAGCAGATGGACTGATAAGAATAATGAATCTAACATGGGGAAGAATAACTTCCAGTAATACTTTTTCCTGGGTTAATTCAATTACAATGGTTCGTTAAGGAAGAAATCATTTCAAGAAACCTTTTTCTGCATTTGCTTCAGATTGGCGTGATGGAGTTTAATACCGCTGGAATTGGCATCACTTAACAGAATCCCATACTCAAGAATTTTACATGGTCCTTCCCATTCCATTTAATTTAAAAAGAAATAAAAATTAAAAGATTTGACTGGAAAAATCTTCATGTTTAGATTTTAAATGTGTGGATATTTGTTCTATCCATTTTACGAGTGAAAACATGCCTATTAAGTAAATGTCACTACTGTGACATAATTTACTGTAAATATAATTTCCATATTATATTTATGAAAATTGTAAAAAACAAAACAAAAACAACTCCTATATATAGTTAGTTTAGAGATTAAAAACATTAAAAGTTTTTGCACAAATACTATTTCTATAATGATGATGAAATTAATTTGCAATGAAGACGCCATAATTTATGATGTTAATTCATTCGGTATTAAGATTGATTTCAGATCATTACACGTAACCAATGAAGTTGAATTTCTTATATTTTACACCTTAGATACCAAAAACTCATGTCAAATTTGTTGTTGAGGATAATCTTTTAAGGATTGGTTACAGTTTATAAAAGGACAGTAATGCTTATATTGTGTCGGATAAGTGTAAATTATTACTGAGCCTAAAGCAAAAGGGAAGCTGGTCCTCCCTCATGAAATTCAATAGCAGTTCTTGTAGGCCTTGGTGACGGCTTACATGGTCACTCATCATCCACCCTCAGTCCCTCCAAAATTCCACTATCTACCAGCTCTATTGTATCATCCATTAGTACAGTAAAACTTACTCATAGGTTGCAATAGGTTAAAAAATTTTGATTTTAAGATATGTTTTACGCATTTATCGTTAGCAAAATATAAGTTTTCGACCTCCCATCCCATTTTGTGGTGTTTTTTGCCATATTTAAAAAAATCTGGAAGAAAATACACTTTTTCATTTCTTCTGGAATCCCCTTACAGAGAATTTTAGATTAAAAGACTTCTTTACCAGTGGCAAAGCACATTAAATTGCTTTACAAGAAATTTAAGTCAATGGCAACTAATATGGATAAGAAGATGACGATTTGTAAATTGAGAATTTGCTATTCCGTTGTTATTCGAACGTGATTTTATTTTTATGAAAAAAAAAATATTTTTTTAATTTGTATGAGACGGCTTAATTATTGATAAGTTTAATCTTATTTTTATACAGTTAATGTGAGATATGCGGTCTAAATAAACACGATTTTGTCTCTTTCTATCTGATAATGCTTGATTTTGTAACATCTAGACTAGTTAGTAATTTATTATTATTTGAAATTCTTAGGGAATTGTTTTGGAATTTTCATATCTTAGTAGATACATAATTCGTACATACATGATTCGTACTGATTGTGAATGATTTTTAGAACTATTGTTATTTGTTCTCAACAAGCCTCATCATTAACTAATACAGTTTAAAGCTAATTTTTACATCGATTGTAAACTTTCTTACTATTTGTTAAGATACATAGTTAACAAATAAGTCTTAAGACTTAGCTGACATGACTATTATAATTATCTTAAGTAATTACATAAAGTTTTCCCATGTTTGCAAAACCTGACCAATTGTTGGGTTGGTGATGTATGAAATACATTAATCAATACATTTACTCATGAAATACATTAATCAATATAAAATATTAAAAAAAGAATGTAATACTTAATACTTTATTAGTTTTTTTAAATAAGCCTTTTAATATATCGAATGAGAACTATTGAAATTTAAGCTCCTGCACTGAAGGTTTCGAAGCTGTAGTATTTCATAGTGATAAGTTCTGTTAATATTTAAAGTATATTTGTATTTGAGTTGTTATTATTTTGATTAATTTAGTATTTTATATATATATATATATATATATATATATATATATATATATATATATATATATATATATATATATATATATAAGTTTTAGTGTTATTAGTTTGATGTTTACTTTATTTTTATTTATTGTACATAGAGTGTGAATGTGCTCTGTTATAAATGTCCTTAATTCAGACTGATTGCAATATTTCTTAATAAAGAAGATCTAAAAAAAAAAAAATCTATATATCTCAATCCTTCATTTTAGGTTTGTTTAATTTTTATTATATTTTTTAAGATCAATTTTTTTAATGTGCATCCTTAATTGTTACTTTTGCTTTTTATTATTATTATTATTTTATGCCTTTATACTGATATTTTACTTACATGTAATGACCTTGCATTACCTCTTTCTTCCGAAACTCGTTCAACGGTTTACTTTTTCCTTTCTTAATGAATATTAATCTCTTCGTGTTCTATATTATTTGAGTAATAATAATGAACCATTGATATCTTTACAAGGCTATTTTGCGTTAGGATATTCTAGTATTTCTTTAAAATTGATCTAAAATAATTTTCTCAATCTGTTTTATGTATATACATATAATATACACGATGTCTATTATAATTACATAAAGTTTATTAGATATATGGCATAAGCTGTTAGTTATATATAAGCTTAAATAATTGGACAAGAAGGACTTGTAATGGATTATTTGTTCAAGGTACCTTGAAGTCATATTTCCTAGTAAGCTAAAATATATATGTCCTTTTTTCTTTGTTTTTTTAAACCGAAACCATACGCGGCGGTAATGGCTATAATTCTTACACTACGCGGTACGTTTCCGCTGGGGGATTGTTTTTTCCTGTAAAAGTCCTGGGGTACGTCGCCGTGCCATAACTCAAACATTACCCGCATAGGGGGTGCGTCAGGGATCAAGAGAGAGGAAAGCATACGAAGGCGAAAATCATAAATATTTGATTTTGATCCTAACTCACCATCTAATGATTCTGAATACCGAGAAAGTTTACTTGCCTAGATTTTGTTTGATGAGGGGCCATGATAGAATTCCTGCTTTTAGTTCGCCGTCGAGTTAGCAAGACGAAGACTATTTACGACTCTTACCTGACAGGGGTGTTAAGAATTATATAACTTGCCGGTTTGCTGGAGCAAGAAATTTCCAGCCTTATCTTCTCGTTAGCTATGACCTTTTATAAAGTTTTAATAAGTTGGGGGGGAAGGGAGAGAGAGAGCGGAAGCAGGTTTCTTCGGAGAACGTAAACCTTAAAATATTCTGGTAAGCAGCAAAAACCTTTACTCCTAGCCTTAAAATATTATATCGCCACCGTTGAACGTATGTCATAAAGAGGGAGGCCACATAAAAAAGTTGCCTAGAAACATGAAAGGGTTGGTAAACGGACAGCTATCTAATATGGATATGGAGGTATATTAGTGCTGTAGGAAGTTTTATTAATAACTCATATTTCTTTGACAACAAAAACTAATAAAATTAGATTTACTAATACTTAACAGGATAACTTAATATTTCCAATAGACCTGACTACATTAATGCTATAAACGATACATGTTTAGTGCCTGAACTAAACTTCGATATAACAAATATGTATCGCCACTGTTAGGGCAAAAGGTCGTATATAAAGTTTGAGTTTTTCTACAAAAACACATAAAAACTTATTATTTCATTATGATGTATTAGTATAATTTCATATTTTATTTCCCTATACTATTTTACACAGCCTATTTATTGCAGTCACAGGTTATAAAATGTCGTCTTTAGCACAATTAGAATTAGCTTTGAAAATTGTTACATATTCCCTTTTACACTAACAGTAGCAATATATTACTTGAATAAAAATAAACGGATACCTACCACACAATATATTAAACTTTTAAGTAAACATAATAAAATTTAATGAGGCAAGATCAATTAATTATCCATAAAATCATTCAAATAATTAATCCAATTGGATAAATTCATGTAGACTAAATTTTTATTCGTCCATGAATATTAGATTATAACCATAATGCAAAAAGTCTGAAATTTTTCTGATGAATAGCTAAAAAAATATGGTGGGGACGGACCCACGTCACGAGAATATTATTAAATTTTAAAAAAAATTGTTTTTGTCTAGTATAATTTTTCAAATTAAACTGCTCTGCTTATTCGTTGTTCCAGATATTCGTTACTAGATTTACTATTCGAGAGGAAATTTTTATTTCCTTGTTTCACTTTACATGAATATAAAAGTATAATTTAATACAATTATGTAATATATATAAATGTACATTAAAAAAAATGAGTAATAATTCATTTTATTTTCTGTAGAATTATTTATTATTGTATGTATTTTTATTTCTATGGGGTGCTTTCAGATTACCATTTTCTTTTATTTGTTTTGATAAAGTTTGCTTTAGAGTGCTATTAAGAGCTCCTTTAATAAGTAACACCATATGGTGCAACGATTAAAAGCAGTCTTACCAGCGCTACGAATTATTCTTAAAGGAATTTCTAAATTATTCTCCTATTGCTGCAACATGCAGCGACATTTGGATGGCTAAACTCAGTTTATTTCAAAAGTTTCATTTAATATTCATGGCAACTGTTTTATGATTAAAAATAAACAGTTATATTTAGGACCTGAATTTCTTATTTTTACTTTTATGTCAAATCTTTTTATTTTATAGTTGTATAACTTATAACGCCAACTTCAGTTGAGATACATTAAAATTAAATAGAAAGATTATTTTGAATTAATTGTTAGTTAAAAACGAAAAATTTCGTTTTTCGTTTTATGTTCTCCAGCGAAATAACTACTTGGGGTCTTCAGTTTATGATAATGGTGGTGAAAAAGTATATTGGCCACTTTAAAATTTTAAGTGTTAACATTTCAAAAGATAAACGTCTAACTAAACCTTTCATCAATTAATGAATGTTTTGAGACTCTGGTGAATTTTGATACCACCTATTATTATATGAAATTGCAGTTCATTAATTTAATTTCCTTTAGAAGGGGTAGTTCTACTATACGATAATATAACGATGTTGGTAATGGTCGAACAGACATGATTACGAAAGGAAGAATCGAAATGTCCAAAGATGAAGTCATTCTTGACCATACTAAGATGACGATACTAGGTGACGGACGACGGAAAAAACTAAAGTCAATCTTAACCATAGTAGGTCTTAACATGACGAACAAAGCTGCCGACATTAATTAGGCATGGAAAACTGTTAATCCGTAATATCACATAAGTGATGAACTCAGTAAAAAATAACAGGTAATCATATTGTAGTATAACACAGGCCCACTAGTACAAAAATGCAGCATTAAATAAATCATTTTTCAGGAGATTACTCAAGTACGAAAGAAGACATTCATTATTACGCACTTTATTGGTGTCAGAGCTGAATTTTGACTATTTTAAATAATTTCACAGCACGAGTATAAAAAATCCTATTATATGGCCTTCTGACCTGTAATTGAAAAAAACATTAAGAAGTAGAGAAGAAAGCCAAAACTGTACAAGGCTTATACAAACATTTTCAAGGAGAGATGAATCTGGAAAGAATTAGAAACTTAATTTTTAGTTTTATCTATTATTTAAAATAAAATGGCACCATAGCGTTTGAATTTTTATTTCTCTCCAGATTTCAATCCACACTGGTCATGCATTTGACTGTAAGCAGATGAGCTGTTGTGAACTTGGAAAATGGCATGTTAGCCATGAGGAGGCCTTTGTTCTGGAAAGTTACTTGTCATTTCTAAAATATTTATAAAATTTAAATTGCCGTAGCATCTGGAAGTACGTTGAAAAATTTTTGCATTATGGAAAGAGGAAAACTATTTTTTTCTTGTGTTTCTTTTTTCTTATTATCCTCTGCCTTGCGACTTGTGGCATATTGGGATTTGGTTGTTCTATATGTACTCCCAAGCCTATTCTAACCAGGTTGGCAAAGTTAAGAATCCTTCCGTGGATCCGTGGCACCATTAACAAGGAAAATGTTTAGTAGAATTACCCACTGACTTATTTTGATTTACCTCTATAATTAGATATCATTTGAGCAGTACTCCGACAAATAAAACAAGTTTGTTGGTCTCTCACCCACATCTAGGATTACCTGGTGGCCCCGTCACCATGATGTAGGTTACATTCTTATTGATCAAGATAAATCCGATTTTATAGCTTGTTTTCAAACACTCTTTTCATGAACAATAAGCTTGTGGAATAAGCACTGTCAAATATAAATTTTCAATATTTAATTAGTATATAACATATGTGAGGAACCTAGTCCTCTGAGCCGCATGTGGGCCTACGTGACGTAGTTGCGGCCTCCAAATGTCTTTGTGTGTTATTTATTGATCTAGTGCTAGATGTAATTAATATTTAATTATTTAATAGACGAAAATTTAGAAATTAATAGAATTAAGTTGCATCTTTATATGTGGGTGTGTGAAAATAGCAACTGTGAAATATAAAGAATTGTTTAGGCCTCCATTAGCACTGCCTAACCTTACTGCGGCCTCTAATGATAAAAAGATTTCCCATTTATGGTATATAACTTAATATATTATCTTATCCGAGTTATAACTGGCGATGAGCGCGTTCAACACGTACTCATTTGCATACAGTGTAACTATGACATTAATTTTAAAAATAATAATGCATTAGAGAAAGAAAATATTAATAAGAGAACAAGCATATGGGTCTTAATCTCATGAGCCGGTTATAATCAATAAACGCATGACAATGAAGTGAGATATCACTTTGGGATCAACTTACCATGACCAAGGCCAATATCCATTTTGAAGTTGTCTCCTCCATAGATCCCATCGACTAACCTCCCTAAACCTTTCACGAGGAGCTCCTCTTCCTCTTCTCCGTCGTATGACACATCGGACAACTCCTTGCTGCTCCCTCGAGGAAGGCTGTAGCTTACCACACCTTCTATAAACAAAATAAAAACCTTTATGATGAAGAGCATCTTAGATTAAATTAAATATTTGATAGCCAAACATATAACTTTTATCGTAAAATATATTTAATTAATACTAATATATTTATTTTCTGCTGCATGGTTTCCGAACGCATTTTTCATTGCCACTTTCAATTTATTTTAGTGCACACAGTTTTGATACATAAATCAGGGATGTTCAAAAGAAGGTTGCAATGTTTGCAAACGAAAGTTTCTTAATTAGTTCGCCATGGAAATAATTATGGAAGGCACATTTTTGTGGGATTTTGAATACTTGACAGTGAGTTGGAGTTGTACATTTTTTAAGGGAACTTATAAAGGAGGGAAAGAGGAGAAACAAATGGAACAGATACAGCAATTGTAATTGTATTTGATCTGAAAAATTTCTAATTCTACTTCCACTTGCTCTCTAGCAATAATATGAAGAAAAATAAAATATGTTGGGTTGGGAGCATGGCCCATCACCTACTTCTAACTATTTGTTTCCAAGAAAGTAATTTGAAGGAATTGAAAGTAATCCAAAATAGTGATTACAAGCCTATTACTAAACAGATATTACTGTATTTTTCCAGATATGAAAAATTTGAAGAGTTAAATAAAAGTATATTGGTAATACCAATTCTCTACATATAGTAACTAAAATTGTCTAGTATTAATAACTATTTTGCCAAAAACTAATAACTATTCAGGCCAAGACCGGTTTTGGGCAAGACACTATTTGCAGCTTATCCACGCTTTGTCCTTCATTAACTTTCATGAAGAGACTTGAGACTTTTATTGAATGTTTTTAAGAGTCAATAGAGATGGGGAAGTTACTAAAAATTTAAACCAAATTTTGACTGGAATGGAACTGCTATTGGATTTGGCATATAACTAATGCAAGACGGGTCGTAGCGAAATCTTGTATTCCCTGGTTGAGGAATCGCCTGATTTATTTTTCATGTAATATGAGGAGATTGGGTTCTTGCTCTATCTTTGGAGGGCGAGGTTTTATTGGTACCCACGTGGACTAGCACGTGGGGCAACAGAGGTCGCCTTCGACCCAAGGCCTCTTCCGCCTACCTTGGCCTGATAATTCTCAAGGTTGGGCTTCTGGTCTCCGACAGTCATCCCTGCGTAATTTGTCCAAATATTGCAATATCTAGATGTATTTTCTTTTTCTCTACACCAAAAATGTAATTGAAGTCAAATAATTTCGCTGGTATAGATCAATCACTACAATATTTTGTTATAAAAAAATAATTAAAAACTGGTTATTAGCACAATTCAAACACGCTTTATATGAGCCTAAACAAATATATTAATTTTTTCTGTTCATTTTTCCTACTTTTGGTGTCTTGAAGTTTTTTATTTTTTACAATAAATTAGGCCAATTTTCACCAACATTTTATTGATACGCATTAATTTGACGTTTCGACCATACTAAGGGTCATTTTCAAAAATTGATGAGTTCTCCGTTATATGTTCATCATTAATGTTGTAATTAATATGTTCAGTGAACATTAACTTGTCATGTTATATAGGGGCTTCGCCCACGTCATTTCTGGACAGAAGTCATTTCTGGACGTTATATGTTCATTAATGATGAACATATAACGGAGGACTCATCAAGTACAATAATTCATTGTAATCAATAAACATCTTAGTAATATGTTCTTTTCTTATGTTCTTTTTCTTGTTCTTATGTTATGTTATGTTTTATGTTATTTTCTTATATTCCGTTTGTTGGTGAGGAAGTGCATGACAGCTTCTGGTGTAGGAAATCTCCTTATGTTAGAAATATTCACATGGTATAATGGATAAACATATTAACATAGACATTTTGAGAAAAGCTTGAAATAAATTCCGGAAAATCTGAGCTGAAAAATAAATTTACGTTATCAGGCGCTCATGACCCCCAAAACTCTGCCATGTTAGTCAAGGAATGATTATTTTATAAGCGTCCTAAAATTATAAAATTTTCACTACAGTCTCGACATCTTAAAGTGATAGTGAACACCTGTGGGCAAAATTGGAAGTGGAAACGAGAAAACACGAAATTTCTTGCCAAGAAGAATTAAAAAAATATCTTTTCCAAGAGGAGAACAGCCTAAGCCCAGAATTTACCCAGAAATTAGTCGACTCCATTATAAACAACTTAAAGAAGTGGCAGAAAAAATGGCTTGCCATTTTTTTTTTTAATATTTTTTTATTTATCTTTTTAATTGTTCTTATTTATTTTCTTTTCATGTGCTTATGTGGTATGAAATAACACAGTAGCCTTAGTACTTATTTACCTTCGATATGGCAGATGTATAACCTTTCATTTAACTTAAACGTGTTATTCGAAGTGAAAATTTTATAACTTTATGACGCTTATCAAATAATCATTCCTTGACTAACATGGCAGAGTTTTTGGGGTCATGAGCGCCTGGTAATCGTAAATTTATTTTTCAGTTCAGATTTTCCGGAATTTATTTCAAGTTTTTCTCAAAATGTCTATGTTAATATGTTTATTCATTATACCACGTGAATATTTCTAACATAAGGAGAAGATTTCCTACACCAGAAGCTGCCATGCACTTCCTCACCAACAACCGGAATATAAGAAAATAACATAAAACATAACATAAGAACAAGAAAAAGAACATAAGAAAAGAACATATTACTAAGATGTTTATTGATTACAATAAATTATTGTTTTCAATGTAATATAAATTGAACTATTTATTTATTAAAAAATTACTATCGATATTCAGTAAGTATAGGAGGAAGTATCATTTTAACTGTGAGCCACTGTTTGTACGGTGTTATTAAATGACTTTTACAAAATGTTGGTTTGAAATGTGATTTTTTTAAAATTTTTTTTTTACGATGTATTTCTACACTAACGAAATAACGGGCATTCACTATATATCAACTATATAAAGCTAGTAAAAAATGATATCAAATTTGTGGTATTATGTATATTGGGCTAACATTTCATCAGCCTAATTCTGGTACAGCCAGCGTGATTTGAAATTATAATATTAACAAAGATAACCCTTTTCTTAGATACCATGATAGACCGAACCTTGATTTCAACAAAAATTTTATATTTCTATAATTTGAGTTTCTTAGAATATTATTTTGTTTAATTACCTCAAGTTGATTTTAACGGAAATATTTTTCGATGGTATTCTGTAAGTTAATTAAATTATATCAACAATAAAAAAGCCGTTAAGGGCTTGTTTTAATTCTGTGCTTGTTGGAATTGCCTCGTTGATGAATTCCTTGACAGTGGACTAGGGTTCCACTAAATCTGGCGCGCAGATTTTCTTCTAATTACAAGGAGGCAATAAAACCTGCGGAGCTGCTCCTTTAGTGGCTATTAACAACCATAAGCTACCCTTCACCCTCCTTAGCTCCCCTTCTGTTTTTAAGGGCGTCCCTTAATTAAATAATAGTCACCCACCGGGAGAGGGGGGCCGACTCGAACGCTGAATTTGTGTCACTGCTGTCCGAATTAAAGCCACCCCAGCTAATATTTGTGTTTTCAGTTTGTCGCCTTTTAACTTCTCTCTCTCTCTTTCTCTATCTCCCTCAGCTTAGCTATCTTTTCCCCTTCAATTTCCCTCTTCGTTTGTTTTCCATAAAGCCCATCTAATTGCCATGGAAGTGAGCCCTCTTCCCCAGTTCTGGTAATATACTTGGCTCACCCTCTCAACAATAGCTCAAGTCTGAGAATCGAATTATCTATCTGGATTTCCCAACAACATTACTTTATCTCTCTTTCTCTATCTCTCAATTCTTGTAATCAGGATCATAGACCGTGTTGAGAACAGATTTGGTAGTTTGATAATTCAAGTGAATCTATATAACTACCTTTTTTCGACTATAAATGTCTTTTTATTATGTACTTGTAGAAAAAGTTTTTTTATTTACCTTCTAATCGTTAAAAAATCACTCTCTGTAATCTTATTTCCTTAAATGATCGTTAACTTATTGTTATTTTTTCTTCTGTTTTACGACAAGCATTAATACCTAAATGAACTAAGTAAAAGGAATTCACCGATGCAATCATTGTTGCAAAGTTCTTCTAAAGAGGGCGGATTTAGTGGTATAAGAAATGATAAATTACATAAAGGCCTAGATATCAAACCATCTATAAAACATAAAATAAGAGGTAAAAAAATAAAATGATAAATTTATGGCTTCTTAATTGAAAATATTTTGTTTTGATGTGAAGGGAGACCAGAAAATGTTTACCACTTTTCTTGATTCTCTCCAACCAACATATATACTCTTTCTTTCTCTTGTTTTAGGTCTAATAATGACTACATGCTTAGATCAAAACGTTGACAGACTTAATAAATACCATTAATAACCAAATTTCCATATCTATAATTTTAACAGTCATCTTTTTTTTTTGGTTCCTCCCGTTCCTCGCCTTTAAGGATTTATAGGGTTTTCCAGGGCCAGAGGATATGGGCTGGGGATTTAAAAGACTCCCCCGGGCACCGGGAGGCGAACTCATGACTATTTTAAATCCATTGTCTCATAGATCAGGTTGCAGGGCAACGGCGGTGCTATGCACACACGTTAATCCATTCGGCCACCCCGCCCACGTTTTTCAACATTCAACTATTTATCTATCTCTAAAAACTATTTTATGATATTCACAATTCATTTAAACTTTCCATATTTGGAGAAGGGTGGAGGGTCCTTTCCGGATGAGGGAGGAACTGAATTGAAAAGTAGCTTGTTGTTCTAAGGAGGGTGGGGGTGGCAGAGGATGGTGGGGGGGGGTTCCCTTCTTCAGGACGGGATTTATAGAGCAGCTGAGCCCTAGCGCCATCTAATTGCTGCCAGAGCCGAGAACCTATTTGATTGAACCAGTTCCAGCACGCGACCATTTCAAATTCTACTTTAACTCTTCTTTATCTCAGCCGGCGTGTCGCTCACAGTACTGAAACTGCAAACTCTAGACTTTTTTTGCCATTAATAATATCTAGGTCATCATTTCAACGTTGTTGCTATCGCTGGGTATTTTTAAAATGCTAAAATATTGTTCATGAAACTTGCCTTTCTATTTACCACAACAATACCCAAATTCCTTAAACAGATGCAATGAATTGGACCGACGTTTGACAGAAGGATGACATCGAGACCAGTTATACACACACACACACACACACACATATATATATATATATATATATATATATATATATATATATATATATATATATATATATAAGTATGAAAAACATTAAACCTCCATGTAATATTATTCTCAATTCTTATACTTTTTATTCTACTGTTACACTCACTGATTTAAAAAAGTTAAAAATTGACATTTAATTAGAAACTGCCACATGTTAAAGTGAAACGGATGACCCTCAATAGACGACTCAAACTACTTTACTCACTTCTTTCTAAATCTTCAAAACTATAGCTGAGACAGAAACTAATTACATACCTATACTTACTTTAAACGATATGGACTTACTTCTCACAGATATACGTTACTGCTAAAAAGGCCCACTTTCACAAACTTCAAACTTTCCCGCAAAAAAATATTACGAATTATAATTAAAGCACCTTGTTACGTGACAAACAAAACCTTACATACCGATTTCCTCCTGCCTACAGTTGACCAACACATAAGAAATCTTTACGAACGATTTCACAATAATTTATACGGACATACTAACCTACTAATTAGATATATAGCTTCAGCTGACCGCAATACGAGGAGAAGACTAAAAAGGCGCTGTATGAGAGACCTTCTTCCTTAACATGGAAATTGATTCAAGCCTTGGAAGAGCTTTTTATCGGTACTATCATTCCCCATGCATGACATGTCAGTTTCTTTACTTTAATCAGACTATCTGCTGATTGTCAACAGTCGTCGACAGGTGCAGATTGATATTGAAAGAAAGAAACTGAACACTTACTTTTTTTTTTTTACTTCCTGTAATGATTTACACCTGTTGACAATCAGCATATGTTCTGATGAAAATAATTAAAATGACATGTCATGCAAATGTTTCTTTAAGGGAGAAGATGTCCATCCATTGCATTTTAAGTCTCCTATTAAGGAACATCACCTTAATTCACATCTCTTATGTTAGTTTGCCCGTGTAAATTAGTATGGAATGGTTGGTAAAGATTCTTTATGTCAACAGTTGGCAGTAGTTTAACCTACAAAAGTGCTTTAATTATGAATCGTGATATTTAGTAATTGGATTGTTTCAGCTTACTACCTTTTACTTTTTAGGAAAATGTCAAAACAGGTTTAAGGAAGTACATGTATGTATTTAACTTCTGCCTTAATCCTAGTTAAGAAGGATGGGGCGAAAAAATAGTTCGAGTCGTCTATTAAGAGCTTTTTATTTCATTTTAACATATGAGCTCGATGTCATCCTTTCGTAAAGTAATTCGTTATATAGACTAGATAGGATTAATGAGTGGATTGGGCTATGAAAATGTTTGAATACGAATCATTGATAGTATCGTAATCAATTTCGAATACAATATCAGACTGTCATAACAGAATCTTTGTATATTATTGTTTCATTATTAATTTGTATGATTTATATTTTACTCACCTTTTGATATTATTTCTTGTTTTTTAAATATTTGGAAATATAACGATACCGTCTCGAAACTTAATAGTTTAATATTAAAAGAATGTAGAACCCACAGAAATGAAATATATAACTACAAGTATCGTAGTTCCTCCCCCCCCCTCCTACTTTCGATTGCGGGATCAGCAAAGGCTTAGGCGGAATTCGGTCCCGGTTTAATTTGATAAGAGCTTTAGGGAGAGCAATTAAATTAATATTCAATAATCGGACAGGAATGGGCCCGTGCTATAGGTATCCAGTATTCGGAGCAGGAATCGAGGGCTTTAGCTCTAATAGAATTCTCTTCTTGTGGGATCGTTTTTATAGTTAACCGAATTATTCTTTTTCTACTATTAATGATAGATAGTCTACATAATAAAAAAACGAAATTCGCAATACTTACAATACATTTAAAAGAGCCAACATCAGAAAATAATGCTACTGAGTTCAATGTATTCTTCGTCTTCAATGATCAATATAACCGTTACAGATAGCCATAACTATTAAACGAACTATTGAAAAACGTAGCTTCGTGGATGGCTTTGGATTCGTCTGGGTGAAGTGTCTCCATTTTCCAGTAAACGTACATATGATAAGTTAAAGGAAATTAGGCAATGAAATACTTGCAGAGGCTGTTTAAATTTTCTAAACATCATTGCTTTTTGCAATTTAAGATGGATATGTACCCAATATAGTACTACTTATGGCGTAGTAAAAAGATCAAGAAAATACTTTTAAAAAGCTACGGAGTGTGCTTAAGACTACATGATATTAGTGAAAATATCAACAAGGAGGGATTAATAATATGAAATATAACTTTTTTTCATTATATATTTACAATGTAATACCATTTATAATACATACAATTATAATTGTCTATAAACATTTTTTTTTCTATATTCAAAAAACAATACATTTTGTCAGGCCGCAGTCATTCATTATGAAGTTTTTTTTTTTTGATGCCGATGTTTCAACCCAAACAAGTGGGTCATCATTCAAGTTATTCAACCAATGAAATTATAATTGTGTACACATATTTATAAATTCGTTTACAATGAGATGTTAATTAGTATAAAACGATTATGCAGTATTGGCATTTTTTTAGAAATAAAACCTCTGTAAGGGGGGAGGGGTCAATAATTTGTCGAAATACTATCTAGTACAGCAGAGAATCGAACACTTATTTCTTATTTTTACGGAAGATAAAAAAAATGTATATTAACTTCTACAAACAGTTTACTAAATTCTCCATTTTATTTAAATTTTATTCCAAATGTTTAAAACTCGGTGCGACGTCAACATACAAATTTGAATTATTCCTCATTGTAAAAAGATGAAATATTGAACACTTCTCGTGCTAATAGTAAAAGGTCTGATTTTTGTTTTTGAGATATTTTGATCCAAATGTTCATAAAAAGGATTTTTTAAAGGAAACAGTTCTATGAGAAGGAATAAACTAGTTTGAGAGCTGGGATCTCGTGTTGAACGAAAGGACAGAGGAACCAGGGGTAAACGAATCGAGAATATAAGATGAATATTGGTAGCAATGTAAGAAGGAATAAAGCTAGGAAATATTGAAGTCGGAAAATTGAATATAACCACTTCATAGCAACTGGAGACGTGGGGACGACTGGGGAATCCAAAAATAAATCTAATGAAACAATTCATTAATCTTTTTAATGTGATCTCAATCCCACCAGACAGTCCACCGTATACAAGGAAAACATAATCGAAGGGAGAGAAAATGAGATAGGAAATTGGAGCTGACGGATTTTAAGGAACATAGAATCACAAAATTTCAGTAGCTGTTTGAAGGTAGCAATGGATTTTCGTATTATTTGGGAAATATGATTATTCTAGGACAGATATTGATCAAACATTACCCCACGGTTTATAGCGAAGGTGTGGGAGCGAATACGTAACCCACTAAGGTAGAGTAGGGAATCATAAGGAATGGAATTAATCAGGTACTGGAACCAATGAGAATGGATTTTGTCTTCTCAACGTTCAACTTTATATCAATGCTCGCTGCATACGTCATCCTACAGTGCACTACGGCCACCGCCTAGTCCCCACCACCCATACATGTATTCTTTACTTATAATTTGTTCTAAAGAGGCAACGTCCCAGAATAATAAAATATATTTTCATATCATTTCTTCACATTGACGTTTAAAACCTAACATAGCTAAATACTCAAGTTTCAACAGGAGCCGTGTAAAATAAACCTACTTCGTTGACGTTTATTATTTATAGGAATCAGAAAATCAATGGCTATTCCACCTCGAGTTGTAGGCTTTCAACTGAGGCGAATTTGCACTTTGTGCATTCATGTTTAGTGACTACCTAATAACTTGTACACCAACTCATTATTTATTTATACAACATAACTTCGAATCCTTAAAACATATTCATTCAGACAATCAAACAAAAATTCATCATCCTTAAATTCCGATTATTTACTTAAAATACTGGTCATTTATGTGTCATATCTTATAGATTCTTGTTTAAAACGTGTTTCGGGTAATATTTCACTTCTGGGTTTTCAATTTTTTTTCTTTGCGGTAAGCTTCAAATCAAGTTATTATACAATATATAATCAAGAGTGTGTATTAAACACTCAAAATTGATGAATCTTCATACATAACCACTACTACCAAAGTAACAATTATCTTATAACAATTTAATTTAATTTTCGCCGCTTGAAAATACTCCTCCAGTTTAATAGTTGAACAATAAGACACAAGCTATCCCTGTATTTTTACTGATCCATTACAGTACTCGCTCAAGACCTGTTTGTTTGATATGGAGCTTTCATTCACTAAGAGTGTGGAAGTTATATCCAAATATTTTAAAAAATATACAAAAAACAAATCCCAAAAAATAAATAAAAAACTGCCCAAGGAATCATAGAACTCTTATTCTCATTCATTAAAACTTTTTTTAAACTTTCATATAATTTAAATTTGTTGAAAACTATCATAAATTGCAATATTTTAATTTCAAAAACCTAAGTATGTGATAAGGATTTTCGGCAAGAACTACGGTTGATCCCCACACCGATACGCTGTATAGCTTTAACGCGCTGAGTCTGATAAAGTTATATAATTAATGTCCACTTTGGAATCTTGAAAAAACAATTCATCTTAACTCGATCTGTCTACTTTTGGAACCATCTGGATTTTAAAACTTCCCATTTTTTAAAAAGATTTTTATTGTAGTGTAGTTATTTGACGATCGAAAGTCGGATTAGTCATTTAAACATGAAATTACCTTTAAATTGATAATTCATTCAGTAAAATTTATTGTTGCCGAGTGTGTTGTAAACGAGATGATTTCATATACTACCGTATTGTATATATAGTGTAGATTGACGTGAGAGCCTGAAGTACTGTTAAAAAGATTCAAAAAATTAACATTAATTTTTTATCCAATAGTTTTAACTGTTTCAACGGTTAAGCTATAAAAGTAATTTTTAGAATTTCTCTTTTTTTCTTTATATATCTATTCACACCTGCAACAGATGAAGATGAAAAAAAAAACAAAAAAACAAATGAGCTGAAGTATTACAATTGCAGCATGTCAGGCAAGATGAAGGATAGTATTAGCAGGACTTCTTCCCTGTCTTGATTAAATCCCTTAATCCTCGGAAAGAGGTTCCTCATTTAGCTTCTGATTAGTCACATTATAATCAGCCGCAACCATTTCATTAATGATCCTTTTCTTATGTTCATGAAGTTTATTATGGAAAACGAAATACGTATGTGTTGGTCAACAGTTCGTTATTTTAAATCTGTATGCAGAGTTTTATTATTTACGTACTAAGGAGCGTCTGCAATTAATTGAAAATATTGTAAGTGTGTTTTTTTTTGGTGAGCCAAAAATCTGTGAGGCGTATATCTATGCGGATTTAAGTACTTATGTGTCTGTATTTAGTTTCTGTTTAATTTTCAGCTTTGATTAATGGCCTCTTCGGGTTTCTCGTATATAGTCCATATCTTTCGTAAAAGATGGGATCCATAAAAAAGAATACAATGGACTTCCACGAAAGACATTAGTAGTAGGTAATCTATTGGACTGGGTATCTTGTGGGCAGAATCATACTCCACCCTCGCTGAGGGTAGCTGTATAAATCTTGGACCCCTCTAACTGGTTTAGGAAGCTAAGCTTCATTTGTCTCAACCTTATCTATCCAACATGCTCCATTCTTCCTCCCAATGATACAACATAAATTATTGTAATGATACATTAAATGTTTTATTCATGACTAGTATTTTGCGAAAGTCTCAACACCATAAATCGCGATGGGGGGGAAACTTATGAATAAAATTCTGTTTCATACACCTATTTAGGGCTGATTATTTTCCTCACGGTGGAATGACTTTCAGTCCATTACTGCAGATGTTTGCCAGGCCGAAACATTGATTAATGATCTTATAATCTCTCATACAACTTCATTATTCAATATTTTTATACCTTTAAAAACACAAAACGTTTTAAAAAAATATTTAGAACAAAACAATTACTTTTATTAATACAAAACATTTGCACTTAAAACTTGAATAACAAAACAAAAAATAAAATCTGTTGACATCTGTACAAACATATTTTATTCATTCCTCTATAATCTTAAGGTAATAGGATATTTAATCAATTTTCGTGTCTTTGAACCTTCTACCTCAATACTTTCAGAAATAATTTACTCCATAGAAAGGAACCATTACCTTGAAAATTACGGCTGAATATTTCTATTATGATTATAATTTGATACCTCTTTATTGCTTATCGGATTTCTCAATACTTCAATAAAGAAAGCTTTCATGAAATATCCTTAATGATGTTCGCTGCTAGCATAACATATAATATAGTAATGCAAGAAAAAATTTCAAGAGCTAATAATAAATTGAAATAAACATCTGAATAAATGTAAGAAAAGAATAAGAATAATAATATTATTCTTAATCGACCTTATAAAAAAACCCCTTACAGTTCAAATATTAATTTTCATGATCAAACTGACACAAATTTAATAATTAAATGATTTAATTTTTGTATTTTGATTCTTTTGTAATTATTTGGATATGATAAAAGATAATATTAAAACATTTCTTTTATGATACTATCGATAAAAATCTCACTTTATTCATCCTTTTTAACAGTTTCAAGAATTTAATAGGGCCTATCAGTGAGGATTATTAACAGACTAAAGAGGAATGATGTGACATAAAATTTTTGCTGTACTAGATTTCAGGTAATACTAATGAGATTCTATAGAACTGATATTTTAAAAATGTCAAAATATTTAATATATTTTCGAACTCTTACTTAAAATATTTGAGACAGTAAGAATTTCTAATCTTTTGTTCAACCATATAATTTTACGTTTCAATAGTGTAGATGTATCTTTTTACTTTCTCTTACCGCATATAAAATTTACACTTAGGGAAAGTGTGAAAGATTTCGAATCTGAGTTTCCATTTGAAAAACATGGCCTGCTGGTTTGTATGTTAACAACATAGGTCAAAAATGAAAAGCTGTAAGACACTGAAGGAGCATGTGTAGGATATGTATATATTTACCCGATATATACTTACTAAAAAATTAACTAGAGTCTAAACTCGTATCGATGTAAAATTAAATGGTCTATCATATTGTGCAGTTATTAACATCATTGAACTAGTTTGACAGAATATAATAAGCTGAATTTTCAAAATATCTTCCTCTAAAATACTTTTCATTTTGGTTAATAGAAATAATTAAAGGTTTCTCTTTGTCAGTAGTAAAGTGATATATATTAATACGACCTGTGAAATAATTCGATAGCTAGCTGAAGGAGAAATTGAGAGAAATAGAATGTACAATTAACTTTTGGAAGGCTAAGTTTTAGAAATATTTATATCTAACATATATAATCGTAGAACTACTGATTAATAAAATATCTAAATAAATAATAATTAACATGTATATTTAAATTAATAAGTATACTTTGATTAATACTGTTTAATCTTGAATAGTAACTAATTGTTTATATGAAATCTTTCCGTTGAATATAAATGTCCATATGTTAAAGGATTTTGTCATTTTAGCGCACTTACTGTGTTACCTTATCGATATATTAGATCGCAATTCACCCAAACGTTCTTAAAAGTTTAAAAATGTACTTAAAGTCTTCTTTCAGCTAATAGATGATATGTACTTTCTTACTATGTAATACATACATATATACAAAAATGTGTTTGCGCGTGCGCAAGTGAAAGTGCTTGTTAGAATTTAATAAAATTGATATGGGACCATCTAGACACCAACCTACACAATTCCTGAAAATTTCATGAAAATCGGATATACTGTAGTAGGTGATATGCTCGTTACATCGATTTGACTACAGACACAAATTTGATCCTTGATGTATGAAACGTAAAACGCGAGTGAAAATTTTCTGTTCTGAGTACAACATTTTTTTAAATCTCTCGCACGAATACAATGCTTCCATACCTTCGGTAGTGACTAAGCAAAACATAAAATTGGTCTATGTCTAACATAAAAACATAAAATTGTCTATAATTGGCCCATGTATCAATAATAATTTTTTTTTTTTTTGGCACTGAGACACCATGTATATAGTGAAGATGATGTATGATTTGATTTTTCTTCATCAAAACAAATAATAGAATGTAGAAAAACTAAAACTTTCATACGAAACATCGGCAAGTGAAAAAAAAAATCATATTGTCTCCAGCAACTTTCCAATCTGGCGCTGAAAGATCTTTCTCCAGCATTATTTATAACTAGGCGGTGATAATTTATGTGGGGACAAAATGAATGGAGCTTTGTGGTGCAGTATGGAGGTGTACACCACACATCACCTCGCCCAAACTCAATATAACCAGGCAATGATTTACTTCCTGCCCGTATTAATATTCACCTTAGTTACCTCGCGGGTCTTTGTCCCACACTATGCCCTACCATACTTTAATGAAGGGGACGTAATGATGATCGTAAACATTAAAATAAAAGTTGAATTTTTCTACGAATAATACAATCTACTAATAATGCTATCGCATTATATATAGTGTTGACCCTTTTCCGGTCTCAAAAGCGATGGATTCGATGATGGCAGTAGAAAAAGAAAAGTTAGATAATGAAGAATTAACTAATTTCAATTTCGATCCTTAAGTTCCTATAACCCTAATCTTACAACTTCTCCCGAAACATATTTTAATAACAATGAAATCCCAGCATCCGATGTAATTACATATTTGATTTTTAACTAAACAAAGGACTTACTTGAAGGAATAACTTTAGACCAAATCGAACGGAATTAAACAGACGAAACGGTATTTTATCCAGGTTACTTGACAGACGTTCAAAATTATCTTTAACTAACAAACTAACTCTTTATAAAGATTTAAACTGATTTGAACTTACAGCATAGAACTGTGGGTTTCAGCTGAAATCTCAAGCATTTAAAAATATCAGACTCTCCTGTCGGAAGTGTAGTAAAGCAAAGTTGACGCACAGTTTTATGCCGCGAATTATATGTTACATAAAGACTTAAACATCCCAACAATTTTTGACACTGCAAAGAAAATTGCAATAACTTTCATCAAAGATTGGCGTACAGCTTGGATCCTCTAACAGAAATTCTTAAAAGGCACAAGAAACCTCCCCACCACGATCTCACCTTAGCTTATATTCATATAAAAAACCCTAAAGCGTTATCTCACTTTGTAAACTCCGTAAGTATTAAGTTATAAAAAATAAAGGATGTTAGTTAATGATTTAGCTAAATAGTCATTTGGAATAATTAATTTTTTTAATTTTGCTAATGGCGTCTAGCTAAAACCTTGTAATAATAATAATAAATGAAACATAATAATAATAAATGTAACAAATAATAATAATAATAAATGAAACATGAATTATAATAAATAATAATAATATGAAGCCGAGAAAGCTGTGCTGCTGAATACTGCGAGAATCGTAAGGAGCTTCCTAAATATCCAATAGAACAAAAAAGAATGTCGTGAAGTGGTTGAAGTTAATTCTTCCCACTCCAGGAATATACCTTTTTTTTTTAAGTGATAAAGAATCAATAATAATAATAATAAGATTACTTAGGCGGTGGCCAAGAGACATGCTGTTCTTATTGATTTCCTAGATATGTGATGAGACGCTGTGAAGCTGCCAAAACATTTGCTCATTTAAAGACAATAAAGAAAGAGGTAAAACCATGGAGCAGCTACAAACGCAGCCGTCGTAGAGAAGAAGTCGTCCTCACGTGGCTGTGGATCGGACACACTAGACTGATACACCTCCACCTAAAGACTGACACACCTCCACCTAAAGACTGATACACCACACATTACAAAGGATCTTACCCCAGATGTCAAAAGTGTGACCAGCCATTAGCCATAAAATTTTTTATGGAATAGTGCCTTTTTTACACTGCAAGGTTAAAAGATCTCGGAATACCGCAGAATAAATCAGCATCCCTAGGAAATCAAGAAGAAATCATTACCAAAGTTATGAAGTTCCTTGACAATGAAAAACTTAAAAAACATATATGACATAAACTTGTCATATATAGAATAAATCTACAAAGGAGTTATAAACTTAACTCCTTTGCAGATTTATTTTTTAATTTTATAAGTTCATTTATTTATTGATTTCAATTCATTTATTGATATATTTTAAAGTTCATTGATTAATCTATTTCATCTCACTATCTATAAGTGTCTATTATTATCCTTATTAATTTATTTTATTCTATTATTTTTTTTTTTTTTTTAGTACCGACTATCACAGTATAAAAGTAGTGTCATTTAGCTGATCGGGCGCTGATGACCTGGATGTTTTAGGCTAGATATCGAAACAAACAAACATTAGCTCTGATAACAAGTGTAATAGTCGTTTGAAAAATTGGGATGCTATAAAACGCAGATAGTTTCAAAGTCGACGAATTGTGATGCGATAAATTTTGTTTTAATGATTTTGATACGGACATCAAAACGCAGTATAGTTACGTAGAGAATTATATTGGGGTTTGTGTTTTAATGACTAAAAACATAGTTTTCGAGATAAACCATAATCTCGCCTAAAGCCGTGTATTGATATAGTCGCCACAAGATAGTTATTACATAATTAGGTTTAAAATATAAAAAATACATATACGAAGGTTCCTCTTCACTAAACAAATAGGTCTTGAGTTATCACAATAATGGATTAGTATAAGTTCAGTGATAGCTTTCTCTTAGTGCTTATCAACCGAACTGAAATTATATTTTACAGTTGAGCAAGCTAATCTCTTATCAAGAGTTGTTAATTCAACACTCACTGTAAAGTATGATGATTAATTTCTTGTTTGTGCTGAATAGAATATCTTAATAATATTATATCGTAAACACGAATAAACATGTTTACTTACTTTACCGAAATGAATAGCTACCTAATGTGAGAGTTTTCATTGGAGCATATTTGTTGCTTTAATTAAATTATCATAAATAATTTTAAGTGCTTCAACCAAATGTGAAGTAGCAGTTCTTAATGAGATTAAATATTTTTATTTTCCACAGCAAACTATCCTGTTGAGGGTGTATAAATTTTGTACGTATACTATCTCACACAATCATACGTATTAAAATAAATAAATATTTTCTATATAGCTAATAGAATACGAATAACAAAATAAAATATCATGCATCAAATATATGTGAAAAAAGAGATAAATGTTTACATTGAAATAGAGAATAATAATAGTTGAAAAAATACAAACAAAACAACGAAGAGAGAACGGAAGAATATTGATATTTATTTTTTTTATTTTAAAATTTATAAATATAATTTTCCTTTGTTTAAAGTAGGAAAGATTCGTATTTATACTTGTTTTGCGCATCAAGAAAACCATATTTAGCTCTATATCTGTGTGAAGTAATTTATGTGAAGGCCCTAACACTTACTACCGTCTATCCACTTTTTCTGAAATATTCAAAAATTGTACGGGCAGGTACTTCCATGGCCCAATATTAATTATAATATTGGGCAAATCAAACTATTTCAGTTTACGGTTCGTTTTTTTTCTCTTTTTTTTTTTTCCAGACGAACACATCAAATGCAAAATTCATCGTGTTTCATCCTATCTTCATTTTGTTATACATCCAAAAAAAAAAAAAAAATTAAAATGCTTCATGTGCTGGATAGAAAATCTATATGTGATGGGGATTTGAACTTCTGATGTCAAATGTAGGGAAATAGATCTACAAATACCAGAAACAGGGCTGTATATAATGCGATAATGGAAGTACATTAGCTAATATACTTAGCAACAATCCATCACGGCCTCATCGGAAAGCATTCGCCATTCTGCTCTGTACTGTGCATCAGTCCAGAGAGACAGTCCATAATGGGTTAATGGAAATTAAAGGAACCGCTTTCGCATCACATCCTAGCTCCTAATGGTCAGAACGACCCACAATTCACAAATTTCTGGGGTACTGGTAACTATGTAAAAAATCAAATAATAATGTGTTTATAAGTCCTAAGGGCTATATTTTTTTATATTAGGCACATAAAGAGGCCCCGAAACGACGCACACATATCAATAAAAGAAAATTTTAGGAGAGGAACTGTATTTAGTTACTGTAATTATTTAGAACTGTAATTAGTTCTTCATGTATCAATAATAACGTTTACAATTAATATCTCTACTGTTAGTACAAAAGGTCTTCAAAATTAAGTTGTCAAAGGGTTCTAAAGTCAGAGACGCTCATGACGAGTGGAGAAGCTGGTCATCGCCAGAACTCCAGAGGCGTATTTACAGAAGATCTCGAGGCCACTGCCAAGCGTTCGAGGAGGATTATAGGGATGACTGGAGCTGGATAAGGATTGTCGAAAAGCATTTTAACATACTTATTTATTTAATTTGTTTTCTATTTATTTTTTTTATTTCTCAACCACTTTTATTGAGGTAGTTCCATTTTGTTTGCACTTATTTTTATAACCTTTACGTACACCTTTTACGTACTAAACGGATTGTTATTGAATAAAATATAAATGTTTACTTAATTTCATTAAAGATAAATTGAAAGTTGTTTGTGGGTTAAGTTTCAGTTTGATAAAGAAAATTATTACAAATTTGGCATTCAATATAAGCAATAATATATAATAAACAACAATGTAATTAATTTGCCAAAATCGTATGTACAACTTGCTGAGAAAATTAATTTATAAATATATATATATATATAAATAAATATTGTATTTTATTTTGTATTAATTCATCTTCATTATTCTAAGGGGACTTAGTCCCAGAATAAAGTTCAATTTTCTATTCTATTCTATTCTATTCCATATATATATATATATATATATATATATATATATATATATATATATATATATATATATATATATATATATATATATATAGAGAGAGAGAGAGAGAGAGAGAGAGAGGGATAGAGGGATAGATAATATTATCATTTCTGTGATATTATTCCACTGTTTAGGCTAGTGACAACTTTATTCGATATTCTTATGTCTTGTTATAAAAATGTATTTATAAAAAATATTTCTTATCTTTAGGAAAAATTCCATTATTATCAATTATAGGTTATTATAAATAAATATATCTCAAAAATGATGATAAGTTCTGGGAAAATAAAATCTCATTATTTTAATTCTGTTAAAAAATATAAATATACATTCTCAGAAAATGTATTTCCTCAATTTGATCATCCCGTATTTCAAATGCAATTGCAATTAAAGGAGTTATAATTGGAAAAATCGAACCATAATGCCTTGTCTTTATAAAATGTAATCTCTTGTTGATTTTTATACTCGCTTATATTAATATTGTCGAAGGAAAGTAGTTTCCTAATGCTTATTGAATATATTTTTTTATGTATATCTTTAAAGAAACATAAATATTTAACGTTGAATACATATTTTCTGATTTAAAGACACGTAGATCAGATTTTCCTAACACATCAATTATTTCGAGTGACTATCAGATGAATAATAACTGTTATGATGTCTGTATCTGTTTAGTTTTTCGTTGATTTCATCCTATTGTTCTGACTGTTCCTTTCCTCAAATATTTCGAGAAATTATGGAATTAATCTTATTGGTATATTGATTGTGCATTATTCGATCAGAAACCTTTTACGCTAAAGTTTCATGTAATGTGTTGTAAAAATGATTTGTATAGTTCCGTCTTTTTTTTTTTTGCTTGTCTTTCTAGTTTTACGGCAATACAAGTGTTTCGATCTATATAAAAGCCCTAGTTTTTATGAAGTTATAATAAAAAGAAGAAATTTAGCAGGCCTTAGGCCTTACCTGTAAAAGGGCAGCCAAGCAGCTCAATCCTCAGGCAAACTGTTCGCCGATGGACGCTGTAAGGAAGTACTCGGATCTGATTGGCGAATACTGGAGGCATTAACTTGTGCGATACCACAGTTGCTGTATCACTGTTTCCGCTAAGGATCTGAAAAAAAAATTATAATTTAAAAAACTTATAGTTTCATGACATTAATAAGTTAACATAACTACCTTATTACAGAAATGTGTCATAACGAATTCATTCCAGAAGACTGGTTGAAGGAATTACTCGTTAAACTTTCTAAGAAAGGAAGCCTTGCTGAATGTTCAAACTGGAGAGGAAAATGCTGACATCGGTTCTCAGCAACATATTATGCCGCATTATTCTCGACAGGATTAGGGAGGCTGTTAATAGTAAATTAAGAAAGAAACAGAGTAAATTCTCACCCGAGGAAAATCATAAATATTGTTAAAAAACTACATGAGGATTCCTTCTGCCAAGTTATCTAATATGGCAGAGTGCCGGAGGTCTTCAATGTTGGAACTGGTGTTAAACAGTTTTCTCCCCTATCTTATTCCTGATAGTAATTAACATCATTTTAAGGAAAGCTCATAGTAGAGAACGAGGACTTCATTGGAGGCTCACGGAGAGACTCGACGAGCTGGAATTCGTATATGACTTAAGTTATTTCGCCTAAAGTTTCCGGGATATGCAGGAGAAGCTAAATGGACACCAGGAAGAAGCTCTAAGTTTAATCACCAGTTTAAAAATAAATGATGCTAAAACGAAAGAAATGCGAGTAAATAGTAGGAGTTGGGAAATCTTTTTATAGAAGATGAAATGATTGAAAGGGTTAGCGAATTCCGCTAGCTAGGGAGCATGGTAAGCCAGGATGTAGGAGCCGATAAAAATGTTAGGAGCCGCATAAGGCCTAAAAAGCATTCTCGCAGCCAGTGTGGAGATCCCAAGAAATCAGGAGACGGCCAAGGCTTGGCATCTTCATCAGGACAAATGTTATGTCAGTTCTGATATATGTCTGCGAGATCTGCAAAGTTACCAAGAATGTGACCAAGAAGCTACAGAAATATGTCTATAGATGTCTGCGGAATATATTGCGATCATGTTGACCGACAAATGTCTTATACCGACCTCTGGTCGAGAACTACTCAAGTCCCGATTAATCGGGAAATCCTTTAAACGTCAGAAATGTAGATGGCTGGGGCATACGCTTAAAAAGGAACATAACGATATAACACGACAGGATCTAGATTGCAATCCCCAAACCCACCGAAGACGCAGAAGGATTAGAGAAACGTGGAGGAGGACTTTAGAGAATGGAATGCGCAGTGCCGGGCAGATCTTCACGACGGCCCTATGCTCCATCTAAGGGAATCTAGGAACTAATAATAATAATAATTTAACATCGTCAGGACCTACTTAATTAATAATTTTGAATGATTTTCTTGTATTTACTTTTATTAATTTAACAGTAGTAATTGAATACTAAAGTAATATTTTATGAATATAAATTTAGGACTCATACTTGGTGGCCATGGTATTATGAGTTGTTAAAGTCATGGATTAGAAGTGTGACGTGCAGCGAACCAAATGCTAATTAAAAAAAACACCACTTGGGTTTGTTTTTTCATATCAAGAAGAATATTAACACGCGAATATTAAAAAAAATAATTATAATTTTAAATAAATAATTAACGGAAACTCTTATAATATTTCTTTGGGCTTATTGTATGTATTTTTGAAAACAAATCATTAATAGCTGTAGTAAAGATGGCTTTCACACATTTTATATTAGAGAATTTTTATAGTCGTAGCCTGGAATTCTCCGAATTATTAATTAGAATTAATTTGTCAATAATCGCAAGCTTATTTTGCATGATTATCTAATTATATTAAAATTATGCTTCATTATTTTATGTTCCAAGCATTTACTATGCATTGATTAAAAGCTAACGAACTAACTAAAAGTTTTTTCTCAAAAATGACTTTATGTACTGTCTATATCTGGAAGGCTAAATTTCCATAGTTGGTACTATTTACACATAAATATAGATGTATATGTATATATATATATATATACGATATATATATACGATACGATATATATATATATATATATATATATATGATTACAGATTAAAGATGATATATATATATATATATATATATATATATATATATATATATATATATATATATATATATATCATCTTTAATCTGTAATCATCTATATTTATGTGTAAATAGTACCATATATATATATGGTATATATATATATATATATATAATATTTGAAAGACGATTTCAGCTCCAAATATTGAAAAAAAAATTGTTGATGTATTGATTATTGTTCACAAACTTTGGTTCAGGATAATATAAGAAAAACTGGAACATTTTTTTCCTTCTGCCGGACGTTCAGTTGGCACATCTACTGCTGCTGAACTGGTCGCAATGCAAAAGGTGAAAAATATGAGGGAAAAGGGGTTGTTAATTTAACGGTCTCTAAAAGAAAAAAAAAAATCATGGGCATTTGAAAAAATCCTGGAAGCATGGATAAGACAGGTTTTTCCATTTTTCTTTAGTACCAAATACAACCTTTGCAGGTATATGGGAAATATTTGAAGAAGAAAAAGTTGTTGAGATAAATAAATTCGTAGATAATTTTTAAGAATATAAATTTGTATTTATAGAATATGAAATAATTTTATCCGAATGTTGGTTGTAGCCTAAGCAATTGCTTCATTTCTAGTTGTTCTTTGTGGGTTGTGGGAAGTACGTGATATAATATCTTATCTCTTATAATAATATTTATTTACATAGAAAATAGAATTAATTATAACTTTAATCAAAATATAATATTTTTCTGTATCAGTATTTTCAATGCATAACTACTGTTTTGATTCAATTGGAGATGTTTTATACTAGAAGTTTTTCATTTTTTATAACACACCCTTTTAAACGGTGATAAATAATTGACAAATCTATAGAATAATATGAGTACTTGATGTTCAAATGGAATTCATATTTTCAATAAGAGAGAGTTAATTCCGTTTATTCGCTTTTTATTATATTAGAATTCCTATCCGAATCCCTACAGCTATAACCTATTGTTTTTTGAAATTCACTCAATAAAAAAGTAATGACGGAGAATGTCTCTTCTTAATTGTTCTATAACTTTTTTCTTAATAAATCATTGATTCATCAAACTGTGGAGGTAGTTCTTGAGTAGATTGCTTATCTTAAGAGTCAACTTTCATTTATGTTATTATAAATAAAACACTTGATTAAACAAAAAACATTTAACTGTCGATATTTTCTTAAGTTTTTAGGAAGTAACCAATTAGTTTATTTATACTTTTGAAAATGTATCATTGAAAAAATAATTTAATTTTTAACTATTTCTCACTAAATACCAATATCGAAGATTGTATGGTTTATTAATTATTTTAAAATTTAATACCACTACAGTCTTACTGTTTCTTACCTGAAGGTTACACTGAAGGATCATTTATCCATTTTACAGTGCTGGAATATACCACTAGTCGGTCTATTTACCGATGATCGAACATAAGTTGCACTTTCCTCCACACCACTGCCAACCCGACTGTATTATTATTATTGATAGAATAATTTTAAACATTAAACTAAGTTGAAAAATGTTTCGTTTATTTTTTTTTCATTTATCATTGTAGAGCCGAATTTCCATCCTGTTAATTATAAACACATGAATAATTTTTTTAAATAACAAAGAATAAAAAAAAGTAACATGCTTCTTACTTGTTTAATATAAAAATATTATACTTAAACTATGTTGTATAGTTTCACAAACTAATAAATTTTATCCGAAAACAAAAGCTAAATGTAAAAAAAAAAAAAAAAAAAAAAAAAAATAATCTCGACATCGGTAAAAGTTAACCAAAAATTAATTAAACTGAACGTAGTTGGGTATATGATCCGAGAAAACATAAATGTTCTCTTATTAATGTTGAATTCATAAAACAATATGATTGAATACGAGTATGTAAACGACCAGGACTGGCTTCACGATTAAAATTAAAATTTTAATAAAATTCTAAGAATGAATTTTTTAAAAAATATTTTCTGAATATATGGTGTGAATGTGAATGTGAATATATCACATAATTATTATCCACGTGACAGATTATTATATTTCTAAATAAACAAACAAAAAAAAAAGAAATTTAATTTTATACTGGTCTTGTTCCTCTTAATAATAATTAGTAAAGCTGGAGTAGAATCGCTAAATGTGATATTGTTTTTTAAATAAAATGTAACTATTAAAATTAATGAATATTTACAATTTTTTAATTTCATGAATTTGGACAACCGTAGTTATAAATGTATTAATGATTAATTCTACTCGGCTATTGGTACATAAATTGTACCGACATTTTGATAGCGTTTATTTCAGCGGTGGGAGACGACCTTACAGTCTTTTTTCTTTAACCATGCAGCCATTTATCACAATAAAACTATTAAAAAACGTTTTAATCGACGTATTTGGCTCTAGTACAATATATGTGTCAGCAAGTTATCAAGGGTTAACATAATCCTCACATTAACTCCTTGGATGTGAGCTAATAAATTTTTTTAAGGATTATTTTTTCATCTTGCAAAAAAAATTCTTTATTGTGTAGCCTAATACATTTTCAACAGTCCGGCTAAATATTGTAGGCTAGGAGTCTTCAAACATTTTGAAATGCAGGCCACTTTGATATCTGGCCTCACTGTCTTATGGTCCAACGCACTGTTGATAAAAAATATGACTGTGATATTGATAAAGATATCAATAAATGGTAAACAAAATGTATTGTGTTTATTATTTCCTGTAATCAACAACAAAAGTAATCAACAATTTTTATGATTGATATTTAAAAATATTTTTTTTACACCTTAAAATTACAAAAGCTTTCGGTGTGTTTGCATTATATTCATCTCTATAATTAAAAACAACATTAATTAATAACCACAACAATTTATTTCTATTACATAACTTTCATAATTATTTAATTATTTTTTGTTATTTTAATTAATTATTTGTTATTTGTTTAATTACTATTTTTAATAATTAAAAAGAGAGAGAGAGAGAGAGAGAGAGAGAGAGAGAGAGAGAGAGAGAGAGAGAGAGAGAGAGAGAGAGAGAGAGAGAGAGAGAGAGAGAGAGAGAGAGAGAGAGAGAGAGAGAGAGAGAGAGAGAGAGAGAGAGGAGAGAGAGAGAGAGAGAGAGAGAGAGAGAGAGAGAGAGAGAGAGAGAGAGAGAGAGAGAGAGAGAGAGAGAGAGAGAGAGAGAGAGAATGTATTAAAAGTAATGCTGCTCTACTATATAGGGTTGCTTCATACACAGTATACTTATCAATCCATATGGACATTACTATTATATTACATTTTCTTTTTTTGTATATATATATATATATATATATATATATATATATATATATATATATATATATATACTAATAAATATGACATATCTATATGATATATATATATATATATATATATATATATATATATATATATATATATATATGATATACATATACATATATATATATATATATATATATATATATATATATATATATATATATATATATATATATGACTTATCTTTTCTTCCTTTTTTTTTATCCTCTTATAAATTATCAACAATAAACCATATTAAACTATATGGTTAAACTATACTTCGCATAGCAAACATTTTCTCAAGATAAAAAAATATAAAAGAATAGTTAATTAAAATCAATCAATAGTTAATTAGAAGGAATAATTAATAACAACAATAGTAAACAAGAATAATAACATACTATGGAAAAATTTCTGGTTATAACATAATTTTATTATTTATAAAAGATTTTATCAAAAATATTGGAATTTTCCGTAACTAGTTTACTGAAACCACTAAGGTAGAAATATTGTCGTTCAATAGATGGGATATTGCCTTTCCCCTTGAAAAGATGAAATCGACTTTGAAAGCATTCATAACACAGCTTAACCCAAGGAAAGGCAATACTAGATATTCTCATAAAATGAATAACTCAATGTATAACTTTATATTTTATCTTTAAAACGTCTAGTATTCCCATCAATATGAATAAATGCCATCCATTGCAACAAAGAATATGCTCTATGTCAGGATATATCATTCAATGGAATTCCGGAAGTGGATAAAAATCTATAGAAAAGTAGAAGCTAATTATAGATCTTTATAGTATCCCATGTTCTTCAAAGATGGTACAAATATGTTCGTTGCTTTGGAATGGTATTCGCATATCAATAATTAATTATATTTATTTAATATTGCTTTTGTTTATTAGTATATTTTCTCTGTGTCTATAAATTTACTTAAAAATATGTTTCAGATTTTTTTACATTAAGTAGTAGAAATAGAATGTGGTATTATGGCTCAAATTAGTCATACCGGTAACAATGTTCACTATTTTTTTTCCTTTTACATATAAATAAAACATATCATCCCATCGGAATCCTATTTATCCGTAACAGCCTCATACAATACCCAAAATAAACTTTCTATGATCGAGATATATTGCAACCGATAACGGATAAAAGGCTATGAATCGAAATGTACACTTCTGATTTTATTTCTCTCAGCCGTTCCCTTTCCATCAGTCTGATTTAATAATATTCTATCTCCAAGTTTGGCATACTGCGATATTTTATCTTAATGCAAGGCGAAACCCGCACCTGGAACTCTAGACCATCACTAGACTTAAATGATAAGAAGCTAACATGTGATTAAGCCAACCCGATACAAAGCAGAATCTCTCATCTGTCAATCGACAAGAAACTCTAATGTATAAGATTAGCTTCAGACCTGTATAAGCCACCATAAAAATAAATGTTCATAACTACCTTCATAACCTTGAAGTCCTTGACGTTATATCGACGGAATTTTCTTCATTTCATGCGAATCTGTCATATCATTTAACTCGAATGTTGAAATGGCAGTTGCCACAAAATCTACTAAAAAATAAATTAAACAATAGAATTTCCTGTAATTGCCTAATCATCCACTCAGCGAGTTTGCTACCCTACTCAGCCTCCGTTAGCTTAATATAAGTGACACAAGGTGTTGCTCAGTAGGGAGGAAGAAAAACAGTTTTTTCTGCAAAAAAAACTTTACTAAACAAGCGACTAATCTACACCACTATACTAAGACCTATTTGGACATACGGAGCAGAACTTTGGGGTTCCGCAAAACACACACACATCAACAAAATTCAAACCACACAATCCAAAATTCTCCGTAAAATTGTCAATGCTCCTTGGTTTATTTCAAATCACACCATACACAAAGACATGAACATACCAAAAGTAAAATCCTACATACACAACAAATACACAACATTTCACACTTCTACTCTCAATCATCCAAATCCACTCGTTCTATCTCTATCTTCCTCCCTGTTACCTGGTGAGCCTCAAAGACGACTAAAATGGCAGTGGTCTAGAGATCTGCTAAAAAGTTAAGAAGATATCAGGAATTCAAGAAGATATAATTAACGCCAACACATTTGCTTGATGCGTTCCAACGCAGTGCCAAATTTAAAATAACAAAAATAAAATAAAAAAAAAATATTAGTAGTAATGATAAACTTACAAATTGTTTCATGTGTTATGCATATAAATATATTTTAGTAAAAGATGAAAAATAAAATTTCGTCATGGACAGTCATCAATTCACTACTATAAAATAATAAGTAAAAAAGTTAATGTTATAATTATTAATCAGGCGTTAAAACGATACCAACAATTTAGATGGGCTATCTTCGATGTTGTTCGACTTATCCATGAAGAAGGTAAAGTAAGATAATAAGAGCAACATTACAGGGAAATGGAGGGATTTACGTCGGGATGAATCATAAAATCCTTGTGATAAGCAGATGATAAAGCTGTCCTTGGAAGTAATCAAGAAGACATTGAGAAACTCGCTACAACAGTGATAAGAGTAGAAAAATTAAAAATGCATGGGATCCACAATAACCTTAATTAATGACAAATGGACATAAATAGACCTGCGTACAACTAGCGGAAACAGAGCTTTCTTCTCCCTTTCAAAGGAATTTAATACCAGAAAAGTCTCAAGAAAGCTCAAATGAATGGTGTACAATGCTATGATAAAGCCAGTTTTAATATATGGCTGTGAGGCTTGGACACTAACCAGCGCCCTAGAAAAAGTGTTGACAGATTTGAGAGGAAATTCCTCCACACGATAACTGAAGCGATCTGGAATCGGAGTACTAACACATGGATAAGAAAGACCAATAAAGAACTGCTTACAGAAACTGGTCAATCAATATCCCATGCTATGATTGCGCGAAGGTGGAGCATGTAGCTCGTAGCGATAGATCTGGAAGCGTCTACGTAACAATGAATGTCTCAATAGAAGGCAAAAGGCCAAAAAGCAGATGGATAGATAGAATCAACAAAGATGCAACAGAGCTGCAATAACGATGGAATAATTGGTAAGAAATAGCTGAAGATAGTCAGAGATAGAGCAGGCATGTTAAGGTTAAATCGTCTGCAATGCAAAAAGAAAAAAAATGTATATTTCGAACATCTGATATAATTCCTAAATATCATACAAGTGGCTTTAAAGCATTTTAGTAAAAAATTAAATCCCCTATATCCATGTTCTATTACAGACTTTATGTAGATATGCAATACATTGAATTGCAGTACATTCAATTAGGACGGTTAGGATTACTTCTGTAATTGGATTACAATTTAATTAAAATTAATATTTTATTTTAGTATTGCATTATAGATTGATTGAATATTAAATTACATAGATTGTCACTTTCTCTTTTTTTCCTCTATTATTTATCACCATTATTATTATTTTATCCAACTTTTTGCAGATTTTAATAGTTTCCAACAATAAAAAAACAACAAAAAAGATACCATTAAAATATGAGTCAGAATGAGTTGATTTTATTTCGGTTTGTCGAAATCAAAAGTTGAAGATTACGGTTTACGATTATACTACGTCAGGATATTAATAGCGCCTGCCGACAGTCTAAAATACCTCCTCCTCTGATATTTGTCAATGAAGGATGCCTTATAGGTATTCGAAGCTCCTGCCTGATCAAAGGATACCACTGTTGACGGCAACAATGTCATCAAAGCCGCACGGCTGACAGCTCGCGTGGAACATGCCATATTTCTGCCCAGGGGAAGTCATTATTCACGAGCTATGTGTAGGGCACGCTAGCATCGCTGCTTATGCTGTTAGTGTGAGTTCGGTCGGTTATATAATTCATGCTGATAGCTGGTGACGGGATAATTCTATCTATTCGGATTAGTGAAAATATATATAAAAAAACCATCGATTGGAGGATTGCGTGAGTTTTTTTCTCTGGTGGAAGCAGGATTCTGAGCTAGAAATTCAATCAATTGTAGACATTATTTTTGTCAGCGCAAAGTTGTTGAAATTTTTTTCTTGATTTTATGGAACTACCACCAGCAATGGAGCCATATAATATTTTTAGGGGATATAATTTATTTTTAGGGGCTTTATTTTATTTTATTTATTTTTTATTACAATCATAATTACTCTGGAAAAAAAAGGTTGGGAACTATATAAAATGATGTTTAAAGGCATGTCAACAAAATAAAAATAAATAACAAATAATTAAAGGTATAGGGCTCTTCATAAAGCTCCCTGCTTACTTCCACTAAAAAAAAAAAAAAAAAGAATTGTTTTTAATGATATTTTATTTTAAAGATATTATTTTTTTATTGGTACATATTTGTTTCTCTGAATGACCTGAGCTAAATATTTTTAAAAATCGCGATATTAATTGTTTTTGAATCTTAAGGTATGCATAGTTACAAAATACAAGCTCCTATCAAAAATTTTTAAAAACATTTTATCTCTAATAGCATAATAATAATAATAATATTTATTTTAACATTTGCCGACATTTCGACCCAAAGTTCAAACCTTAATCAGGGCTGATAAAATAACTAGATAATTATAGGTATGATAAACATAAACAGTGTAGGTAGAAAAACTTCAAGTAAAATGAAGTAGATAAGTGAACATTAAAATAAAATAAAATAGGTAGAATAATAACAACAACAAGAGCTAAGAAATAAATAATAATAACGCCTGAAAAGTGCGGAACAATGAAGTAAACAAACATAATCAAAATAAGGCAATATAAGAACTAAAAATGATATCTCAGAATAAAATTTAAACAAGAGAAAAGGAATATAAAGTTATAAAAGAAGTAAATAGAAATAGGAAATTGAAATATTGTAAATAGAATAGTTTAAATAGGAAATTGAGGTATTGCAAAGTACATCAAAATATACAAACTACCTATATGAGAATAAAAAATTAAAATAAAATAAAAAAATAAATGAGCAAGTGTATCAATATATACAAAGTGGAGATGGAGATATGGAAAATAGAGTGACGGGAAGGAGGAAATAAGGAGTTAAAATAAATATTATTATTTACTTTTGCCATTTTTATTATGACTGATCATTCCAACCATCCTTCTCTTCACATTTTTTTTAATACTCTCTCTCTCTCTCTCTCTTTATATATATATATATATATATGCGTATATATAAAACTAATAAACTTTGTCTATGTTTATGTTTCTTTAGTTTTAAAAAAAAGAAAGAGGTAGAATAAGCATTTCATACTTAAGAATATTGACCAAAGAATAATGACCGCCTGAAATATGAAAAACAAAGTTTCAGAATATGACAGAATTCGAAAAAGGCTAAATTGGAATGTCAAAACTCGAAAATTTTACAATGTGAATTATATAATATAATTTAATTTATAAAATCCGTCATGAATGAAATATATGTTAAAAATATTATGATTTTTTTTTATTATCCATAATAACAAAAATTGTAGTGACGTATATGTAAAAAGAAAAAAATAAATTAAAATGATAAAGCTGTTAGATGAAAAGTGGTGGAAGAGAGGTGAAAGAGAAATAAATGATAAGGAGCTACTCGGAGCTGCAACCTGTTGTGGTGGACACCCCCCTACTTGATAGCCTGACCTCCTGCCCTCACTCTAATGTATCTATCCTTATACCTAATCCTCCTTGCATTTATCTTTTCCTCTTTACCCCTCCTCCTGGTTCTTTTCCATTTTTAAGAAATTAAAAATAAACAAAGTAATTACACCTCTTGAGAAATTATATTTTTTTGAAATTGCTTCATTTAATTTCATGGCATTTATATTATTTTTAAAGAGTTCATTATTAAAGTATTGAACCATTTATCGGTTTATAATCTTGACCTTTCTTCATTAATTATTAGAAAAATATTTAACTAAAAGAGAATTATATATTTTTTAAAGGAAGAAGATGGTCAGGGGTGGCGGTCATAAATAGGCTGAATAGTAGCAAAACTATTTTATTAAAAGCCAACGTTCCGCTAGCAGCTTCACTTAGAACTGAGTTCTAGAAAACTTAGAAGTGAGTTCTAAGTGAAACTCCTGGCTGAACACACCTCCCTGAAGAAGACCTGTAAAGTCCGGTTGAAACGTTGGCATTTAATAAAATAGTTTTGCCACTATTCAGTCTATTTATGACCGCCACCGCGGACCATCTCCTTCCTTTATAATGCAACGGTCAACTATTAAATATTCTATATTTTTTTCACGTTGGCACTACAGACCTTGTAGATCTTTTGCCGTCTCAACCAGACTTTTCTATCTCTTATCTTGGCATTTTTCTTTCCATTTATCTGCATGTAGCTCTATTGCATCTTTATTAATTCGATCTATCGGTTTTTGGCCTTCCACGAGGACTTTTACCTATTATTGAATCATTCATTGTTTTGTAGAGGCTTGCAGATGTATTTCTCTGTGCTGCCTTGCCTATCTTGACCTCCTTTCCTTTATATCGTATGATATTGAATGACTAGTTTTCGTGAGTAGTTCTTTATTGGTATTTCTCCTTCATGCGTTAGTACTCTGATCACGGATTGCACCGTTTATCGTACCGAGGATTTTCCCTTCAAATCTTTCAAATTGCATCCCAAACTCTTCAATCACATATCACAAGCCTTGAAGAATGGTGTAAAAATAGAAGAATAAAAATAATTTCCAACAAATCCCATCAAATCACCTTTACCCTCCGTCGTAAACCTATGACTTCTTGTCCTACAGTATCCTTCAATAATACTCCACTTATTCCTGTTGAGCAAATCCGCTACTTAGGACTCCACTTGGATAAACGTCTTACTTGGAATCCTCATACTAGACTGAAACGACAAGAAACTGCTCGACGTTTCTGACTGCTCCAACACTTACTAGACAAACGCTCCAAACTTTCAATTAATTACAAAAGACTTATCTACATAACTATAATAAGACCTATATGGAAATACGGAGTTGAGCTTTGTGGCTCCACCAAACCATCGAATTCCTATCGTATCCAATCCTTACAATCCAAAATCCACCGTAAAATCCTTAATGCTCCATACTTTGTCACAAATAAAACCATTCATAAAGACCTTAATGTACCATATGTCGCTGATTTAGCTCGAGCCAGATATCTATCCTTTCATGATAAACTTCAGTCCCATCCAAATCCGCTTGTTTCCACTCTTGCTTCTTCCTCGATTCCTGATAATCCTCCTAGGCGTCTGAAAAGGAGATGGCCTCGTGATCTTCTTACTTAAAATTATTTAGAGAGCGCTACCACTGGGTAGTATCTCTTCAAGCCTGTACATGCCATTATTTATATTTGGGCATATTTACTAGTTGTATTTGTATACAGTTGTAAATTTCATTAAATAAACAAAAAAAATCTTTCAATACTTTTTTCTAGGGTGCTGGTTATTTGTTTAATTATCTATTATTCGAGTCCGAAAGCATTTTTTTTTAATAGTTGTTTTTAAAAAGATTTTTTATAGTTGTGATTGTTTTTAAAAATGTTCATTCAACTGAATGAATAATATATTAAGAGAGAAAGAGGGCGAGGGAACGAATAGAAAAGGTGTAAATGAAAGCACACTCTTAAAATTATTTTTGAAAATAAAACCTAGATTATGATTACCATTAGAGAACTATAGCAGTTTTATAATAAATGCCGTCTGTTACATCGCAACAACAAATCCAGCTTCGTTACATGAAACATATGTAAAAATGAGTTAAAAAAAAAATCATTGAATTGGAAAGATTGATATATAAGATGTGCAAATAAAAGAAAACTTAGCTACAGATTGACGCAAAACTTAATATATCAAAATGTGAGATGAATAACACTATTGCTCAAACCAAATCTTCACCATGATAAAGCTTGTACAGGAAGATCTTTATTAATATCTAGCTAAAAATATGAATTTACTATTTTAAAAAGCAAGAACAATTGATGGTTGACTGTCTCTTAGATTTTAGCTAAAGTCAACATCATTATCAATTATGTTATATATCTCGGATAATATATCTCGGATCCACGAACAACTTAAAGACTTCACTGATATGAAAACAAACACAACGTTACATAATTTGAGCTACAACACTACTGAGTCATGCACTATTGCTACATAGGCTTACTACTAAGATCTATATATAGTGGTGGGGAGAAGTTTCTGATGCTGCAGTACAATATTAGAATAAATGGTGTCCAACTATCGAAAAAAATCCGTTGCTACATCAGAACGAAGAAACAAGGCTAACTTGTTGCGGGGTATCAGCGCAATAAAACATCTTTTACGATCTGCAGAGGAGAAGTAGTATCGGCGTGTTTTTGCTCGTGAGGATTTAACAGTGGAAGATTGAGAAAAAATACTTAATACAGACGAATGAAATTTCTCATATTTGGATCGTTGGATTGTAGTCTGTTGCACTTTTTTGAAAACAAAATATATACTTCAGTGTATGTTAATAACTGAAAAAATATGGAGGAGACTCGATTCTTGTAAAAGGATCTTTGACGAGAACGTTTTTTACAAATAACTTCATCAAACACAGTAAGATGGAATAACTTTGGGACTGAGTGGGTAACTTAGGGTCAGCGGATAAAATTTAGTTTGTGATGATTCTGTTGTGGATAGACTGTGTTGGTCCAGTCTACAAAAGTGTGCTTTGTGTAGGCATGTACTGCGCTACCTCCTTAAGGCAGTTTGAGAACCCTAGTTTACTACACTTGTGATTTTTTCTAAATTTTTGTTTTCATGAAACAAGGGCAATGTGCCGAAAGGTAGTAGCACAATATATTCCTCTACACAAAACACGTTTTAGCAGATTGAACCAACACAGTGTATTCGCTACGGAATAACCACAAGCTAAATTTTACCCACTGTCCCAAAATTACCCACCCAGTCCCAAAGTTACCCAATCTCACGGTACCTAAAAAAGAAACTAAGTTATACAAATTTTTGCAAGACCATGCATTTCTTTGTTTGATTGGTTCTTTTTTTATTATATAGCAGGATAATGATCAAAAATATTGATCTTAACTTTGTACACCATGATTGAAACAAACTGAAGACTCATCTGTTAAACTCATTCCGATGGAGCTTTACAACAAATTATGTATGGTAATATGCCAAAAAAATCCATAAGAAGATTCTGAAAAGTTCTTGGGATAATTAGCTATTTGAGAAGTTTGGTAAGCCAAATAATGAAAAGAATGTCAATGCAATCTTAAAAATTTGGGTATGATTTTTTTTATGAAAAAAAACAACAATAATTTTAATAATTAATTTTCTTACTTTCCAATAATGTGGATTAGTGTATGTCATTTTGTTGTATTCAACTTTCATTTGATGATAAATTCTATTTTCGTTTAACTTATTCCAAAATTTATCCAATTTTCTTTAACAATTGAGGTGATCTTAAACTTTTGACAGCCAGTATAAATCTGTGTGCTTCTTAGATATTTTTGCTTAGTGACTTCGGATATTTTTTTTGTGATTTGTAGATAATTGTCTTAAATACCGGTAGCGTTATTATATTACTTATTGTGATTAGGTTTTAGAGATGATAAGCAAACTAATTTATGGAAAATTTAATATTCCAGCTTTAATGATTTATTTCTGATGACTGAGGGAAAATGAACGAAGATAAACATCTGCTTTTCTTTTCATTTGGAAATCGACGTTACTATATTCAAACATTATATCATATATGTGTCATAGTTGATATTGTATTTCATATACAAATGTTTAAAAAAAAAAAAAAAAAGAATCGTTAGATAATAATAGAACTTATTGATCACAATAGGCGGAGATGGTTTTGTGGAATTGCGGGGCAATTTTAGAATGAGCGCGGGAACACAATGGGCGGGAAAGCGATATATAAGGAATGGACTGATATATATCCGAGCTGTGTTTTGATGAGCCTTCCTTCGATTCCATCATCATCATCATCATCAGGGCGATTGCCGAATCTAAAACATCGTTTTCCTCATCACACAATGGCTACAGCGCATCAATTGTATAAAACATATGTCTGTACCTTCCTATATAGCATGATACTGAATCTACAACTTTCGGTCTAGGATTTATTTCACAATATTGTTCTTCGATTTTATTTAGGAAAGACGCTCTTATTCATTTATTTATTTACAAATGTTTTAAGATTTTCGATAACCTCCGTGATCAACCTCTGTATTACAAATGAATCAACTACTACCTAACGTATAAATAATAAAACCATAGGTGACAAATACAATTTACAATTTAAGAGATTGGAAAATGAATACAGTTGAATATATAGGTACAATTCAACTGAAATTAAAAAACATAAAATTTAGAAGCTAATGATTATAAGAATAAAAGATAAAAATATAATTTAAAAACTAAAAAAATTAATATTAAAGAAGAAAAATTTAAATTCAAATTCAAATTTATTTCTTCGTTTTTAAATCTATACTCCGGAGGCAAAGGATATCATGTCACATTTATGTATTTGTTATAGCAGCTAATTTTCCATAACTTTGAGCAATTAAAATTTGTTTCTTCGTCACTAAATTATTTAATGGAAACATGGACATGGTGTTCTTTACATCCGGGACATAGAAATTTACAATTACAGGGAGAACAGTTTAAAAAAATATTTTAAATTTGAATGTTAAATATTACAAAAGTAAGAGTTAACGGGTATAATTAATGTTAAAAATACAAATTCAATTAAGTTGCAAATAGTGTTTAAATTACAATATGATTATAAATTAGTTAGTACAATTATAAACTGATTCAGGTTCATTCATTATGAATTTAAAAAAATATACTATAAGTTTACTAGCTTTCAAGTAATTTTTATGATGTTAAGTTTTACAACAACGTTAAGCTTTAATATTAATAGTTAATATTAATATGAGCAATATTAAGCTTTTAATTTTATTTTGTAACGGCTCCACAAGACTTACCTTTTTGTCTATTGTGGCAGACCAACTTCTTTGTCAACCATGATTTTTCTATAATTAAGGGGACAACTTCAGAGGGTTCAGTGGTGATGATTGGTTGACATTTTTCAATAGCTCTCTTGACCTTAATTTCTGACATCTCTTTATGGCTTGGTAACCATAAAAATGTCACCATACAACCAGTCATCTCCAATGTTTTAAGATTGAGTAAGAAATCGATTACCAGTTATGAGGAAAAAGGTCCTGTATCGAAATGAGGGTAGTTTTAAATCGGAACAAATAACGACGAGGTTAGCTAGTTAATCGCCTATAGATTTTACGGCGCAGTTAAGAGCGGATAGCTCAGCAGTATAGATTGTATAGATCAGTTTAATCGATACCATTTGATGATTCTTTCCCGTCGCCAAAGCAGTGACTCTTCGTTTGATTTTAGACCCGCCGGTATAAATAAATGTCCATTCCTGATGAATGTTTTTGAAGTGATTAAAATCTGTTAAGAGTATAGCTGGTGAATTTCCTTATGATTTGATTCTGTTAAGTTTATGGATGGGGAGTGACCATGGTTCTATTTAGGAATTATCGATTGTTGGAATGGAATGGAATGGCCTTATCTTTGAGTCAGTTGTATTTTTTCAGAAAGATGGGCAGTGTTTGTTAACGCGGGCTACCAAGGGAAAACTATTTACAGTCTAAAAAATCAGAATTTTTCGATTTTTAAAAAAATAAACAACGTTGCATCGAAGCGTAAAATATACGCTAAGAAATTAAAAAAAACACATTAATTTATGCGTCGAATGAGTACCCCTAAACTTAACAATTTGGTTAACGAATGCTGATTCGTTTACCAAATTTGTGAAAAACTGATACAAATTACTATGAATGGCCATGCTTCTTGGAAATGTGTTTCCTATGAGAAAAAGAGAAAAAAAACTCATAGAATAAAATTGTAGAGCGTCTAATTCCGCGTTGGATGTGTACCAAAAGTTGTAATGCAGGTCCTTTATTCCGTTCGAAATCCGTAATTTTCCGATGGCTGGGAATTGGTAATGAAGGTATCTGTGATTTTAAATCTTTCAACAGTAAGAGTGTATATTCTACTGTACTGTACTAATGTATTAAGTCTGCTATATACCGTGTAGGACTCTTTTCCGCCACTCAGCAGTGAAGAATTTTGAGAAATGAAGTATTGGATGAAACCAAATTTCATGAAGAAATGACGAATACCCATTTAAGAGATATATTTGACCTACATTAAACCTATAGATATTCAGTGGACGCGGAATTCCATGTTTACAGCTTTTATTCTCTGAGTTATTATCATTGACCTAAATTCTAGTAGATAAAATATATGAATGATGAAACCTAGACGATACCTGATGAGATAGGTTGAGTGAGTGGTATATAAGGAATGGGTCCCATGGAAGCCTCCGGGAGAGCAATAATGTCATGGCTAACTTTTATCTGGGAGGAGGGATGTCAGTGTAATGAAGGGCCTTTGGCTGGGGCAAGGAGCCGTACATCACCCGCCCTCTAGGCATCAATCTCTTTTTTAACAGCATCCTCCATGAATATTATATCCTTCACCTAGATGATACCTACCCTTCATCTGGGGAAGCCACTTTTTAAATTTGTTCTCCACAAAATCGTGATATTTATTGCTTTTACCGCGATTAGCTCCTAGGTTATTTATGGCTCTGAGGAGATTATCTCATGAGAAATATTTATTTGTCAGATAAATAAAGAAAACCATCCACAGCTTGCAAACTGAACAAAATGTTTGGATCCACTGATTAAAATTGTAAATTCATGGAGTAACTGCATTACAAATTTTTCGAATAATATAACGTAGTATTATCTTCCTCCTTTCATCTTCCATGAGTGGTTTTTTTTTATCTACTTTCATCAAATCAATGAAGTATTTATTTATTTAAACCCTACCCTACCGGTAAGGCAATGCGGGTGTTGTGCAACATTGAGTAGCAGCACATGCGTTATAACTCACTGCTGCATTCAGACCAATTACATTTTTTTTTCTTTTTATTTTTCAGCTGGGAACACAGCCTGCTCTTGTTTTAAGCCGACGTCTTCCACCCTCTCAGGCGGCCTTCCAGGCAGATCTCTTCTTTCCAATGTAATGTGGTTTGGACCAACAAGTTCCTTCCACCCGTATACGAAGGCCTTGTAGTACGGGTAGTTCACTTTAGTCATTAGTTGAAGCAGACCGCTCTCCGCCAGAACAGAAAATCCCGTCTCCCTCAACAACTTGGCCCTCAGTGCTTCTAAGGCGCTACGGACTAGCACGATATGCTCGGCGGTTTCCGGTATTCTGCAACTTAGGCATAGGTGATCAACGTTCTTACCATATTCAACGAACTTTGCTCGGAAACCCCCATGCCCCGTGAGAAACTGCGAGACCCAGTAGTCCGGTTGAACCCACGTCTGTTCTAATCTTGAACTAACGGCGGAGAAGTATTTTCTCAGAGTAGCCCCTTTTGGCGTCATCACCCACCGCTGGTTCCATTCTTTTAGCGTGTTCTCCCGAAGAATGCTCAAATCAATGAAGTAGTTTTTCCATTCAGGCTTGTTGATGAATTAAAAGTTGGACCATGCTCTTTAATGAGACCCAAGCAGCTACTGATCTTTTATATCCCTCTTGACTATATTCCCCCAGAGTTTGTTCTATTCGTGGTTATTATCGAGCCTTAATTTCTGTAATGCTATATTTTTTTTTTCAAATATGTGTTATCGACTAATTTACTACTATTAGCATTATTATTAGTATTATTTTGACACGGGTCCTGACGCATGATATGGAAAGGCGACTAAGGTCTTTGGGAATTTTGGGAAGTTTTCAAATCATCATATTCTCCTGTTTATTACAATGTTAAACTATTTATAAAAACTTTTTTTTTTATTTCTTAATGATATTTACAAATGTATGAAGGAAATACATTTAGTAAATTTGAACATATGAGTATAATGACGTGAAAACACTTGTTGAGAAACTACCCAATGGTAGCACTCTAATGATATGCCTACATTAGGAGATCACGGGATCATCTTCTTTTCAGACGCCTCGGAGGGTTATCAAAAATTGAAGATGGAGTAAGATCAGAAACGAGAGGGTTGGGATGATTCTGAAGTTTATTATGGAAGGATAGGTATCTGGATTGGGCCAGGTCTGAAACATAGGAAACATTAAGGTCATTATGGATGTTTTATTTGTAACAAAGTAGGAAGCATTGAGGATTTTACGAAGGATTTTGGATTGTAAGGATTTTATACGAGAGGAATTCGATGGTTTATTGGAGTCCCATAGCTCAACTCAGCAAGTCCAAATAGGCCTTATTATAGTCATGTAAATGAGTCTTTTGTAATTAATTGGAAGTTTAGAGCGTTTGTCTAGTAAGTGCTACAGTAATAGGAAATGTCGACCGGTTTCTTGTTGTTTCAGTCTGGTATAAGGTTATAAAAAAAATAATAAAAGAACTATGGGAAAAAATGGAATCTTGATAAACTTGTCAATAAATATAGAATAGTACTCTAGAATAGAACTAGAATAGAAACATAGAATAATGTCTAAGTAGTTTTATAAATGCTAATAACTACTTTTTTATTTTTCTCTTATCGACATTAAATATTGATATAACTACTTCACTTCCGATCAATTCACTATTGGCTGTTTGGCACAAAATCAATAACTTATGTGAAGACTGCCAACATTTCAGCACGATGTGACCCATATATGGTTACTGAAGTTCACTAAGTTCAACGTTAAAGCGGATTTGATGTAGACGGCTGGCATAGTTTGTGACTTAGTTTAATAGAGCTATTATCGTCTTGGTCTATAGGATTGTCTTTGACAAGCTAGAAGACTATTAAGATATTGATAAATCTGTACCATAGAACAAACACGTCCAATGACTAAAAGTTTAAAATTTTAATTAACTAACCTTAAAAAAATCAAAGTAGGATATGCATTAATTGTTATAAGTGCTGATGTTGAGACTGAGCTATTGAGGGTAGGACATTAGCCTCTCAAACAATCAATGTATACTTCACCATGATTTCTATCAGTTTGCATTTCATTTTTTTTTATTCCTTTTTATTATTTATCAATTAATATGATATTCTGTCACATAGACAATAATCATATTGAGGTAAGACCACATCCACACTATATTTATAGAAAATATAAAATAAACAGAAGAAGAATAACAACTAATTGTAAGCAATAATCGAAAAGTATGTACAATAAATAAAAATAAAGTAACTTAAATATAATTAAATTAAAAAAAAAACCTGCAGACATACTTCAGTTTGAATTAAAAAAAAAAAATTAATAAATGCGTTGGCAGAGATATATGGAAGTTATCAGCACATACTACAGAGATTTTTCTATAAACTTTGTAAGTTTATCTCATTTTATTTAATGATTTGTAACTTTTTATCAGATTGGTTCCTTATTTCATTTTATTTTTGTTATTGAACTAAGAAAGAGTTTAGCATATAATAACTTAAATCCATATATTCATAATCTTGAGATGTTTAAATTATAGCCAATAAGACCCCCAATAGTTACAAACTAAAACCAATATAATCGTAATCTGGAGATGTTTACATTATACCCATGAATTATAATCACAAAATTCTTTTTTTTTTTTTTTAAATTTCTTTATTGAGTATTATAACAATCTGTCTGTTGGACATTGGTTATAGTGAGGTAGGATGACATTCACACCATATGTACAAAAAAATAAAATAAATAGAACAAAATAATAATCAAAAGTATATACAATAGACAATAAAATAAAATAACCTAAAAAATAAGAAAATTAAAACTAAGGAAAAAAAAAAAAATAACATGCGTACCTATATACAATCAGGCGAGGGAACTCCAGGAGAACCCTGCGCTACTCTTCCAACCGCGTCACTGGTACTAAAGCCAGCGGAGATTGGTCGAGAGCACTTTAGCCACATACACACATGTCTTGAGTGAAGAATCTGGCCATTGCCAGAACTCCAATTTATATAATCTACAAAAGGTCGCGAGGCCACTGCCGTTTCAACCTTCTTGGAGGATTATAGGGATGGGAGATGCTTGATATTGATTGTGCAAGAGGATTTGGGTGGTAAGTAAGGTTCTGGTGAAATTTTGAGAATTTTTATGGGATAAGGTATAGGACAAATGGGATGTTAAGGTCATGATGTAGGGTTTTGTTGGATACATAGAAAGGAGCATCGACTATTGTTCGAAGGACTTTAGATTGGAAGGATTGGATGCGCTTGATGTTAGAAAATTTTGCTGATCCCCACAGTTCTAGTCCGTAAGTCCAAATAGGTTTCAGTATTGTCTTGTAGATCAGTAGCTTGTTTTCAATGGAAAGTTTAGATTTTCTGCTTAGTAGTCGGTATAGTTGGCCGTATCGTCGGTTGAGTTCTTGTCTTTTGAGTCTAGTATGCGGGTTCCAAGTTAGTCTTCGGTCTAAATGAAAGCCAAGATACCGGACTGTGTCTGAATAGTTTAGATTTTCTAAGTTTTCTAAACACCCTTTAGAACTTTAAGACTCATAATAAGAAAGAACTTTGGCATGAGTTGTAACTTTTGGCCAAATAGTTCTTTGTACGATTGTTTCAGAACATACTGTTGTTAAAACCTAACTAACCTTAACTTAGATTTAGGTTACTCCTGTAACCTACCTATATAGCAGCAGACGTAACCAATAATCATTTATATACCTATGACTATTTAATGTTTGATTTCTTATTTATGATTTAATATATGATTTGATGTTTCAGTATTACTTTCTCTTAACTATATATTAACTATGTGTGCGTGTGAATAGTCTAACTCAAATACGATAAATCATACGAAACTGAAATAACGTATTTAAAGAAACTAGAGGCTTGGGTTGTTACAGCGAATTTCAAGTCCAAATTGGCAAATTTGGAGTGCCTTTTTGTACCACTGATTAACAGATTTTCAGATTTCAGAAAATAGAAGTTTTCACTAAAACAGCTCAAACGATCTTGATTTAACTAGTTTCACGAATGTACAATTAAGTGGTTTTTAACACGAGATAGTTTTCTAATCATATCTTTTAGGTTCGATGCCATTATTGTTATAAAATATCAGGCCAAAGTTTATCAAATGTTCACAGTTTTTACATCTTGTATTATTTATTCGACATCTCGGCTTCAGGGGCCATTTTTAATATCCTACAAACTAATTTTAATTCAGCTGTTATACTTCAAAATACATCATTAAATTAAATAAAACACATATTAATTTAATAACAATCAGTTATATAAATAGTCCAAATTCTATTTTATAAAATTGTTTTTATAACATAGCATTTTGGTTAAAATTTGTCATCTTCCTACCATACACAAGGTAGTTCTTATCCTCAATGATGTAGTCTGATAGGGTTTAAATGGCGAATGGCTTCTTCTAAAGTATTTTCAATATGGTTTATTTTAAATAATTAACTGTCTCACGTGGTTTAGTAATAATAAGTTATTGATAAATATAAGCTATAAAGGAATTTGATAATTGACAATTCGAAAAAAAAATAGAAAAATTGTTTCAGGTATAATACAACTTTTCAGAAATAAGAGTAGAAATATAGTTGAAAATATATCGATGGAAAACTAAATATTTTATAAATATTAATATCTCGACGAAAAATGTATGAATTTGTGAAACTAATATTTTGTTTCCATGATAACTTTTAATGGAATTTCCATACTAAATGGAAAATTGTGCAGTTATTTTCAAGTTTAATAAATCGAAAATATGTAGTCGAAATGTTCTGTTATTGTTTAACTATTTTATCATTTTTTGTGAGAGAAATGGATGCCGGTCAAAACATTCCAAGCAGTTTTAACAGTTTAAAAACTCATATGGTAATAACTTTAGTTTAACACGTTTAGCGAATGCAATATATTTAAAAAGTTAAACATTAACTAGCACTATTTGAGCATGAATTTAATTATTAAGTTGGATAATAAATACAAATTTTGTGATAGGTGCCGCATCATATTTTTCATAAGTAGTCACATAAAAACACTAATAGGTGGTTGCACAAACGGATCTACGGGGGTAGGAGAGGGAGCTTTCATACTGAATCCCCCCAAAATGGTAAAATATAACATTTTTTAATGAAAAAAATGATCTCTAAAAGTATTATTGTTCGTGTAATTAAATTTAAAAGTACTTAAAGAATCACTTAAACATCATTTCATATAGATAGTTAGTTTCTTTCTATCTTCCGAAGTTATTATCCTAAAATATAAATAAAAAAAAATCTTTCGTGCTGAAGCTTCCACTAAATTAATTAGTGGATCTGTTAGTGGGTGGTTGTGAATTAATTATATGACAGGCCTCTGTTTGTTTCTTTGCGGTATTCACTAATGTAGCGCTAGAATTAATTTATATTAAATTATTTAGCTTACGAAAATTCAGAAATTAATATGATTAAGCTGAATATATGTACATGTGTGCATTAAATTATAAATAGAAACAGCAACAATAAACATATTGCGAACTCCAGTGCCTAACCTTACAACCTATAATGATAAAAGGTTCTCCATCTATGCACTAGCGGATCCAGGATTTAATTTTTTGGGGGGGACAGGGCGGTAGCTTCATCCCAATAATTTTTTTTTATCGTATATATAACGATAATTACTTCGGAAAAAAAAAAGAAAAGAAACTAACTACTAATATGAAATGGTGTTTAAGTGACACTTGACGTCTCATTAAATGTAATTACACGAAGAATAGTACTTTGAAAGATAATTTTTAAATAGTTTTTCCATAAAATGGAGTAACATTTTCCATTTTTCTTTTTTTGGGGGGGGGGAGAGGAGAATTGCTTCAGCCCGAAAGCCCCTTCCCGCTTCCCTCCCCGCAGATCCGTGTGCACAGCACCGCGAGTTGCCCGGCAACCAGATAGTTATGATTACTGATGCTACAAATTACGCACATACTTACAATATACAAACGCAATTAGGAAATATATTAATACACAAGTAATAACGATAATATAAATAATAGTACGATTTCCTAATAAAAAGTGAAATAAGGAGATAGATAAATAGATAGTTAAGTGAAAGAGAAATAAGTAAATAAATTATTTAAGGGGCTAATTTCTTCCCATTGATAAGTAGTTTTAATAGTTGATAATTGGAAAACATTGGAGCTTTAAACGTTTAATATTTAATAAAGTATCAGGATACTTTTTTAATTTTTTAAAATAGTTTTTCAGCTCATTAAAATTGTTAGGTTTTGACTTGTATATAGATGGTTTGAGATTTGCGTAAGCTTATTTAGTACTGTTTTATGAGCTTCATTCACTCCTTGCTTGGCTCTAAGATAGTCAATAAATAAATCAATAAATAAAATAGATTTAGTCCTTGATGAAGCCCCTCCTAATGTCTTTTTCCACACGTCCCTGATCCTATTAGATTATTGTACGAAATCTTCAAATTAAAACAGTCAGTAAACACGGTTGTGTATTCGACATTGGATGCCACTATTTATTGATTGGGTTTGCTAAATTTGATTCTTTTTTTTTTTTTTTTGTTCTTCCCTACCTCGTCTTTTAGGCTATACGGTTTTTTTTTTCGGACCAAGGAGTGAGAGCGAGGAATTCAAAATCCCCTACGGCACCGCGACGCAAACTCGTACTTTTTTAATCTCATAAAATCGGTTATCTAGTTGGCGAGCAGCTCTCGGTGCTGAGCACACACGTTAGCCCATTCGGCCAACCCGCCCTAGCTAAATTCGATCCAAAACTCATCCCATTTATCGCAAAAATACCTAAAATACTACCTTCAGATAAAATATATTTATTTTAAATCAATACAATACAAGGAATTTATCTTGCTATTGGTTACGATGACTAATTATTTCTTAATTTTTTTTTTTAGCATTATTGACTCATAATTTTCGACATAAAGAATGATCACAAATTCTGTTAACTTTTCTAGTACGTTTAATGTTTCTTATCTGGTTGTCCGTTTGGTCGTAAGTTAGCGGTATTTGTATAAAATGAAATATCAGCTGTCGGTACAAAACAGGTATAAGAGGTTGACCAAGCTAAGGCGTTTTTATGTTTAAACAAAGGCTGAGCCTCACTGGGCTCCCCCGCCTTATAAATAAGGATTAAAGTCACCGGCTCCTGTTTATTCCCAAGTGCTACTTTTCCCCACTTCGGGAGAACTTATAGGGCCCGCGGGTCGACTTCCTCTTCTCCGTTCCTCGCCAGTTTGTTATACAATCTTTAGCCGATATTTAAGGTTTCAGCTCCGCTCCCATGTTGCAGACGTATCATTCGACTATTCCATCATCAACATACAAAAAAAAAGTCAGATAAAAAACTAACGGATATACATAATTAATCTTGATAAAAGATATATTACTACATTTACTTACTTATGTAATATATACATGTAAGTGTTTCATGTTAACTTCAATTGTATTCTGATTTTTTCAGAGACAATGGTTTCCCTAGCATTCAATGCGTGGGAAAACATACATAAATATTTTCTGGCTTAAGAGATAAATTGGTACATATTTATCCTTATGATTATTACAAATACCAACAAAAAAAAGAAAATAAAGCTAATTACAAATGTTAGGTTATAATTGGAAAAATTATTATTCTTTGCCTGCGTTTTGGAAACTTAAAGCTGTGTAGTTGGAATTTTTCCAGTCATAACCTGACATTTATGTTCTGTCTCTTTGTTTACTTGACTTTTTTATGTTCATTATAATTATTAATTTATAAAAATATAATTAATTATAACACTTATTTATTGGATACTATTTTGTTTGGTTTTACGTCGATTTATTAGGTGGTAAAAGATTGTAGTACGGATTGCATTAAATGGTGCTAACATAAGTGAATGGGGTGATAAGAGCCTTTCAGTTGGCAGAATGACTAACTCCAATTTCAAAATTTTTTATCATTTGAATTTTAGTGATATTTCTAGTGGGACATTTATAATTTCATTCATAGTTCTATATTTGAACACTAGAATTATCTTAATCACTGTCTGTACAGTTATTATAAATTTTGTAACATGAAATATTACTAAAATTTCATTACTCGAAAATGTTGAAATTGGAGCTATTCTCATAGTTAAAAAGTCATTCTACCAACTGAAAGGCACATATAATAGTTCGTTATTAATGAAGAGAAGAATGGTTGGGGTGATCAGTCAGAAATAAGAAGGCAAAAATAAATAATAATATTTATTTTGACATTTGCCGACATTTCGACCTGAAGTTCAGGCCTTCATCAGGGCTAAGAAAAGATCCAGATAAGAAGGTATGAGAAAACATAAATAATGTAGGTAAAAAAAATTGAAGTAAAATGAAGTGGGTAGAAAAATGACAATAGTAAGAACTAAAAAAAAAGTTAAGAGAAAAGTTTTCTCTGTTTTAACTCTTTATTCTATTATACGTTGTCAGTACATTTTGATAGACTTTAAAATATCTCAATTTTCTATCTAACTTTTCTATTTTCAATTTTTTAATTTTACTATTTATTTTCATTTCTTATATAACATAATATTCCTTTTTTCTGTTTTATATTTTATTCTTTATTAAGATTGCAATTTTAATACTTACGTCACCTTTTTTGATTATGTTTACTTCATCATTCTACACTTTGTAATGGTTATTATTATTTATCTATTGGTTCTTACTATTGTCATTTTTCTACCCACTTCATTTTACTTTAATTTTTTTACCTACATTATTTATGTTTTCTCATACCTTGTTATCTGGTTATTTAGGCCTGAACTTCAGGTCGAAACATCGGCAAATGTCAAAATATTTATTATTTATCTATTATTTATTTTTGCCTTCTTATTTCTGACTGATCACCCCAACTATTCTTCTCTTCATTATTCACGACATTCAACCATTAACCCACGTTTATTATTAATAATGAATGCACTTAACCCTACTTTATTTTATTTTCTACACCAACGTGTAGAAAACGTTTTCAGCCTCTTAGGCCATTTTCAAGGGAAGAAAACTTATTTTAAACAATTAAAATCAATATGGACTGAATTTCACTTGTCAAACATATCTTATTTAGTCCATACTCAAAGCTCTTTAATAAGGTAATGTATCAAAAAAACTAATAAAAAATATATATATATATTTTTTTTGGTGTATGTAATAATCTTAATAATAAATATGAAAATGGTCTATGGGACTGAAAAATTGGTGTAGAAAATAAAATAAAGTAGGAGAAATTGATCAAACATGTGTATTTATTATAACTATAAATGTTAAATCCTAACAATTTAAAAAAATGTAATACAAATGTATAATATTTTAAAATAATTTATAAATAATATATGTTCAATAACGACATTAATTGATTTATTGAGCACTACTTTCATTGACTGTCTAACTTGTATTTTGGATGACAAAGAGTTTTTCTTGCTTCACTTGCAAACCATTGAACTATTGGAGACAACTTCTCAAAACTTTTTTTTCTGCCAATAACAGACACCTTCTTCTCTCAGGATGGACAAGAAATAAAGTACATTTTTATTTTTTATTACTTTTTCCTTTGAAACAGTTTCTAGATATTCACTCCTCGCCAAGTTCGGTGGCCTTTTAAAAAACTTATTGAGAAGGAAAGGAAAGTGGCAGGAGGAGGGCGAAGTCACTTTTTTTTCTTCTGGAGACTCCTTGAGAACTCTTCGCATCGATTAATGAAAGCGCTTACACCCTCTTGTTTCATTAAAGCCCTAATGCCGGTACTCGAGCTGACGTACGGCTTTTAAATTATATAAAATTAGATCATGTACATTTAATATAAAATAATAAATAGATTTTATTTTATCTTGTCTGTCTAAAAATAAGATTGTTTTATATACAGTTTATGGTTTAAAGCTCAGAAACATCTCGGTCTTATATATTTTAAAAATATTTAATAGTTCACTTTAAAAAGTAAAAAAAAAAAAAAAAAAAACACAGTGGTGTTGTACAGGAAAGGTCTAGTTGAAAATGTTGAGTAATTCAGTTCAACTAATACTATCCAGGAATATTTCCAATTCTGATACAATTTTAATGGCGTAAGTGGTATTATATTTTCTTATAACGGTATTCTGAAGTATTTTTCTAACTTTTAAGTGTATATAAATTATAATATTAAACAATATTATAATTGGCTAAAAGGTTCATTGTGGTGATGGAATGGGAGTTCAGTCATAGATGAAACAAAATACCCTAATAAGAGATCTTTATTTTATTGTCTATCGAAGTTTCATACGAAGTTTTAGGTCATCATAAGGGCGATAATAATTGTAGAGAGTATAACAGTAATTATGGATGTAAATAATGGTTGTGAGTGAAGAATTATATTATAGTTTAATGGATTTTCTTTTTTTTTTTCGAAGTAAACGTTGTATAAATAAAATTAATTTAATTCAAATTGTGTAAACATTGGAAAGGTGTATAAGTATTATCCTATAAAGTAAATTACCGGAAATAAAAGCAAGTCCATTTCCTAATTTTGTTAAAAGCCTGTTGAGTGTAAAATAAGTGAGCCATAAAAGGATTTACAAAAATATTAATAGTAGACTTTATTTTTTAAGTTTAGAATTTTAAAATTTATATTACAGATAAGCATCGAAGTTATGCGTTTGAACATTATAACAAACCTAACAAACCTTTTGCTTATTACATCTTTAACAGCTTTAGGAGCTAGTTATCGGAGGATTTGGGAGGTAAGGAGATCGTATCCAGAAGATTTACCGAGAGTTTTTTTTCGGAAGTTTTTTTATTTAATGTTTGACCTCAGAAGAATTAACTGCTTCAGAGGGTTAGGAAAGTGTAATGGATGATGTAAGGAGTTTTTGTACTGTTGTGGTATGGGTGTGATTGGATTCCGGATGAGAGGAAAATGAGGATGAGAGGTATCTTGCGAATTCCTCAGCTTTGTCTTAATACTACACTGCCCAGAATCCATGGCATCGACGGGATGGGAAATATGATGGCATTTTAGGATTTTGTTGGTGACCTCCCATAGAGAATTGTCATGAACAGAGAGGGAAGGAAGGTAGGAGTTGAAGGATTGAGATTTGAAGATGGCCAATTCCTACTTTAATCATTTACTGTAATAATTAAAGGAGCGGCGACCGGTGGGGTGTCCTGAGTGTTGCCATAATATTCCGACACGGCTTTTGATTTGAATTAGGTTTATCAGTTATTAACGTAAATTGTTTTTCTTTGGAATTTGTGAGGAGAGATTTGAAGAGGGAGCAGTCCAGATTGCTTGTTGAATAGCGGTAGTAAAGAATGTACGGCATTATCAAGGTCTTCTGGGATTTTCAGGGATATTGTGAGGTCAATTTTATTGGAAAGGATTTGATGAAAGAGTTTCCAGTTAACTGGGCCTCCGATGAAGGACGGTGGAGGGGGTTTAGGAATAGGAGCTATTGATAATTGAAGTATTAACGGACTATGATCTGAGGAAAGTTTTTCAAAACAGGTAAAGGAACGATTGACGGGACCTAAACCACTGTGGATAAAAAAATCAAGGATGTCCGGATTGCGGTTAATATCAGTGGGCCAGTAGATAGGTGAGTTGTATGGAAGGATGCTGAAACGTTGGGAATTGAGTGCATGCAGCAATATTCTGCCACGAGAATACATGGTTCTTGAACTCAAGGGTATAATTAACATAAAAGTTCATTATTTAATAATAAATCGAATTGTTTAATAAAATAAGACTTCGGATTGAACTAAAATTAAGTTTATGGTTCCATAGTAATAATACATTTATTTATTGAAACAATTTAAAAATGGCTTTTGGCGTATTTAATAAATATAATATTCCTTGGCAAACTTTCCCTTCCGAAATAAACCGAACTTTATATTGGAGTTACATCTCAGTATAGGCAATCCTAACGTGATGTTTTTGATATATCAGGTCCTTGCTCCGGAGATGTTTAAGGTTCCTGTGGTAGTGTGCCGGTAATTTACAAGTGGATTAGGTCCAACAAGCAGGTCACGAAATTTGTTGTAATATTTCTTAATTACGGTAATCGAATGTGGCATTCGTAGGTGTTTATGAAATGATTTAGTGGTTACGTAGAAGGAGCAGTGTGTGATATATCGGAGAAATTTGGATTCATTTAGAAGATTTTAATAATCAGAATGTGTGATTTTTCGCATGAACTCCACACCTGAGTAGCATACGACCATATGGATCTGTTATGTATAATAATTTAATTATAAAGTGACAATTTTGTTTTATAGTGTAGCATTTTTGTGTTTTTTTAAATTTAGCCTCATGTGATTCATTGACCAGTCGTCTGTCCATTGCGAGTCCCAAATATTTTGTTTCTGTATGATTTGGTATAGCAATATTGTAAAGTATCATTGGAGGATAATCCGAACGACGTTGGAATTGATTGATTAATTTTTAAAAATCAACTTTTTTTTTGCAATCGCTTATTGTAGCATTTATTGCAATGGTTTTTAGGTCTTAAATACAAAATCTTTATCTAACTCATCATGCATTTATGTTCCGATCGCTTTCAGATTGCTTACTTTTGATTAATTCATTATTATTATTAGATACCGTGGTGTTGTAATTAAATGTAATATTAAATGTTGATTCAAGCAATAATGTACCATTTGAAATGCGACATGATTGCGTGTAAGATAATTTATTTAGCTAACTACGAACAGGTTAGTAATGGCTAGCGGCTCATGAATTTTTAAAAGAGTGGAAAGGAAGGGAGTCCCTTGATATACGAAGCACATGGTCTTGTTTACAATTAAAGGGTGCCATGTCTTTAATCATTTATTAGCTGTACTGTTTTATTATTAATGGCCTGATAACGAGCCATAGTCGACTTGTAATATATTCAAGAGATGATGAGCTCATATCGCGAATTGCCGATGTCTGAGTAATCGCGTGGGCTTAGGCCGTCACAGATTATTTTTTTGTTCGGGCATGGTTACGTCATTGCCTTGTAAAGCAGGGAACCATAATCGATTGAACTGATCAACTTTCGAAGGCCAATTTACCTTACATATTTTTTTTCTAAATATAAATGTTTTGAGACGATTAGTTTCGAAACCGGCTTTAACCATTTTTAAAAAAATCACAGGAAGTATACTTGTGTCGGATTTTATCCCTAAAATCGTATGGGTTAGATTCCATTTCTATACTGGATTGATAAGCTTTTTAACCTTTTTTTTACAACATTGATAGCTGGAAATAAAAACAAATAATTTCATATCCCTTCTTTTAAATTTTTCTTGTGATCTGGTAATGTTTCCTGCCCACTTTATAATTATTTTACTAAAAAGGAGTATTTTTTAAAAATATATATTGTGTATTCATTTATATCTGATATATATATATATATATATATATATATATATATATATATACTTTTAATTTAGTTGGAAGAGTTAGATCTTAAGGTAAACTCAATCGAGTCAAAGGAGAGCCCCATCACCGATATATATATATATATATATCGGTGATGGGGCTCTCCTTTGACTCGACTGAGTTTACCTTAAGATCTAACTCTTCCAACTAAATTAAAAGTTGAATCTTTAATCTTGTGGTAGTTGTTGACAACGTTTTGCAATATTTTCTGGAATCAGATTGTTAAAAAGAGGATTAGCCCTACTGTATAGAATTTTCAAAAAATAATTTTTTACGCTTACGGAGGAATTCTTTAACTGACTGTAGAGTTGACTGAATATCTGATATTTTTAATCTTTTCATTGAGGTTCCTCTAACTATTTTTCTGATTTATCCATTTTGAAAATACTCAAATTTCTTTTCAGTTGTTTTGGTGGCATTCTCGAACAGTGGTCACCATACGATAAGTAGTATGGTATTGATCCGGTTTTAAAATTTAATGAATAGTAAAAGTGAAAATCTACAACCTGTCTCACTATCCACATTAATAAATATTTAAGTATATTGAATTAAAGAAAAAACACTATAGTTTATTGCAAAACAGGCCTTTTCATGTAAGGTTGGTGATTAGAAAAAAATTATAAGAATTAATTATGTCATTCGTCTAGCCTACCATAATATCTATGCAGTTAGAAAATTTTCTGTAGAAATAGAACAACTATGAGTCCGTATATCAAAGAGGTTGAGATAAAAACAAGATATTGTATATTGAAAAACATGCAATAACCTGTATACTAATGTACAATACTTAGAATCATTAAAAAAAATCTGGTGTGTCCACTCACATAACTTTTCGACCTATTTCAGAAAAAGTTTTTTTTCTTTAAATATGTCTATTAGGAAACAAATAAAATTGAATTAAATTTATTTTTCTGAAAATTGACCAAAGAAAATATTTTGCTTGTTGAAAAATAGCTTGTTGGATATCAGTGTAAAACATTCAATACACTCTAATATTGTTAATAAAAAACTTTATGCCATTATCAAATTTCGTCAGACCATAATTTATGTTAAAAATAGAGGAAATAGTGAAACACTTGTGATTCAGGCACTAGATTTCACTTACTTTTCTTTTTTCTCTCTCCTCTTTCTGGTACCGAATTCATTTGAATTCATCACCGAGATTTGAGCTCATCATATTACATGAAAAATTAAATAGCTGTATCGGGCGGGAGGGGGAAGGGGAATAGCTTCGTTAATAGTTGTCTGAAATAAACGATTTTTATATAGTTTTGTAGGGAATTTCACCACCTTAAAAAAATACAGATTAAAAAGTACTGCTTCGGTTCCTATGAATTTGTTTTGTAGGTAATTTAATTATCTTTCAAAAGTTTGTATATAAATTTTACCATACAGTATATACTTAGCGAGTTAGGCTCCAAAACATTTTTCTTTTCTTTATAACTTTTTTTTCCCTGAATTTTGTCGTGAATTTAATTTATGTACGAAAATTGAAAGGAAATTAATTATAAAGTTATAGGAAAGTTCCATCAAAATCGTAAGAGCTGTTTTTTCGCTACTTTCTATATAAAAATATGTTTTTCACTTGTTGCGCAGCCGCTATTACGCAGGGAGCACTCAATTTATGTCACATACATACAGTAGTTAAAACCCTACAAAATAAAAAAAGCAACAAAATCGGTCTTCTAGTTCCCGAGATAATCTTGGCACAGAGAGACATACAGAGCAATGGCTGAAAATGTGTTTTCGTACTCAAAGTGCTCGGAAAAGTTTGACCGGATCGAAATACTTTCCTTACCTAGTTATAGTTAAAAAAAAACACACAAAATAATCCTGTTATAACACTACGACCCGTAAAATGTCTTGGGTGTAGTAATATGTGAGGAAGTTAAAAGGCCAGCGGTTTTTCCGGAGGTGATTGGGCCGGTATCACTCTCAACAGCAAGGTGTCTCCTCCTAATTAATTATGTTTAATTAAGAGAACCCTCTTTATAGAGGCTGAATGTGCCCCAGGAGGGTCTCCCGGCTCCAGAGTATATCCACGGCTAATGAAAAATTACTAGTTATCACACAGATTCGAACCCCGGACCATGAACTCTGGGAGTCAGTGCTCACCCACTGAGCTACCCCGCTTCCGCCTAGTATAGGCAGGAAAGTAAACAGAAGTGAAATTCTAGTAAATATATTGTGGTTTTAAAATACTTTTGGTTTATTATCTTTAATAATTCTATTTATGGCTGTGCTTAAGTTTATAATTGAAGAACTTTAATATCCAGGTAAATAGAATGTTCTGCGAATTAAGGATGTGAATTATTACGATTTGGATTCTATTTCTTAATACTTATAAAATATACTTAAAATATAAAATGATAATATGTCTTGATAATAGTCTATTGATGAATTTATATATGCGTCTCAGATGAGATATATTAACAAAAATAATACTCCTATCATTTTTACTCGCAGCTAGACATATTATAATTTTATTTGTAAGTAATTAATCTTTTTAATAATGATATAACATTTAGGCGTATTATGGTTACAAATATTTAATAATAATATATATAGAAATATTTACAATGCTCCATTACACTATTTCATTGGCTATGCCAGCTTTGTATAATTATTAATTAGTTAATATTTTCAAAATAATTTGCAATGATTGAAAATATTCTTTATGTATTTATTATTGGCCGAAATAACTTTAAAGAAAATATACAGTCTTGGGAGACTAACAGCTTACATTTATTATTCTGCCATAAGCCTGACAACGGAGGTCAGTTGAATCTTGATATATAAATAACTACCTTTCAACGCCGTGTGCCGAAATTAGATTACATCATTCATGACGAAAAACTAATTGATTTGTAGTCATTCATCGATTTCACCACCTTCTTGAATTTTAGAGGAGCAATAGAACTCTGACTGAACTTCTTAACATTCCTTTAATAAACCATTGCCTGATCGGTGATCATCATTATTTCTTTCATTATTTAACCCTTCAACGCCGCCATGTTCACGGTTATTAAATCTTCTCTCAAGTTTTGTTTTCTTAGTTATAAATTCTTCCTCTTCAATAATTAGCATCCTTCATTAACTTTCCCGCGGATCCGACGTTCATTGTTGAAATAAAAAAAAAACGTAGGAGAGGAGTGAGGTAGTTTAATTAGTAAAAGACTCCTAGACCTTTCTATGTGGACAGATGTCAATTGAGATACTGGCTAATTTAGATTAATATAGTTTAGTGTTGATGGATTTCTTTCGTTTAAACAAATAATGAATAGGGCGTGAGGGTGAGAACTGTGTATGCAGGTTTCGGGTATAAATTTTTATCTTACGAAATAAATCTGATGTTATTGTGTATATGAGGCGGTATATTTTACTAACCACATTGTCGGAAAGAATTTAATGCAGTCATAAATCGGTATAATCTGAGGTTTAACCTTGTCCATAAATTCTTTCATGCGTGGTTATAAACATGACATTTATGTGGTATTAACAGAAACATTATTTGAATACTAGGTTCAGAAAACTTTGAGAGATTTTGAATGTATATTTTGAAACATTTTTCAAATTGATCTGAAGTAGAAATATCGTAAAGATGTATGGAAAAGGTAAATATGATTTACCTGGCAGCTGTATTTTTGTATTTAGACAACTTTATTTTAGTGTTTATATAACTATGTTCAAATCCGTCTGGTGATCTCAAATTCAAAATTAACTCTGGTACAATGTCACCACCTAGTCACAAAGTAACGCCGAATTTAAGGTAATTATCACTAAAATAAAGTTGTCTAAATACAAAAATACAGATGCCAGGTAAATCATATTTACCTTTTCCATAATTATATATGTGTATATATATATAGTCGTATATCATGAAACAAAAGAAAGAGAATAAAGGTAACATAAGAGGAAACTTGTACAGGAGACGTTTGTATGTCACGTATTCTTAACAACATTACTTCATTATAAGAACGTGCAAAGCACAGCTTATTTATCTACTAAATAATGGCTTTATCGTTAATTCAACTATCTAATGTCTTTATCTCTAGATAACTAATGTAGTTATTTTTAAATATCTTATCCTAATAAATTAATTAATTAATTAGTGTATATTTAATAGTTTACAATAAATCTTATTTCTTTATTGAGCAAAGGAAATAGAAAAAAAAAACAATTTAATGGGACTTTCTATCAAAACATAGAATTTTAGTAGAAGCTTACTCAATTATTACTAAACTAAGCATAAAGCTAGGAAAGATACATAAGGTAATTACGTCATAGATAGAAAATGTTTCTGCCCTGTTGATGGCCGAATTAGCGAAACGTTGGTAAGTTAACTATCTATCGGTATGTTTGGAGACTCATGGATTTGTAGTTTATATTTTTCCATTTATAACATAATTACTTCTTTTCTAGCTTAATGTTTATTTTAGAAATTTTACTTGTGTAATGACCGATTTTCTCCACTGATTTGATGTTATATATATACCTTTCAGCTTTTTCTTTTGAATTTATTAATTTGTTATTTTATTTTATTTAATACGTTTGTAGTATTATATTTTAGTTATGTATATATATATATATATATATTTGTTTCCTTCCTAGAATGTCTGCTAATAACCTGTTAAATATAACTTTCCTTAGCTGTGTTAATAGAACCTTCTCTTTCCTTCAGTATGTATTTGGATGGCTTCGTGAGATGTCTACAGCAATTATAATTTTTCTTTTGTTTTTTTTTGCTTTTCTTTTTGCATATTAGTGATCTTTGTTTATCTGGTGTGAAGATGCCTGTATTGGCTAAACATTGGTAAGCCAAACTCACCTACATGTTTGGGGACTCATGTATTTGTAGTTTGTATTTTTCCATTTATAACATATTTTCTCGATTATCTTTAGTCTAATAAATAATTTTCATAAAATGGCCACTATCATTTAATTTTTGTCGTTTTAAATTTAATTAAAAAAATATTTGTAATTAAATTATAATAGTTGAGGATTATAGTTGCGGAAACGATGAAGATCAAATTAAAATAATAAAATAATAAAATAATATAGCATTCTACTCGCCGACTATATCATTTATGTTATGTCGAAACTGTTAGAAGCGAAAGAATTTTAGAAGAATCTGCAGAGGAGAGGATGGGAATGTACGAACTGAAGATGGTAGTGGGAGACAAGAAAGGTAAAGTTGAAATACTTTCAGGAGAAAATGGGAAAGGAAGGCCTCATATTAAATCCTAAAGCAAGTTTTCTTCCCAACAATCCGCTGCTCGAGGGGAGAAAAATATTAAGTAGTCGAACTTTTCCCAAGCAGGTTAAGAAGCTCCCCTCTTCTCCCCTTTTGTATTGTTCCACTGAATGAAGCAGGAATTAAAGTATTCCGAAACTTACCTGCGAACCGTTGAAAAGTTGGAAAATGCTTAAAGATTATCCTTTGATATACTCTCAATAATTACAGTTACCTTAAATGAGTTATATTGTTTTAAAAAAGATTAACCCAAAAAGGGATGAAGAAATAACCATTTAAATTCAAAATAAAAAACAGCGACAATAAACTATCTAAATATATTGTTTATCTTAGCGTTACTCTTGAATGACTTTTAAGTTTTTCGGCACAGTTTTATAGAAAAAAAATTAAAAACTTTAAATAGACTAAATTATCTATTAAGTTCCACAAACCTAATCCGTCGTATTCAATATTTTAGTAAACAAAATGATACTAAAACCTCACTTTATTTTATGACACTGTTTTTAATAATAACCAAATCAACTGAAAAACAGCTACAATGGTTTCAAAATGTAATGCTAAGAAAAATAGCCGAAGGAACAGCCATGTAAACAGATAAGGTCTCAATACTCCACGATTCATTAAAGATTCCTCAAGTTTAAGGATTTTATAACTGAAAGAAATGTCAAATTTTACAAAGCAGTTAAAATTGTAACTAACCCTTTGTTCGATCAACTAAAACCTTCTGGACCTCGATGGTAAAATTTTTTTGAAAATTAATTTTTTTTTTTATTAGTTTCTTAAATGCAATACAAAAAAAGAGTGAGACAATAGTTACAGTTCTCTTATAACAATTACAATTATTAGAGGGATATAAATATAGTTAAAATTATCAATTCTATAATAATGCGAAAATGCAGTAAAAATAGAATTTCAATACGCACCTCAAAGTAGTAAAAAAACTAAATAAATACATCAGGACATATGAAAAAATAGTCTATTTTTGTGATTATCAATAGTTTTGTGAAAATCACAAGAAATAGTTTTGTGATTATCACACGACTTTAAAAGTATTGAATATATATAATTATTATTTATTTTAATGTAATTTATGCCCACTAATGCCGGATATTTATGGGCCCTGGGGTAGCCGTGCGGCCTAAGGCGCTCGCAATAGGTAACCAAATTAAGCAACGCCGAACGTAGTTAGCACTTGGATGGGTCACCGCCCGATTTGTGTAGCCGTCCACCAGGGAAAGCCACGCTGCCCGAGATGACACCCGTCAGACTACTGGAGGCAACTCGCACCGACCGGGCGTAGGACTGATGACCCTGCCCCCGTGAACTTAAATCGAGAATCGGGAAGTGGTCTGGGGGACAACATCTCGCGGAGTAAGATCTTCATGGTCTGTAGAGGCAACCGAAAAAAAAACCCAGGATATTTATGTACTCGTTCCTGTATCTTTTAAATAAATATGTAACACTATAGCCTATTCATTGATATTTATTAAATACCCATCAATATCTAAGGACTACTTCAGTAACATTTTAAAAATATATACTCAAAATTTTTCCTATTAGCCTAACTCTACTTACAAAAAGATAAACAGTCAGTTCGTTTTTAACCGATTGATGAATTGATGTGCTTTAGTAGGTTGAATGTACAATAACTTTATTGTTATTCCATAAGTGCGTTCGAGAGAGTTAGCAAGCCGGGAAAATATTCTTAAGGTTAAAAAAAAAAAAAAAAAAATGCTTACCCAGTCGAATCCAAGAGAGTACAATAGCGGGCATACTGTTAGGAAAGAAACAGCTTTGAGGGCATTTATTGCTGACACGGCCCCTGACCGCAGCAGTGGCTAACAACCCCATGACCTATAACCTTATGCTAATGCTACGACTCAGTAACAATTTAAATGCAAAGCTATAATGGCCTTCGGTTGCTAACAATGAACACAATTCCTATGCATATTTTATTATAAATATTATAAATGGTGTTTATGGGGTCCGGTATTCTCACACATGTGTATAGTTATTGTCTTAGATTATATAGGTTACTGATTAGCAATCTGTCATATTTCAACATTTTCCATTAACGTTAGCTGCTATTTATCACAAATATAGTACATTTATATAAATGTATTATAATATAAATTTATATAATTTAATAATATAGTAAATTTTTCCAAAATTTCGATACTTCTATTTTCTCATATTTGTATACTACGATATATACCATAATACCATTTTATTCCTTAATACTTATGAATAATTAATCTCTCGTTCTTATTTACGCTTCCGATACGTTAGTTCAAACTCCGTCAGATAACCGTTGGAGATGACGCCACTATACATCTCTTCTATCCACCCCCCCCCCCCTTCAATAACACGAGCATTGCATTTTTTACCTTAGAGCAGCCAGGTTGTTATCATTTCTCTCACTTATTCTCTTTCTTATTTCAACCTTCTCAGTTTCTCTCCTCCTTCCTTTCATTCCTTTTCTCTGTTTTAACTCTTTATTATTTCATACTTTGTCTGTACATATTGATAGACTTTACAACATCTCAATTTTCTATCTAAATATTCTATTCACTATATCTTAATTTTACTATTTATTTCCATTTCTTATAACTTCATATTTTTCAGTTTTACATTTTTCTCTAAGATTCCCTTTACAATACTTATGTCACCTTTTTTGACTATGTTTACTTCATCATTCCACACTTTGTACCTGTTATTATTATTTGTCTCTTGTTCTTACTATTGTCATTATTCTAACAACTTCATTTTACGGCAATTTTTATGTTTCTCATACCTTGTTATCTGGTTATTTTCTTAGCCCTGATGATGGTCTGAACTTCAGGTCGAAAAGTCGGCATATGTTAAAATAAATATTATCATTTATTTTTGCCTTCTTTTTTGACTGACCACCCCAACTATTCTTCTCTTCATTATCCACGACAGTAACCATTTAGTAATTATGGGTATATACCATAGGTGGAGAACTTGTGGCCTCTAGGCCGTATGTGGCCTCCAACGTTTTTGTCCGATATTTATTAATCTAGCGCTAGAATCAATCAATATTTTTTAATTTAAATTACGAAAAATAATGACATTAAGTTGAATATATGTATATGGGTGTGTGTATTTAGTTATAAATAAAAATAGTAACAGTAAAATAGAAAGAATAGTTGTGGCCTCCATTAGCACTGTCTAACCTAACTGCGACCTCTTATCATAAAAAGACTCCAGATCTATGATATATTTAAGACAAAACATAAACTACCCCACTTTGAACGCTTTAAAAACCCGTGCAGCCTCGGAAAAAACGAAATAACTACAATTCACTCACTCATAAATCCTGCTCATTCTTACTTTTATACTTGATATTTTAAAACTAGTTGAGTGTAGTTTAAAGCATGTTTATTGGCCTACTATAGTGATTTTATTTTTTTGATAATTTTGTTACTAGTTTCTTTTACATTTTTCATGTTTATATAACAAACGCACAGAATTTATTTTTCATCTCGTTGTGATAAATAATAATTGCTAGTTATTTTTTCGCTTGACGCTATTGCGTCATGATCAATAGACCTCGTAGATCTTTGGTCGCGTTATATGGTATTCTTAGAGAAATATATAACTTATGATTGGTGCAGCGGCTCCACTGCCGATGTTGTTGGGATCAAACTGGGGCAGTGTACTTCCCACCTATTCCATAAGGTTCAAGGCCAAATCTGCCTATATCCATGGACTTTGGCTGCTCAACAAAAGTCAACAAAAATCTATATTTCTTTTCCTGAAACAGACTGTCCATAAACCAATATTACATCTCGATTGCCGATTTAGGTAGGAACATCAGTCCAACACCCGGTTGTTGGATGTTTCCCACCAACGTACCAGGTTGAGAGTGTAGTACTTACCACGTTCAACGTTGCTTAACTTTGATTACCTGTTGAAAGCGCCTTGATCCGTTTGACTATCCCAGTCTCCAATTACACTTGGCATCAAACAATAAACAAAATCAAGTTTCCAGCACTTCATGAGTCAATTATTACTAATTTTGGGTTAAGAAAAACGAGCATGACAATGACAATTTTTGTTAGCTCTTATTTCTGTGATACACGAGGTGGAAGTATTTCATATTAACGAGTTAAGAGAAAAATATACATTTTAATTATATATGCTAACGACATCGAAAGTGCATTTGGTTTTTCAAAATGGTAGTTACATTCTAAGAGTTCTAAATAGCTGCAAGAATACCTCGCAGATGGTCCTGTCTGAAGAGATTATGTTGTGGATTCATGGAGATCGTCGTATTTTAGCTTGCCTCTTGTAAGGGAGTTCAGGAGCATCCCTACGCAAAGTCCAACAGTAATCCGCAAGCATTATTACATTCCTATGGCCCTGATATATTTGTTACATAACAGAAATGTCCTGCTGAAATCTTTCTCCGTTCATCACTAACAGTTCTACAACTAGGAGGAAAAAAGTCTTGGTAGGAGTGCAGAAAATGGATTTTAAGAGACGTGTTGCATCTAAGGTTATGTTACTTTTGCAGGAGCACTGTCACCAAGTGTGTGTTGTTGTCATCTGTTTTGTTGCCTAAAAATCCACGAACAACTCCCTTGAAGGTTTCCCAAGCTTCATTTTCTTTCCCTTCCAAAACTTGGTCAAATGCAGGATCCTCCACAAGTACTCGAAATTGTGACCCGACAAAAATGGCTTCCTTAACTTTTGCATCACTTAATTTCGTAAATTTCTCTCTTATATACTTAAAAGCCCGTTCTTCTTAGTTTATACCTTTGACAACATTTTTCATCAAACCTAGCTTGATATGCAGGAGTGGAAGTAGAATATCTTTTGGGTCCTCGAGAGGCTTGGCAACGACATTTTTCTCGATAGGGTTAAGATTTCTTGCAGGCCAGTCTCCTTTAATATAATGCAATTTTTTATATCTACTGTCCCACATTCAGAAGAAGCAGCAATGTTTTGTGTACCCCAGTAGAATTCTTATGAGTATGGCAATGACTTTTAGATCCCCACAGATTTAACATTTGTGTGAGTCCAAGAGGGCTTTCATATTTGCATATGTCTGTTTTATATGAACTACATGAACAACAAGAATAGAAGAAAGAAGGTTGCCATTGTGAAGAAACTCAGCTTTCAAACTAAGCTTGGAGGACTCTATGAATAGACTCTATTCAGTTGGATCATGGTTCAAATTCAAAGATTTCATCAATCCATTAATGTCGCAACAAACAACAAGATTATTTTTCTTCTCAAAAAAGGGAAGCAGTTATCAGTGACGTTTTCTGTACTGTGAGATTCTGACATCGCTTTCGATTTCATTGCTGTAGTCGAGACCCAAGAATTTATGCCTTCTCCTTTAACAGGTCTCTAATGAGATCACTCTATTTCACTTGACTCAGTCTGTGCGGTTTATCATCTGTTCTCTCAAAATCAGGGTCACTGATGTGGAAGGCTTGTTTGGTTCTTCTTCTTGCTCCACAGTGTCTTCATTTTCTACTAATTAAGGGGGTATGGTCCAACTTCCCACAGGGACCCAAAGTACTGGGAAATAGCATTTAAATTGTTTAAATAAATAACAATGCCTGTTTTTGGTTACTTGTAGTTCTAAGTGTTACATTAAATTACCAGCCCCATTAATTATGTTTATGCATATGTTTGAATTTTTTTAATTAATGAATATTTTTCCACTTTATGTATGGACTTATTAATATTAGTAAAACATTTAATAATAAAAATGACTCGCAAAAATTGGAATTTAATTATCAAATGAGCCTAAAATGATTATTGTACAGTAAAATTTACTATAGAAGGTTAGGGATAGCGGATCGGTTGTAGGATGCTCTCTCAAACTCGTCGAGCGCTTGTTAAGGTGACTAGCAACAGTTAAGGGCTCTTCACCTCCGTTTCCGGCGTAGGGCCAACTTTAAAAATAATTGTTTAAGAACTTTTCGACAACTCTTTCAAACTTGAAGTAACTTTAGCGTCTGATTCTGACCTAACTTTCAAAGAGGACTCCATCAAATCCTATCCTGGGCGTAAATTACACGTTTCTAACGAAATGAGGATGTGGATGAATTACTTTCGAACTATCAAACTTCCTTTATAAATAAATGCGACTACTTTAAAATGCATAACTATTTAGTAAATACACCAAATTTTAAAATTTTAGTATCCTATTTACTTTTATTATAAAAATTATTTTTACAAGACTTGACTTTATAAGACTTGGCTCAATCCAACACGAATACGTTGCAAGTTAGCTAATATCGGAATACTCAAGATTTTTTATAATAATTATTCGTTTAAATTTAGCTTTCTAGGTTTTTTTTATTATAAAATTAATTTTTATTTCAATTTATAAAAATTGTTATTTTAAAATATTTAACAAAATAAAAAAAAACTACAGTTATTTCAATACAAAATTTTACGACTTATAACAGGAGCTCCCTGGTACGCCAACAACAAAACTTTACATAACGACTTACTACAACCAACTACAGACCAACATACTTACTCTCTACTCTCATTTTCATCTCAAACTACACGGACACTCAAACAGACTTATAAACGACATGCCTAAGACTGACATGTTCATCAGGAGAGGACTAAAAAGGAGCTGGATGAGAGATCTCCTTACCTAAATCAAAGAAGTAAATAATGACCAGGAAGAGATGCTGCTGGGTACTATCCTTCCTCATACCATAATGAATACCAGTCCTCAACACCACAACAAACCTGCTGAAAAACAAAACAAAAAACAAAGAGCAAAGGAACCGTTGAAAAAATCACCTTAGTATTACAAAACTGTGTTCATAATTAATAACTAGATATTCATTCATAAATCATTTTGTTGTTCAACTAGCGAAAATCATTCTCAAGTAAACTTTGAACTTAACTTCAGTTTTTTAAACAATAAAACTAGTTTTAACGCCTATTTAGTGATTTAATATTATTTGAGAGACTTGTGACTTTCTTCTTGAATCTTCAAATATTATCTTTATATAATGAGCACTTTAAATTCCAAAAATTCGTTCATGCATTATGTATATGACCTAATCAAACTACAACTTTGGATGATTGACGAAGAACCAAAGGACGTTAAAACGGGACCATTGGTGGTTGACTTATGTGTATTGATTACTAAATATCTATCTCTAAGCTAGAGTAGATTGTTATATATGAATATGTAACTAAATTTATTATTGAGAATAAAAACTAAAAAAAAAGAGAAGAGAAAAATTATAACAGCGACAACTTCGATGATATCGATATAGAAGGGAATGTGTTTGAACACGTTCAGAATTTTGGGTATCTAGGATCTACGATAACTATAAAAAACGAAATTGAAGAGGAGATTAAGGTTAGGCTGAAGGCGGGATATGCTTGGTATTTTTCTTTGTCAAAATCTCGCCTCCTGTCCCGAAACATAAAAATTAGAAAATTAGTATTTACAGAACCATTATCCTTCCCAAGGTTTTTTATGGATGCGAAACGTGGCCGTTTACATTAAGGGATGAGCAGCGTCTTAAGGTTTTTGAAAGTAAAGTATTGCGCAGAATATTCGAACCTATCGAAGGACTACCCAACCGGAGAATTTAGGCGGTTACACAAAGTTGAATTGTGTGAACTGTTAATATAATTGAGGTGATTAACTTGAGGTGCATAAAATAGGCATGTAAAATCCCAGGGCTTAGGAACGAAAGAACCCCTAAAAAAATAATTTGCGCTGTACCGACTGGCAAGTGTCCGAAGGGTAGACCAAAGCGAAGGTGGGTGGATTGAATTGAAGTCTGATTTGGCGGGGTTGGGTTTAGACGGGGCCCGGTGGATGGAAGAATATGGGCATCGAATGGTGGTATCGGCATCGGACCTTTGGGTTCGCTAAGCCTTATTATTATTATAAAAATTATAACAAAATGTTATTAGGAGATTCAAAATCAAGCCTTTAGTCTCTTAGACATAAGAAAATAACTAACTAATACTATTAGTTAGTGAACATGAGAAGTCAAAAACGTGAGAAACTGAACATGAGAAGTCAAAAACGCAGACTAGAATTACCAAATTTCAAATAAAAAAAATAATAATAATAAAAGAGAATTCGAAAACTCAAATGTAAACATGTATATAACATGTAATTATCATTTGTTTTGTTTTTATTTCGAACGGTTGGTATCAATTGTGTGATGATAGAAATCAATGGTGTGTATTTAAGTAATTTTATGTTGTTCAACGGAAATAAAGAAGCGTTGATTGGTTAATTATTTTCTGATATATAACATTCTGTTATAGATAATTTATAATTTGAGATAATTAAAGATTTGTCTTGAAATTCTCCGCTAATATCTTTATATATCCATTAAATGATTACCATTTTTAATCCTGATTCTTTTTTCATGGATAATAAACCTGATTTTATGACAAGATAAGTGTAAGTACGAACATGTAGTCACTGTATTAAAGGATCATAATCATACAGTATAAAACATCTTTTTTTTTTTTTTTTTGAACATTCTTTTTTTAATTCATTACTCGTAAAGATTATTGGTGAATTAAAAATACAATTTTTATTATATATAAATATTCTCTTATATTTCTCTAGTTATACATGTTCGTAAAAATTTCAGGGAACTAATATTTATCTGAACTCTTAAAAAAAGTGTTTTTTACTGTTTGACTTAGGAATGAGTTAGTTCCAGGACACAGATTGCTTTACCTCTCCAAAATGTGCTGTGTAACGAAGCCTGAGAATGAAAGTGACCCTAAGAGGATATGTAAGAAGAGAAATGAAATTAGCAAGGACGAGTGAATTTTTTCGCTTACACAGTGGCTATACATTAACGGCGGTGGAAAGAGCGTGTTAAGCGTTTCTCTCCGAGGGTTTTTATCCAGCCAGAGCCCCTATTAATTAGCCCGTTAAATACGGGGCCAGTTTTTTACTCCTGTCTCGGTCTGATTAGTCCTGCCAGGTTCTTCAATGTCCGCTGACCATTCGATGTTCAGCTACGACATAGGTTGGCAGTTACAGTTAACGGTAGGAATATCATCGAAACGTATTAAATACGAACGAAGGTCACAGCTCTCCGAATTATAGGTTTATTTTTCTCCAAACTTCTCGAATTTGTTTGTACTGTTTTTTTTTTAGTCCTTCCCTTCTTCGCCTTTAAAACTATACGGGGTTTTTCCGGGCCAGGGGGTGTGCGTGGGATATTTTATTTGTATTCTTGATAATTATAATGGCGTAATATTGATTATTATTATAAGCAAAATCAAGAGTTTCGCTTAGGTACACTCGTGATCTTTAAATGTTAGTGGAGCTAGTAAATCTCGACATCAGCAAAAGAACTCTGAAAAGATTAGAATATTTCCAAAATAGTATAGTTAGAAAAATTGTTAGAGGAACCACTCTGCAGATAAAGAAGACAGTGGATATACAAACAACACTAACCTTATCAACAATTAAAGAATTTTTCGCAAAACGAAAAAAATCATTTCTCGAAAAATGCCAACAATTGGCAAACCCTCTTTTTAACAATATGTTACAAGCCAAAATTCCAAAACGTTGGCAACAAATCACATGATATCGATGTTTTAATTTAGTTGTAAGCTGTAGAGGATAAGGTCAACTCAAGCCTGAGGTGAGCCCCATCACCTTTATATTACGTATGGAGAACGAAATACTTAGAAACGACAAAAATCTATAAATAAACCTTACAATGCATTGAAGCAGTAAAAGGTGTATTATTAAGACAATCCAAGAATTAAAGACAAAAATAAGTATAAAGGGACTATGAAAAAAAAAAAAATCTTGATTAGACATAATCGAGTGTGTAAAAAATTAGACATAAACTATTTAATTAGTTATTATGTTATATAAGTATCTTATAATCTTCCAGTAAAGTAAGATATAAACAAGATATAAGATATAACCATACTTACAGTAAAGTAATTTAGGTCTTAGAAATGGTTTGTTGGAATAGATTAATTTGTGAAAGATTACATGTTTTTAACGGTAGGTTACAATATAATAGAACCATACACCATAGTTTTAGTGTTGTCTTACATTCACCTTGACTTCCTGGCACGGATAGAAATTTGATTGTGAATTATTCATTAAATACAGCCTTAAATCAACCCTGCATTTGTTAGACCATTCTGTGGCCATTCCAGAATATTAGCCTATTTTAAGTATTAATTCGTCTCCATGCACAACGAAGAAAAAAGATAGTAAATCTCGGTAGAACATAATTATCTTATATAAGTATCTTATAATATTCTATTAAATTAAGACATAAGATATGACTATGCTTACAGTAAAGTAATTTAGGTCTTAGCATTGGTTTGTTAGAATTGATTAATTTGAGAGAGATTATATGCTATTTTTTAACTATAGGTTACAATATGATGGAACCATACAACCTATGTCATCAATTAGTTTTAGTGTTGTCATATATTCACTGGACTCCTAGGAAACAATTATTCATTAAATAGAGCCTTAAATCAACCCTGCATATGTTAGACCATCCTAAGGCCAACACAGCCTATTAGACTACTTTAAATAATAATACGCCTACATGCAAAACGGATAAAAAAAAAAATTGGTTTAGCCGATATATGTTATATAGGTATTCATTTGGATGCCGTTTTGTTTGCTTCTATCTGTGTGTCCAGTTCAATTTCCAATTCCTTTCTCTATACGCTTAGAAAGTAGTTACTTAATAAACTCCTTTAAGGAGTCATCTAGAAATTTTATAGGAACGATGGAGCGGTCTTTAAGGACGAAGGAAGTACTCGAAGGGATGGCATTATAAAAAAGGAAATTGGCGTTTTGCCCGAGAGGTGGAGCCACCTGATGCCTTATTATTCAGAATTGAAACGTGGCTTCCGTTATGTGCCGAGGGGAAGGAACCACTTTTCCATTTTGGGGCTCGGGTCGCTAGGTCCAGTAGCACTTCTATCTCCCCACCCCCACCCCTCTCACCGTCCCATCTTTATGAATATTTTATTGGGAGTAGCCTTTCCTTTTAGGGTGAGGCTAGTGCGCCTGGCGATTGCACTTTGTCATCCATTTCTTACTCAAACAATTTTTATATATGCTTGCTTAATTTGAAAACTATTATTCGGAAGATAAGTATGATAGCCCGACATACGAACAAAAATTCATCGTATGAACAAGTTATTGATATGAAAATTGATCTTGAATGAATGAATGAAAAATAATTTTATTCCGGGACTAAAGTTCCCTTATAATAATAGCAGAGTTCAAAAAAATATTTACATCAGTCTGGCATGTAGTTATAATACAACTATATACAAAAACACTGAAAGAAAAATAAGAGAGAAACACTTTATTTTCATAAAAATATAAAATATTGCTGTCCAATTATATTGGGTTTCTATATACACAGCATACTCTTTAATCCTTAGGACAATAAATGAACTTATATATAAATATAAAGAAGTGTTAGTTTATATTAGTAAAATATATATACATACATACATACATATATATATATATATATATATATATATATATATATATATATATAATATATATATATATATATATATATATATATATATATATATATATATATATAAAGCATGAACAATGAAAGGAAGGAAAAAAAATGTACATATAGATAGATAGATAGAAAGTAAACTTTATTCTGGGACAAGGTCCCTTATGAATAACAGATATGAACAAAAAAATTAAAACTACATCTGGCCAAAAATTACATTAATCAATATTAAAGAATATATACAGTATCTTCAGTGAAATTAAATTAAAACAAGTAAAAATAAAATAAAATTTTGAGAAAAAACGAAATAAAAAAAACAACATTATTTAAATGACAATAAAAATAAAATAAAATAAGCATGGGTTGATTTTTAAAATTAAGACAATAAATTTTATCAATCATTCACCTCAGTCAAAATCTGTTTCACAATATTTATTTTATTGTATAACGTCATTTTGGGATGTGAGAAGGAATTGGTAAAGATGATATTTAAATGAGGACAAGGAAGAGGCATGACGGATTTCAGATGGCAAGGAATTCCAGAAGGCTGTGGATCGGGAAATAAAGGAATATTCAAACGTCTTAGTTCTATGGGAAGGGATATAAAGGTCGGAAACACGGGATCTTGTTTTCTGGGAGTGGACCACGGGTTTAAACTGCAGGAGACTGTAGATGTAAGAAGGGTGTCTAGTGTTGATTGTTTGGAATAGGAAAGATCCGAGGAAATATTGTCTGCGGAAAGAAGGGCTTTGATGTACCGAAGACAAATCTTAAGCACGTATTCATGAGTCGCTTCAATCTATCCTCGAGTACCATCGGGATGCCTCCGTACACCACACAGCCGTATTCAAGGTGGGGGAAAATGAGAGAGGATACAAGGAGCTTGCGGATGGGTTGTGGGAGTAGGTGGCTGGAGCGATGAAATAGCTTAAGGGTACCTATTGACTTACGGGAGATGAGGGCAATATGGGGTTTCCAGGAGAGGTTTTCGTCTATGGTGATTCCTAGGTTTTTAACGGATGAACTGAATGTGACAGGATGATCGTTGATGACTAAAGGAGGAAGGAAGGAGATGGATTTAAGAATAGGACTGGAACCTATAATAATGGCCTGAGTTTTCATCGCATTTAGATTTAAATTATTCAGACTTGCCCAGGCACTGATCCTATCTAGGTCAGCCTGAATATTGGCGAACGCGACTAGTAGCTCAGAAGGATGAAAGGAAAAATATATTTGGGTGTCATCAGCGTATAAATGATGTGAACAGTGGTAGATGGATTTGGAAAGATCATTTATGTAGGAGTTGAAAAGGAGAGGGGAAATGCTCGAACACTGGGCCACTCCAGAGGACAGTGTAAGAAAGGAAGATAGGGGTTGGTTTGGAATGCTGACTGCTTGAGTTCTGTCGGATAGGAAAGACTGTAACCAGAGGATAGAGCTGTTGGAGAAGGATAGAGATTTTAATTTAGTATAGAGTATAGAGTGGTCTAAGGAGTCAAAAGCTTTGGAAAAGTCGAGAAGTATTAATACAGTTAACATTTTTTCGTCCATTGCGGTATGTAAGTCATTGGTAATTTTTAGTAGGGCGGATTGTGTGGAGAAGCCAGGTCGGAAGCCAGATTGGAGAGGATCGAGTAGTTTTGAGTTTTCAAGGAATTTAGAGATTTGGGATTGAGCTATTCTTTCCAGAGGTTTAGAAAGGTTAGAAAGAATGGAGATTGGGCGGTAGTCTTTAGGAGAGGTAGGATTGGGAATTTTGTTGATAGGTCTGACTAATGCTTTTTTTTAAGCAGTTGGAAAAACTGAGTTCTGGAGGGAAAAATTATAGATAAAAAGGAGAACTGGAACGACTTCGGGAAGGCATAATTTTAATAGTTTGACTGGTATCCCATCAAGTCCGATGGAGTTTGTGTATGATTTCATTATAGAGGAAATAAGGTCGGTCGGTGAGATGTTGGAGAAATAGAAATTATCACTGTTAAATGAGGGTGATAAGGAAAACTGGTGAGAGGTGGGTGAACTGTTGCTGGTGGTGGAAGATATAAAGTAGGAATTTAGTTCATCGGGTGATACCGGGTAGAACGGTGAGGAAGAGGATTTACAAAGAGAGAGTTTACGAAGGGTTAGCCATATTGATTTAGAATCAGGAGCAGAAGCGAGAGTTTCGTGAAAGAAGTTTGATTTCGCTTTCCTGATCGTTGTTTGTGTCAAGTTACGGAGTACCCTATAGACTTGATAGTCATCTGCTATTCGAGTTCGTCTGAAGCGTCTACGGGCTGCCTCACGTCTCTTTTGCATGTCGCGGATTTCTTGACACATCCAAGGAGCAGGTTGGCGACGGAAGGTTGAGGTTTTGATAGGAGCATGTATGTCAAGAATATGGATAAGATTAGAAGTGAGGATGTCTACCATATGATCAATAGAAGTACAGGAATAAATATCGTTCCAGTTTAGGGTTTCAAGGTCCGGTAGGATTTTATCACGGGTGAGGTTGTCAAGATTGCGGAAAGTTATGGTTTTATGAAGAAACGTGGGAGTTTGGATATCGTACGATAATTTGATGAGATCATGAGAAGAAAGGAAAGGAACGGGTAATTGAGAACAGGACAAGAGTTTCTGCTCTGAATCGATGATATGCAAGTCCAGCCAGGTGTCAGACCAACAAGTATGGTGTGTAGGAGCGAAAGGAACAATAAAAAGGTTGAGGGAGAAGAAGAGATTTTCCAAATAGCGTTTGTTGTTGGATTCTGTGAGGAGGTTGGTATTAAGATCACCGGAAATTATAATGTTATTATAGAAAGGGACATAATTGTACAAGGTTGATTCGAAGGATGAGTCAAAAGGAGTCAAAGGAGGGCGATATACGACCACATAAAGGAGAGGATGTGCTTTACAAGAAATTTCAGCGAAGAGGAATTCAATGTGAGGATGGTTGGAAGGGGATGAAATATCTAGAATACGGGGTTTCAGGCTATTATGAACATAGAGACCAACACCTCCGCCAGTCCGGGAAACCCGGTCATGACGGATGAAGGTATAATCATATACACATATATAAATATGTACACATATTTTTCCTTCCTTTCATTGTTCATGTTTTTTTTGTTTTTTTATTAACATTTAGTTTCTCTTTCTCTCACTTTTATCTCTTTATCCCTATTGTTTTCAATAGTAAAATGGCTCTTATCAATTAATTGTTGACATGCAATTGCAATTTCATAACCTAAAAAATTTTACAAGCTTGCTTAATTTTATAACTATTATTCGAAAGATAAGTATGATAACCCGACATACGAACAAAAATTCATCGTATGAACATGAACAAGTTATTGATATGAAAACTGATCTTGAATGAATGAATGAAAAATAATTTTATTCCGGGACTAAAGTTCCCTTATAATAATAGCAGAGTTCAAAAAAATATTTACATCAGTCTGGCATGTAGTTATAATACAACTATATACAAAAACACTGAAAGAAAAATAAGAGAGAAACACTTTATTTTCATAAAAATATAAAATATTGCTGTCCAATTATATTGGGTTTCTATATACACAGCATACTCTTTAATCCTTAGGACAATAAATGAACTTATATATAAATATAAAGAAGTGTTAGTTTATATTAGTAAATATATACATTTTTTTCCTTCCTTTCATTGTTCATGCTTTTTTTTTTTTTTTTTATATTTAGTTTCCCTTTCTCTCACTTCTCTCTCTAGTAAAATGGTTTTTATCAATTAATTGTTGGCATGCAATTATAATTTCATAACCTCAAAAATCTTACAAGCTTGCTGAATTTTAATGTGTTGTAGATGGAGGATTAGGAATTGTTTAAATGAATTTTTGGACGTGGTTTGACGTATGAAGATAGGTAAAGCGTTAGCACGAACAAAGGATTTGCTGAAGAAAGTATTTTTATGGAAGGGAGTATATTGATCTATATGTTGAGAGCTGGTATTAAGGAGTGGATAAAGAAGCTTAGAATAAGGAATTCTAGGAAGTAGGGACGATTTTTGAATATACCGAGAAGAAATTGCCGTTGGCAGAGATGACAAAGCCATTTCAAATCGGTGTATTAGGATAAAACATGGGAACGCCTGCGGATCCTGTTTGATGATTCTTTTTAGTCTCTCCTCCAGTCATGACAGAACTCCATACACTAATCAACCGTAGTAGAAGTGGAGGAAAACAAAGGATGATACAAGGATTTATCTGATGTTTTTTTTAAATAGGTTCACGGAATCGTAAAAATATTATCGATGTTATATATAAAATAACGTTTCTATCTATCGATCTACAATATTACAATATGATTATATAACAGATGGTATTGTATTTAGAGACGGAAGATTTGGTATATTATTATATTTTGTATGTAATATAAATACGCATATTTTTGCTTAAACTAAAAAAAAATACTTTCATTGAGCTTCACCTCTCCATATCATAAGCCATCCTTCAGTTTGTTTAAAAATGTTTGTGTTTATTACCAATAAAATAAAAATAAGTTTTAACAGTATAATTAAAAAATTAAATATGTAAAAATAAATAAAACTTCTTGGAATTTTATCTTTGTATTCAATATTTGGATCAAAGTATAAGGAATATTTAAGGTTTGGTTCAGTGTTTGACTGGACTATCCCTAGAGAAGTCCACAATATAATTAAGGCAAATAAATTCATTACAGAATCTATGCTACATACATAAAAATAACAATAATAATAAAATAAAATTATTGAATTTTAGGAATGATTCATGAAAATAATTTGAATCACTTGAAGAAAAAATGGTTCTTTTATAAGTTTTTTTTTCTATAAAAATGTATTTGTCTCTAAAAATGTATTTTCAATTACTTACTAGGGAAAAAAATGTTTCTTTAATTTCTGAGTTAAATTTGTTTTCGTCCGAAGTAATAAGTTAAGAAATTTGAATGTTTTCTCAACTTATTTCAGGGAGAATTAAAAGTTTACTGCAAATCGTAAATCAGTTGAGATCATAAATAATCGTTTTATTAATATATATAATTACTAATTTTAAACTTTATTAAAATAATTCCTGAACTAAGTTTGTGGGCTGTTTAATTTTTACATTCTCTTGAAAAACAATACATTAAATGATTTACTATTAAAAAGTACAATATTTGGTATGGTAAATTATATATTTATTTAACTTCGATGCAACATTCGATATGGATGTGTTGAAATTATTTAGAATCACAAGTAAATAAAACTAAAGGTGTTTCTATATGCATAAAGTTCTATAATAATTTATATCAAGAAGAATAGAATAGAATACGCTATCTTATATATTTTTGATACTACACTGTAAGATGAAATATACATTTTGCTTATACTCTAGTATTACTAAGAAATTAGAAAAATAATATGTTATTTTTAATGATAACAAACTAATATAATCATTAAAACTCTAAGGCGCAAGCAACCCTACCCGCAATACACATCGATTGGACACAAATATCTACAAAAGCGCCTTAAGCGAAAATAAATACAAACTTATTTTTATGGTGGCATTTCAATGCTAATCACTTGATCCTGATAAATAAATTATAAATCCGAAACACTTGATTCCAGGACAAAAGGCGTATTGGCTTTTCAGAAGTGCAAGAGAGAAATATAAAAAATTTACGTGGAGTGTTTAGTGTCGAATGACTAGGTTGCTGGTCTCCCTTTCGATAAAATTATGCTGAATTAAACATTACAGTTTTGTCACTGTCCTCATTTCTTTTAAAAATTGATCCCTTTGATGCTGTTGACAGATAAACTGTCATTATCGGAGACCTGAATAATTCCAAGTAAGCACTGATAAATAATTGATTTTTAACTCCACTCGTCAAAGGTTTGAAGTTCGATTGCTTCTACTTAAAAAATAAATCAATTATTGGAATATCATATAATGTTTTACAAGTAAATAATTACATTTTTCACACTGTATATTTTTTCACATAACATTAAAACATATGCATTCTTAAGTAGCTGAAGTATTATAGTCCACTTTAAGCAATGCAGGACTGTCTGACATATTAATTAATTGACAAGCATTTTCTTTAATGCGAAGTAAATGTTCTAAAACATGAATTGTGTTTTATGGTTGAACTATCAGAAAAGTAATACATTAGTAAGAGATAAAGGAAGGAGATGGCCCGAGGTGGCGTTCATAAATATGCTAAATAGTGGCAAAACTAAACCAGCGTTTAGATCCTACTATACAGGTCTGCTTCAGGGAGGTGTGTTCAGCTATGATTTTCACTTAGAATTTATTCAGTTCTAAGTGAAACTCATAGCTGAACACACCTCCCTGAAGAAGACCATCTCCTTTATAATGCAACGGTCAACTATTCAATATTCAATTAATAAGAGATAATTATATAGGGATAAGAAATGTAAATTCTTTTAGATAACTTAGCAATTAGCCAACGGGGTTCGAAACGTGTTAATAACATATCATAATTAGATGATGAATGAAGGGTAAATATTCTCTTGAAAAATATTTAGATGATATTTTAAGAAAGTCTTCTTGATAACTAGTAATATGGTTAGTATCCAATTTGGTATATCAGTTTATGTATTATTCTGGGAGGATTTAAGAAAACGAAAATGTGTATATTGTATAATAATTCTAAAATCAAAGTAGTGTTTTTAGGTGAATGGGACATATGTAGTTATCCTCTGGGAAGATTGGGAAGAAAAATATTTCTATATATTTTTTTCTTTTTCATTAATTTATTGTTTCCTTATTTTTATGTATTGTATCGCAATTAATTTATTGCTTTTGCAACTTGTGAAGGAGTGAACGAGAGAGTTGGTAGTGTCAACGGTAGTGGCATGTCTAAAGTGTTTAGTACAATGGTGAAGTCAGTAAATTTGCTGACCATCAATCATCTGTGTTTATATATTTTTTGTTTTGAAAGATTTGAATAATATTTTAATACATAGTATGTTTAGTATAAAATATTTTCTTTAACCTTTTTTATTGAGAAATATCAAGGATAATTATAACTATACGCTATCAATTAAGGATAATTGTTATGTAAATCAGAGTGTACTTTCATACCATAATGAAGGAATAATAATTTAATAAGAAAATTAATTGAAATAGAATACATAGAATAAAGTAATAAAAAGGAGAAAAATTAGAAACATTTCTCATCCTGATCTTCCCAGAGAATAAAATATTTACAAATAAAAGAAATAATACAATTTTTAGAACTTTGTTTATGTGAAAAAAAATGGTCTTGTTAAAAATTATGATCTATTTAATTGTGCTTATTCCGCACCGTAATTAAAACTCGGACATGATAATGAAAGTAATTAATGAGATCTACCTAAAGTTTAATCTGAGTAAGCCAACGGATCGAGGTAAAGCGCTGCTCTCAGTCCTCAAAGGCAGAAGGATCAGGACTTAACCTTTGAGCGAAATTGTATTATTATCATTAAATGATCTTGTTATTGCACTGCTTGGAAGAGATTATTGATGTAAATGTAAATTGAATTGTCAAAATCATGATATTCTATTGTAGTTTTTGGTTAGCCACCATTGCTTTACAGTAACAGTACTACAGTACCTGTGTATATTAATATATAAGTAATTATGTTATAAGTAATTATGTTAATGCTGGAGTGGCTTAGCAGAGAGAGAGGAACGCTACAATCTTATGAGGTCCAGCTTTTTCCTCCTCCAATGGTATTTCTCTCTTTGGTTTGAAGTTCTACAGACTTGATACAAATGTTTTTATAGAAGTAAGCCAGTGTTTAGTGTTTCTTTGTTTGTTTTTTGTAGCATAAATTTTCTTCAACTTATTTATCATTCACGTTACTGAAAATAAAAGTAGGGTTCGCTATTATTTTACCATGTTAAATGTTTACCATTTAAACAGGATTTTTGAGCGGAGACCACATCTTTTGAAAAAACTTCCTGGTTTAATAAGCTTTAACATTAAATTAAAAAAGATTTCTAGTTAAGGGCTTGTAATTAATGTCTATATCACTAAATATAATCGTTATTTTAGTAACTTATTTTTTATTTAAAAATTATAACAAATAACAAATTATAATTACAATATATGTACATGTAAAAACATAAAAAAAGTATCGTTTATCAATTATAAATATCCATTTTATAATAGTTCTTATGAAATAATAATTATTTTATGTTATTGTTATTACAAACAATTTAGAAAACCATCGATAACGATGTTTTGATCACCATCGAATACATACTTCCTCAGATTCTAGGATGAAAAGAATATGTATTTTTTTTATTAATTTTAAAGATTATATAAACAACAAATGATTCAGATCAAGTCATGAAGGTTCAAACAAATATTCTCAGATTAAATTTACCGTTATAAAATTATAACGACATTTAAAAACAATAAATGTGAGAGATTGAAAAAAGTTTGCTTGAGGCCGTCTTATACAGGTATTTACCTTATTTATTTAAATTTAAATTTACTTTATTTATTTTAATATTTATTGACCCCACCTTTTATTTAATTTTAAACTTTAGTAACGGTGTTGTGTTTGTTTATTTATTTAGATTAGAGCGAAAATAAAGGATGGTTTTACACAGTTATAGGGATGTTTATTTCTTATCTAGGTAGAAAAAATTAAAAATTTAAAACAATGAAAACGAAGATTTAATATTATATTGTTATTTCTTTTTTTTTTTTGGCTAAAAATCTATAAACACAAATATTTTTAATTAAAAAGGTTATTTGAATTTTCAAGTAAAAACGTAGTATTTTAATTTTTCGAAGTTGAAGGAAGTCGGTGCTAAAGTGAACATTAGTAGTTGGGGGTTAAATCCACTGAAAAAATGGACCCCATCTCAACGTTAAATGTTGAGGATAGTGGGAAAAGGATGGACTTAATTGAAGCTAATTGTGGTGATGCCTCGTCTTAGGTAACGGGAAAAAAAGAAATCATTCTACTGAATACAGGAATCCGAGGAAACACACACACACAAAAGAAACGCCAATACCTATAAGTAAGACTTACGATGTACTTACTACCATAACAGAAAATGAACAATGCACTATATGTTTATTAACGATTTTACACTATCAACGATTTTACCTTTGTCAAAGATTTTACATTAATTTCAACGGACATAATAACAGACTAATAAGAGACATGGCCACAGCTGACACACCTCAGAACATGAGGAGGAGACTAAAAAGGCCTTGGATGAGAGGTCTTCTTATTTAAACAATCTAAGCAATGGGAACAAGTTAGGGAAGAGGTACTGCTGAGTACTTTCCTTCCACGCCTGCCATGTCATTATTTTCTGTATCACCAGCACATTTGCTGATTGTAAACAATTAGTTGACAGGCAAAAATACATTTTTAGACAAAAAAAATGTAATTTTTTTTATTGTTTTGGTTTCAGGTACCGAAAAAAATAACTACAGAACCTTATTTTCTTAATGTTCAATATAATTTTTTGCAATAAACCGAAGATATACTTCGTGCTAATTGATGTCAAAATCTCAATGAATCGAACCAATTAAAAGCGGTTGAGATTTTCACATTCTAGTAACTTGTCTCTTTCTCCAAATATTTCAGCAATATAATACCGGCAGTAGAAGTAATACTGAAACCCCATCATACAAAAGATTGAATTTTTTTATTTTAACCATAAAAAGATTGTCATTCCTAAGGGTCTGAATGTCATATTGTAAAATAACTATAATATGATTTTGACTACCGATTATATTTACGTTTCGTCCATTCCTCCAGTTAGAACTTGCTGATAAAAGATTGTCCCAAGATCCGTGCGGTTTCCCTGGAGTGAGAATGAGAGAGATAGGGACAAATTAATGTTCATCACGTCCGGAGACCGTCAAAGGATCGCTCCGCCCAGGAACACAGCTCGCATTAATAAACATTTATGATACGTGTTTAATTAGCATTGTTAGGGCGAGCAGATCGGAGCTCCTGGGAATTATGCTAACTAGGCTTCCTTTAACACTCTCTCCGTCTCTATCGTTTGTTTATGTTCTTGCTAACAACCACCTGGGTACCCGCGTGCTAGCTGCCATTTGCATGTAGTTCCTCATACCTCTGTCTTTAATCCGTTTTAGAGTGAAGGCTTCTGGTTTGTTAGCCATACTTTTGTTCTAATTATTATTCTTAATAAATAGTATTATGTCAAACAAACTGTAAAAGTGTAAAATATACATATAATAAAACAAAAGAAATATTTGAGACTATATTTTACTGGCCATAAATATTTATATTACAACACGATCGTTCCGTGTTTGCAAAGAAGCTGTTTTGCTCTAAAGGCGAAGAGGAATCATTACTTAAATAAAGACAGCATCAAACATGTAAAATGTCATGTACAAACGACTTATTCATGATATACTTACAAATACTCAAATAATACCAGACTATCAATTTAGATTTAAAACACATCACTTAGCTATACATCAACTTCATAGAGTGACGGGACTACATATTTCCGGCATTAGAGCATTATAAGCAACTGGCATATTACTACCACCAAGATCTGCACCGGCGGCGGCTCCAGGCGGGCTCACGCCCAGACCCTTCCGCGCACACCGCCGCGACCCTCTTACTCGTCAAGGCTTAACGGCGACTCCCCGTGAGGGGCGGCCCGCTTTGCCGTTGACGGCAGAGTATAGGCACGACGCTACAGCGCCATCCATTTTCAGGGCTAGTTGCTTCGGCAGGTGAGTTGTTACACACTCCTTAGCGGATTCCGACTTCCATGGCCACCGTCCTGCTGTCTTAAGCAACCAACGCCTTTCATGGTTTCACGTGAGCGTCGAATCAGGCGCCTTAACTCTGCGTTTGGTTCATCCCACAGCGCCAGTTCTGCTTACCAAAATTGGCCCACTTGGCATCTCTGATCCGAGTCCCGCGGCTTCACTTTTAAGCAAGCCTGGGCTCTCATCTATTGGGAGTTTGAGAATAGGTTGAAGTCGTTTCGACCCCATCACCTCTAATCATTCGCTCTACCGGATGAGACTCGTCTCTTCCCGAGAGCCAGCTATCCTGAGGGAAACTTCAGAGGGAACCAGCTACTAGATGGTTCGATTGGTCTTTCGCCCCTATACCCAGCTCAGACGATCGATTTGCACGTCAGAATCGCTTCGGACCTCCACCAGGGTTTCCCCTGGCTTCGTCCTGGCCAGGCATAGTTCACCATCTTTCGGGTACCAGCGTGTGCGCTCCTGGTGCGTCTCCACTCGTGATGAGAACGAGACGCCCCGGGAGTGCGGGGCTCCGACGAGTGATCGTACGGGAGCCCATCCTCCCAGCTGGGCGCTCTCCTGAAGGAGGCGCCCCTGACACTTTCATTGCGCCTTTAGGTTTTAGCCATATGATGGATACTGATTCTTGTTTTATTTTCCGAGATTTTGACACTTCCTCTCTCGTTCGCTTTATGTATTTTTCCAATTTTTGGGTTCAATTCCGCGTTTTCACTAATATTACCGCTGTTACCAAGAAGAACTTATGACTTCACCTTCTCCATCTTTCTATATTCCAACTTCCAAACAAAATAAAAGAAATATCAGTTAGTGATATATAAGTTTTACTAAACAATCCATCAACTATAGGAATCAATTCATTATATGTAGTTCAGATGAGGTATATATTATTTTAGTTTATAAAACAGTATTAATATGACTCATTTAGGGATGAAGTATTTACAATATAAATTATCTCTAAGAATCAGTAAATATACAAAAGTGTTAAATAGCAAACGTTAAATAAAATCTTCAAGATTTTTAGTAAAGTATTTTTGAATTTAGCTTTATTATTATAATTGTATCATTTTTACAATAGAGGACTTCTCAAACGACCTCCATATAGAATAAATGAATTTAATTTAAAAAAAAAAATAATTTTTTACATGGCCACAGCTGACATACACCAGAACATGAGGAGGATACTAAAAAGGCGTTGTATGAGAGATTTCCTTCCTTAAACAACCTAAGTAATTGGAACAAGTTAGGGAAGAGGTGATGCTGAGTACTTTCATTCCCCATGCCTGTCATGTCATTATTTCATGTATCGCCATCACATTTGCTGATTGTCAACAATAATTTTACAGGCGCATATACATCTTTTATAGAAAAAATAAATGAATAAAAAAATATAATTTTTTTTGGCAATTAAGTTATTAAATTAATATTCGTTCGTTAATAAAATCAATATAAAGTACCAAAAACGTTGGTATAGCACTGGTTAATGGTCGACAGAAGGGGGGTCTGGCCCACAGGCTATATCTTCCAGCAGGTTTATCTCAACAGGAGTACCCTAAGGTTCCGTACTCACTCCATTACTTTATATTACATACACCAACGACATATCTAGTACAATGAACAATGAGATATGGAAACAACACAACAATTTTAGCTCCACACTAAAATTCAACATGCGCCTCACACATCCTACAATACCATTTAACAAAATTACATGCCTGGTTTAAACTGGTGAAAATCCGGCAAAATCAAGACAATGCTTCGTTCAAGACAACAGTTTTCGTTGACTGAACACAGATTCCTCATTCAAACACCGTTGAGTGTATTTGGCTGGCATTTGATCAGAAATAACCTGGAGGGCCATTTATTACGAAAACAAGAAAAATACTAAAAATCTAAGAATAAGACTTCTATATTCACTTCTCGGGAAACACTCAAAACTAAAACTTAGACAGAAATTGAATACATACAATTATTCACGTAAACACCTATCTGGACTTAACGCATCACAGATAATTAGAACAGCTAAAAAGACTTACATAAACAATGTTAAAATTGTTCATTCATAAATATTTAAGACAATTTCAAAAGAACCTTAGTACATTAGCAGGGTAACATTACACAGTCACCTTTTATTAAATTTCATATTTTCGTTTAAATTTCTATGTAACTGAATTTTTCAGATAATGATTCAACATTCTGCAATGTAAAAAAAAGTAATTAATAACTTCTTTCGTACTCTGCAACTTTATGTATTATCTGTCAGATATCAAAATATGATTTTGTTTTTTCTCATTGATACGCCTTAGCAAACCATTAAAAGCAAGTATGGAGCAAACATGTTGAAGATTACCTCCTTGCTCATACCGAAAAAATAGCACAAAGTCATCATTAAAAATGACGAAAAAATCCATAAAAGAAGAAAGACACGAAGCAACTGTTTCTCATATTATTTTTCGAAATTCGGATTGGAAAGATTTAAGTTTTTGCAAGTGCATTTTTTTTTTGCTGAACTATAAATCTACAAAGCGCATGTCTATAAGGTGTTAGTATGTATGTATATGTATTTAGTTTTTGTGTAATTGTTGTTAAATTTATAAAATACGACTTCCAGATTTATGATATCGTTAATTTCATTTACGATTCCATTCATTTCTCGTTCCAGGTACCTTCCATTCGAAACTTGTGAAAATCTTTTACAACAATTTGAATAATAATAGTTATGATAGAGTTTCTTATTCATCTATAGTTTTCAGAAAATTCATATAAATATATCAGTATAGCGAAGGGCATGTATATATTTTTAAACTCATACATGAAAGGAGTTAGTTTCACTGCAACGAACTTTAAGGAGAATAGAAATGGTAGGGCAAAAGGGAGCGTAAGTAATGATGTCCGAAACCCTTTACAACTCCTGCCCATCACCCGTTGCTATCTTCATTAGGACCAAACCTAAGGGCTACCTTATTTGGCCTCACTAATTCTTCTCATTGATGATCATGGATCAACTTACGTCCTCGTCATTAAGTTTGGGGTTGGCATATGTGAATTGGTTTAGGGGTTGTTCGAGAAATTACTTTACTCTTTATTATTTAACCTCTTAAGAATGACAAATCTCTCTCTCTCTCTCTCTCTCTCTCTCTCTCTCTATATATATATATATATATATATATATATATATATATATATATATATATATATATATATATATATATATATATATATTCACAAACACACATAGATAGTGTGTATGTGAGAGAATTTTCCTGAACATTGGTGTAGAGGAGACCGTTTCTGTGAGAATCTGGAAACGGCTGTTTCCTGTTTCCGAAGAGCATTCGCCGAAAGAGTTCTGGAATGGCAGCCACCCGGAAGGTGTAGGTGAGGACGGCCCAGATCTCTAGCGGATCCAGGATTTAATTTTGGAGTGGGGCTTCAGCCCGAAACCTTTTTTTTTCATAAAAATAACGATTGGAAAAACAGAAAGAAACTAACTACCTATATGAAATGGTGTTTAAGTTATTCCTTAAGTACTTTTAAATGTAATTACACGAACAATAATACTTTAAGAGGTATTTTTTAAATTTTATCCCCATGAAACATGGTTATATTTTTCCATTTTGAGGGGGGCTTCAGCCCGAAAGACCACGCTTCCCCCCCCCCCGTAGATCCGACCGTGGCCCAGATCACGTGGATGAAAGAAGTCGGAGAGGAGTTGGGCGGCCGAGCTCAGCTCTGGAGAGGGGTCCCATATTGGAAAACCGAAAATATGTAATTAAAAATAAAAGTACATGTATTCAGTACCAATCTGTTTGTAAGCTTTAATTTTCTTATTTTTTAAACAATTAAAAAAAGAATACATTTTTTGTTCATGATAAACTACTTTTATTTAATATTCATAAACCGAGGAAAATCAAAGCATTTATTTAGGCTTCTTTGTACACAAAAACATAATACGGCCCAATTGGTTTTTTGATATAAATTTTAGGCAATTTCACTAATGGCTGGGCTAATTTATTTAAGTGTTTATTTATTCCATTTCCAATCATTGCCAATATGAATAATAATTAATTCAAGTATTAACTGAAAAAATAAATAAGGTCTGTTGATCGGAGAAATGAAATAACATGTTTTGTTTCTTGGAGAGCTATATTTGTTAACTTGAGTTAAGGTATGATCTCAACTTGTAAGGAAGTCTCGAACAAGTCTGAAACAAAAGGTACTTTCACTGTTTTTTAAGAAACTTCAACTTAATTTTTAATATTCAAAATATTCCTTCCCCCTCCAAAAAAAAAATAAATTGTAATACTTTTCTTTCTAAACGCAGGGCTGTTTTCATTTTATGGATCTGGTACAAATATTAAAACAAGACCTATGGAAATTTTTTGGTGTTTTGCTACTTTTATTTTACAATTTCTTTGTAATACGTTAATTTAGATATTAGCAAAACTTACTAAACACTTTTTTATATATCAATTAACGAATATATTATGTGTAAATTGACTTGTTGAAATTTCTTATTTTAATCTATAGCAGGTCCTGAGTGCTTTCAAGGACATAATTGGCATAATTGATCACTTAGGAGCCATTATAGATGTCCTTTTGACATCGTGGATCTAATGATATAGGTGGAGAAGGGGTGTAAGATATGATAAAGAGGCTGGGAGTTTTCATTCATACCAACATTTATAAAGTCCTTTGAATTCAGGAAATACTGTCACGTTTAATTAGTTAATACAATTAATTAATTAAAACTGACCATTTATACGAGGTGTGGTGATGTGTTATTGAATAACTGGACTGATGTTGCAACACATTTTATTTTCATATTTACTTATTATCCCCTTCAATGTACATCCCCCAATATATACTCCTCTTACCCATCAACGATACTTGCGAATTTTCCATAATCTGAAACAGCTGGTCTTCTTCTCTCACTTCAACAAGAACATGAACTTAGTAATGTTGATTAATAGTTTGACCTTCAGGGACCCTGTGAAGGTGCACTATCTCCTGAATATAGAAAAATAAATTTATCATTGTTTTGAATTTCGATTTTTCCGCTAGTGGTTTTTGGCTTTCGAAGTTTGGCGCTTACAGTGCTTGGATTGGCGTTTCATTTCGGGATCATAAGTATTTTTAAAAAACTGCGGTGTGGTCTTAGGACTACACGATAGAAATGAAGACGTCAACAAGGCGGGATTAATAATACAAAATATACATTTTTTTTGTGCTATTTTCACTATGAAATAACAATTACAATTATAATTAAGTATAAACTATTTTTTGTTATGTATTCACAAAGTAATAACATTTACAATATATGCTAGTATAATTGTGTATACATTAATCTGGTAAACTTTGTTCTGGGAGATCGTCATATATCATACTCTAAAAATGAAACAATGAGGATTGGGATAGCTCAGTGGTAGGGCATTAAGCTTCCAATATTCAAGGTCCCATGTTTGAATCCCGGCCCATGGCAGAAAAATTATTTATTCTGTTTCATTGGCCGTAAGGCGACCCAGGGATAGGGAGACCCTCCTGGGGCACACCCAGCCTCTATAAAGTGAGTACCCTTAAGTAAATAGTTGATTAAGGGGGAAAACCTGGCGGTTGAGCGTGATTCTGGCCGATCTTCTCACTGCACAACCACTGGCCTTGAAACAATACTTTCCCAAAATAGTACGGAACCCAAGACCCTTCATGGGTTGTAGTGGTACAGATTTCTTTCAAAAATGAAACAATAGCTTTATGATAACTAAAAAATGCCATGAATACTTATGATAAAGAAGAGAAGAATAGTTGGGGTGGTCAGTCAAAAAGGAAGGCAAAAAATAAATGTTAATATTTATTTTTTATTTTATTTTTTTTTTTTATCGCTCCCTTGTAACGACTTTTATTCTCCCTGCGACGCTTAAGGAGACAGCCCTGATGAAGGCCTGAACTTCAGGTCGAAACGTCCGCATATGTAAAAAATAAATATTAACATTTATTTTTTGCCTTCCTTTTTGACTAACCACCCCAACTATTCTTCTCTTCATTATCCACGACAGTCAACCAATTACCAATTATGAACTTATGATAAAATACGATTTTGAAATAGATCTAATTGCAAATAGGATGAGACGCTGAATATTTCTATTACTTATAATATGCAGGTGTTTAGAGGTAGAGGAGTAAACATATACGAAATCAAAATAATAAAACATCTCGTTATTTATTAGTCATACGTCTTGTACATGAGCTGGATGATATATATATTAGAAACATCATATTTTTAACATTTTTCTCTTTGGTTTTAGCTCTAAAATATTCCAGTTATTGAATAGCATAATGTCACTTCTAAGACATCCAAATATTAAGTAATAGTAACTTTATTCTTCATAGACGTTATATATGATTTATATATTATACATTTTTATATATCACAGAATACAAAATACTTCATGTATGACAGGAGCGGATGAAGAATTAAAGATAAAAAAAAAGATTTTATATGTTGAAGTTATATTTATTGTTAACAAAGATTTTGATCACTATTCGAATTAATTTTTTTTTTAATTTTTTTTTTTAGCTTTAATGTTTTATTCACACCTGTTATAATGTTAATGACAACCAGTGAATGTGAGATCGATTTCTAAATATAATGTCATGAAAGGCATGAGGAGGATCAGTGTCCAGCGGCACCTCACTCGGCGTGATATCTACATTAAGCGAGGAGGTCCCTCATCCAGCTCCTCTTCAGTCTTCTACAGACGTTACCTGGCATATCCGTAGTGGCCATGTCATTTATAAGTGTATTAGAATGTCCTTGTAAGTTGTCATGGAATCGTTTGTAATGAGTACATATGTGTTCGTTAACAGTCGGCATATGGAGGCCAGTATGTAAGGTTATGTTGCTAACGTACCAAGGTGCTTTTGTAATTGTTCTGAATGTTTTTGCTTGAAAGATTTGAAGTTTGTTTAAGTGAGTCTTTTTAGCAGTTCCAAATATCTGTGCTGCGTAAGTCCAAATAGGTGTTAGTAAGTAGTTGTATGTGTTCAATTTCTGTCTAAGTTTTAGTTTTGAATTTTTTGAAAGAAGTGAACTCAGAATTCTTAATTTTTGATTTAACGTTTTTCGTTTTTTGATTATATGTGGGCCCCCCGTCATTTTTCTGTCAAATGTCAGACCAAGGTAGTGAAAGCGTCTGTCTGTGGAATCTGTGTATTGTCAAGGAAAACTGGAGGGCACGTTTCATGTCGAAGCGTAAATGTGATGTGCTGCATTCGAATTAATAGATTATTAAATGGTTATATCTTCATAATAACATAAAATAAATTAATAAAATAGATAATAATATCTTTACATTTACTAACGCGAGTAACTATCATTCTAAATTGGGTGAAACGTACTGTTTTAATAGACTACTTAAAAACTGATATTAGTGACAGAGTTTATGACCATTTCTAAATAATATTAAACTGATAAAACTGTGTTGAGAAATATGAAAATAAATAACATAAATTTTAATTCGTTCTACCTGTAAGAAATATTCATACTTAAGAATATTATTCAGTGTTTGTTATTGCTCGAAATTTTATTTTGTTCTATGTAATGGTGTCTTCAAAAATTAAACAACAGAATTCGTTATTTTGTTCTCCATTTAATTTTATTTCATTTTTGGAAATACATATTTTCATACATGTAGAGTTTATTACTTATATACGTTCTATAAGATCTTTCCTTAACCGGTAAAGGATATAAAATTAATTTTAAGTTTGGTCGCTAGAAGTTTTAATTAAATTCTATCAAAGGTTATTTTTTCTTTAACAGGATGTAAACCGGATCTGAAGGTCCATTCTATACTAGCGATATTAAAAGATATTTTAGAGCTTTTTTGAGGAGTCCTCTAAAGGAAGTTAATATTAAAAATTAACAGCTTTAATCTTAATTGAATTTTAATGTCTGCTGCTTCTTTTATAATTTTTTTAATATAATTATTAATTTAATCAAAATAAAATTTGGTCAGTAGTTCAAAGCAATTTACTATTAAGGTTTTAATTATCATTCAGGTATTTAATTATTGTTCAGGCAATTATTTAAAAGCTGTCCAGAAGTTATTTTAAAGAAATTAATAATATCAGTGTTGATGAAATTGTCAGCATACTGGAATAGTCGTTATGATTTTATGTAAAATGCTTTTATTTATGTACTGAATAACATTTCATAAAATTAGAAAGATAAAATTATTCTATAATAAATATGACATTGATAAATTAATTCATGGACTTGATATTTGTTCATTGATCCTTGTTTCCTCCTTTCTTCTTCTTCAAGGCCTAATGAGAACCACGAGAAGGGAGGAAATAAAAACGATTGATGGATGGTTTTTTACAGTGGCAGATTCCATATTAGAAAATGAAATTGGAATAAAATCAATTTGATTGAATAGTACATATTATTAATACGATTTAGAGTAGACTTTCGGTAATGTAATCCTAAAACTCTAAATAATTTTTATATTTTTTTCCATAATGGAACTATGTAATTTAGTTCCAGATAATATTTATGCTTTGCCTAAATTAAAACCGAATGCCTCAAGTTTTTTATTATTTTCAATATCTTCAATAGTCAAAAAGAAAACTAACATAAGACTAAAAGAATTATATAAATGAAATATGATAGTTTTTAATATGTGCCATTTTATGTGATTATTGGTGAAAATCACTGGAGTGGGCATAATTTAAATATGCAATATTTTATTTCAACAGAGCGACCGTAAAAATGATTTGTTATAATATTGTTATTTAATCATTTTAAAGATTATTTGGTGCTATTAGAAGTGCTTTACTTTTTACTTATTATATTACTTACTTATTATTTTTAGATATTATTGGAGCAAATCTGAAGGATATAATATCCTATATAAAAAATTTTTAAATATTTTTTAAAGATATAAAATTTCTAGGAGATTTTTAAATGACTGAAGGTTTGTTAACAAAAGATGTATTTGAGTCGAATATGGTTTTCTCATCTCAAAGTATATTTATAATTTTATTCATCTCGTACTGTTGGAGTGGATATTTTCTATTTTTATGCAATTTATTATTTCATATTATTGATAATGTCAATGGATTAAATATATATTTAGAAAAAAATACTATAATGAGATAAATATAATTATATTAGTTTTATCATATTGGTACTATAATGTAGTACAGGGTATTATAGGATATGAATACTACATTTAAATCGGATGCTTGCATGGACATTCAATTGTTATTCGTTGTAGGAGATAAGGTTATTATAATAAAAAAGAATTTCTGGATCCACATTTGCAGAGCGTTAAAACATATCCAGCGTTAAAGAATAGTGGTGGGGAATGTAAACTCGTCCATGTCACGCAAGAGCCTTACTCATACCGTTGAGTATGTTAGGACCCAGAGCTTTTGGTAGCATCATGTTTGGCACCTAAATACCTCACACAGCAGTAGACTAAGGTCACACCCTTAGTTCCCACCATACTCTCTCTACGCACACTCTTATTTCAAGTTTTTATTTGAATCTGAACCATTTTTCATTGTTTGAAAACTGCAATTTTAAATTTATATGCGTTCTGTATCATTTTAATTCTATAGAAGCTCAAATTTAGGTGATTTTCCTCGTAAGGTTACCAAATTTTAAAAAGAAAATTTGAAATACAATAAAAAGACGCACCTGTTTACCATCCCAACGTTTGTACTGTTTCCACTGCGGCATGCCGGGGCGCCAATACTCGAGAGTGTATTCTTCGGCATACTCTTGCCCGCGGCCGTTGTCGTATCGGCCCTGGGTCTGCACCCCAGTCACAACGTGAGGACCCCTCAGGTCCACCTGCAGATACTCTCGAACTCCTGATTCCACCTGCGGCTTTGGACACCAGGCTCCTCCGGCTCTTTCTAATCGTAGTCTGAAACGGAAATCATCAAATGCTTGAGTATAACTTATTTATTGAAAAATATTACAATCTGTATCAAGGACATTTATAATAGTATTCACAGATCACTTTCACACTCTATGTACAATAAATAAAATTTACAATAAATAAAATCCTTTAATATAATTTTTGATTTGTTGAATTTCCATTTTTTTTTAATCTTGACTGCTATATAGTTTATGGAAAATACACATATCTCGTAAAAATAATAATGAGAACCGGGTGATTGCAACAGATATCAAAAACATCTTAGAGGTAATCGGTAACCCACGGTCAAGTAATTAGATAATTAAAGAAATATAAAATCGAAGGATAAGGGATGTAATAAAAATAATTAATGTTATATTTTTCTCGGTTCCACCCAACAGCTGTATCTTGGGCAGTGCCGGTCTAAGGGTGGGGCAACCAAAGCCCTCGCCTCATGAAAGAAATTATAAAAAAAAATACCAAACCTTTTAAAATATTCAATTTTAGCCTCTTGATAAAGCAAATGTGTTTTGGAAATGTTGAATGAAGTAAGGTTTAAATATTATATGATATATAACAGTTTAAGAAATAAATTTAATTTTTAAGGGAAGGGAGGGGGAGATAACGTCATTGTCCGGGATCACCGAATGTCTAAGACCGCTACTGATCTTGAGAAATGAAAAAACAGACTAAGTTATCCGTTTGGCAAGGAAGGGAGAGGTATCATGAATAATAAATTACAGGGTTGGGTACATCAGTAAAAGAAAAAAAAACTATAAGAAAACTGGAAAAAAATATATTGAACCGATTAGGAATTGGTCATTCATCTTTTCACACGGACATCTTCATAGATGTCTAGAAGAACTCCTAGTGATAAAAGTATAACAATAGAACAATGTTTATCAAACACTCACAACTTGAGTGCAACTCAATTTGAAACAAACAAACAACAACAAAAATGATCAAAAAAGACAAAAGAAATATTAACATAAAATCACCAATGTTTCAATACCTAAATGAAAACGAAGTATTTTAATAGAATATAACAGAATAATTTACCACCAATGTCATTCTGGGATAGTGGTGAAAACAAATATATCATGCTTCAGTTAGAAAGTTAGTTTTGTATGATCGAAAAAAAGAAGTCAGTAGTTTAAATTGAGTATCTTCTGTTTTGATTTTACACTTCATAAATTATAATTATGAAAATAAAAATCTTAAACGAATTTTCTAATTTTGATAACTGGATTCTGAATAATTTAAGTTTATGAAAAGCTTAATGATGGAAAGGTGACTGAGATAAGACTTAAGATAAAGGCTTTCACCCTTGGCAGAGCTTGATAATGGTGAAACTTTTAACGGCTCGGTTTATATCTAGTAAGAAAATTAATTTTCTATGTCGTTCCCTTTAGTGAAAAAAGGATAACCAGTTTAAATTATGCGTTAAATATCTACTTAAGAATTCAGGTGAAGATTTTGTTGAACGCTTATCCGTAGAGTCTTAATAGAATTTGTAATTACATTATAAAAAAAATAAATGATTAAACAAACCTGTGAAATTATATATATTTTTGTTCAGGTTTATTATGCGAGCACAATAAAAATAAAAGCTAACTATTTGAATAGATTCGGACCACCATGTTTTGGACCAATGAATACTGTTTAAAACATGCTTGATCAACACTGCTTCATATTTTAAATACCATTTATATAAAAATAGGATAATTCTCCCATAATAACATTTTATTTAGCAGTAATAATAAATTATTTATATTTTCCTTAATACTAAACAAGAACCAAAATATATTTTGAAGAGATAACAGTCATAAACCAATTATATTACCTAAATTAATTAAGTCTTTTTTTTTTTGGAAAGCGCTAATGAGAATGACTTACTCCATTTTACAACCACCTTAACATCACCTGAACCTTTTACTTTTAATTTTAACCTTTTAAAATTATGGATTTGAGAAGTGGTTTAATATCTGTATAAAGTACATTGGAGACAAGTTAGACTCATTAGCTGATACTAGATCACTATTAAGTAGACTCCTTTTCATTTTTTTTAAGAGATTAACACTGGTGTTGAAACTAAAGCAAAACAAATTTTCTTTTTCCACAAACACGAGTGCTAACAACAGAATATACTGAGTGTATCGGCAATGGTCAGGAGCTGGCTCAACATGAAGCTGTCAAAAATGAAGTAAAGAGGAGATGAGCCAGTCGGGTGCGGACAACAGAGAATTTTAGAACACAGGACTCAAGGATCGTCAGGAAAAAAAAAACACACACAAATAAAACTGCATATTCAAACAAACCCGTGAGGATGAGTCAAAAGGGAAAAAGAGAAATTGGGGGACTTGTCAACAGTACCGGCCATAGACAGTTGGTACCCCTTAGCAATAGCGTCAACATTTCATTAACTATCAAGTCAATTTTATTTATCACTTTAATTAATTATTCTCATAGCATTTGTATTTTTTTTTAAATTCCTAACATGTTGTGGGCCTCACCCCAGGTCCAGCGCCCCTGAGCAAATGCACGGGTTGACCTGTCCGAAGCCCGACACTGCTTACCATAGAACTAGAAAAAACAAAGAAGAGTGAGAATATAACTGGAAACTGAGATTATAATATTAAACGATTTTCAAAACAATTGAAACATTCAAGCATCTGTGAAATGGGCTCAACAGGAAATACAGTACCGCCGAATTCCAAGAAAGTGTGAGACAAAGAATTAATTTCAATACTTGGAAAATTTATCATATGACGGAAAAATAATTCTAGTTTCATCGTTCGTTGGTGTTTTCAAACCATCGAGTCATCGAAGTCCCAAGAAGCTCCGAAACAAAATGATCTACACAAGAGCATAATATCTAGGACTTATTAAGATATTATGTTATACAAGAACTCCTGATACAAACCAACTATGTCTATTCAATGCTGAATTCATCGATGGATGTATAATGGAGCAGGCCTTACAGTGGGAGACCCAAAAGTGAATGCTGCTTGTAAACAAATACTCGTAATTCGGTCAAATGTATTACAAATTTTCATTTAAAAAAACATTTCTCCGTCTTTTGGAAAATATCTTCATTCTGCCATGATTTTAGCATTACAGCATTATATCAATTAATATTATTGATACTACTGCAACAAATTTGACAACTTTTACCAAACTACTATCAATTTTGAAACGAAGTAAAAAGCTATAAGTTAGAAATATTTTTTAATTTACAAAAATGAGTCTGAATGACTATTTTGCAGAAACACGATAAAAAAAGTTACATACACCATTTTATCTATGTTTTATGCTTGCAAAGTAAATTTAACAGAAAATAACATTAAATAAAAGTTATGCAATTTTTTCTTCAGTTCAGAGTTTTGTAGCGTGGCTGTATATTTGAATAAGTTTAATACGGACATATATCAACTTACTGACTTCTAGCCGAATGAACTTCCAAAAAATATTAAATATGTTAATGATGTTTCTATGACAGGAAGGATTCATTCATCCACTCTTCTATAAGTAATAAATCATAATAATAATTTTGAAATAATAAGTACGAGACCCGGAAGTTATATTTTACTGCGTTTCCTCCTTTATTTGGAACAGAAATTCAAACTACTGCCAGTTATTTATTTATTTCTTAGGACGAAATAAAATGAAGAATGAGAGAAAAGAATGTTTATTTTTTCAAGTGACAGTGGTTCTATTATACTTTATTATAAATCCACAGCCTTCGTTTTAAAGTTAAGTTTTTATTTTTGTTTTCCTGCAGGCGTTAAGGAGACATCTTCCCAAGTTTTAATCATTCCTTTAAGTCTTTTCTCTCGAAATGGAACTGTCTCTTTGGTAGACTTCTCTAATTACAGCTGTTAGACTTTTTTGTTTTTTTTTCATTTCCATGTTAAATTTAAATTAAATACTAATTGTGTTCCTTATTTAGATCATTAAATTGTTTAAAACATAGCATACAGTTTATGAATAATAGATTTAGATATAAATTATTTAAATATGGCTAGTGGTTATCATTGTTTATTCTAATTGGTTTAGCTTTAATTACGATTCCCAATTAATTAAATTATTAATGATTGCAAAACCCATAATTAAGTACATTATAATATAACTTATTTGATAATAAACTTAGTTATTTATGTGAATATTCATCTAGTATAATAGTATGTAAAATTAATATTTTTTTTTTACATTTTTCATAAATTAAAGCCATTATCCACCATTGATTTGTTTATTTCATAATGTCAATTTTGACGATGTTTCGGCACGTACTTTGGTAATTTTCAAGCCTAAAAATTTATTATCACTATATTACAATTTATTATATATTTTTTTTTACAATGCAAACATTAATTTCATTCTACGTATGTAACATATGTTCATATATTCATCTACTGATATTTTGGAGAGTTTCCAAACTGGAGTGCGTCAAAATTTGACTATTTAATTAATTATTAAAAAATCATAAACACCCTCTGCAAATTAATAATTTACATTCAACTTGAATCGTAAGATCATATGAACAATCGAGATTAAAGATGGCCTACAAAAACTATGTGATGTGACCTCAACCCCAAACAAGTCAAAATAACGAAGCTGTATAGGACAAAAGGCCTATAATATTTTTATAGGTCACCTTTTTTTTTTCGATTTTCTGATAAAATTATCTTAAGATTCAAGTGAAAAGCCAATAGGTATTTATGAGTCTTAAACACCTAATTTAATGAGAAAATGCATCCTTTCTGAACATTTTTGTAAATAAAAAAAATTGTAGGTTAAGATAAGATAAGGCCATTCACAAAGTTTGAGGCGGATGTTAATAATTTGATAAAATGGGGTACTAAATAACTACAGACTATTAAAATATATAGATATTTTTTACTTTAATCACTTCGGAAGAAAAAAAAACCCAAAAAACTAAGTTTATCAAATGATGTTTAAGTGAATATTTACGGTAAAAATAAAAATTTAATTACAGAAACGATAATGCTTTTAGATATGAAATTCCCTGGCTTGAATCAATTACAATGTTTGTTAACGAAGTGTCTCATCCAGCGCCTTTTTAGTCTCTTCCTGGGTACGTCAGCTGAAGCCACATCTCTGATTAGTATGTTAGTATGGCCGTGTAAATTATTATATTTTATATTCTGATATATTATACTTGACACGTGTTTACTACATTTAGTACATGCATTATTATTTAAAAAGAGAGCATGTTGTGATTGTATAAGAATTTAGTTTACGATTATATCATGAAAAATTTTTTTTTTTTGGGGACTCTTTAGCCCGAAAACTCCCTTCTCTCCCCTACCTCCATGTAGATTCACCGATGTCAGTGTATCGTAGGAAGATGAGAATTTTAAAGCCTCAAATCTCACAAAAACTTGTAAAAAAAAAACCTGATTGTAAACTATCAGAAGAACAGAAAAGTATCACATAAATCTAAATCAGAAACAGCACATTTCGCATTAGTAATAAGAAACAGAGAGTAAAATACATTACTTCAAGACAGTACTTTGCATACTTACATTTCTCTGAATTATTATTTTTTTCCATTTTTGATTCATTTATAAAACGGACTTGCTCTATAATGCGATCTTCGTTAATGGTGGTTTATTTATCGCTGAAATTAGGTGTTAAATTCAAAATATTCTTTTTGCAAAGGAGTTGTGAACGTCTTATCTGAGTGAATGCGAAGGATCTCTATAGGGAGTCGTTGCGACTATGGCTTGCAGATAGGGTTAGAGTGGAATAAGCAGGAGAGTCAGTTTGGCAAGGGAAGGGCAGTCTCTCTGTAACCGAAAACGAGGTCGATGAAGGCTTATCTTGGAACCCTAACCGATGGAAACTTATCTTGTCGAGCTTATCGGCTTCGAAAGGAGCTCACGATAAAATATACTTGACACCATATATCCCTACTATTTCTCTTCAACTTGCTTTTGCTTATTAAATCCAACCTTCTGGTTGCGAATCTTATTCGCCCTTTTTTCGACTTTTAGATTTGAATGTATAAATTTTAGTAAATAATTTTATTACAGTGATATATTGCCTAAATGTCAAAATAAATTAATCAAATTTTAATTGAGCACCATTGAACCAATCTTATTGTAATAAATTTTGTGACTTATATAATTTCTTGGGGAATATTGCTGTAGAGAGAAAGTTTTTCTTGAAACATTCAATAAATTACACTCATTTGATTAATTTATTCTGGCCATTAGACAAATGTATCTATATGTAATAAGAACTTACATATTAAAAAAATATCATTAATTATATAAACATAATTTAAAACTGTTATATGAATTTAAATTATGGACTTGTTTGATTGATATTGTTTACATTTGGTTCCTTATATACAGATTAAATGATATATGTGTTTTTGCATGATGTAGCGTTTAATATAATTTTGTGTTTGTCTTATCATGTCATAATGTATTTTCGTTAATACAAAGTATGCTTGTATAGTTCGAGTGAACTCGATTGAGCGTAAATGATAAGACATTTACCACATATCCTACCTAAACTTTTTATTGGATTTATTTTTTAAATATAAGTGATGTTTATTAATATTGATTTTAACCATGGATTATAATAGTTAACCACACACATGACAAGCAGTGAATGAATGTAAGCAATATAAACGATAATAAGGATAATTTAATAAATAATAATTTATTACTTAGTTGGTTTCGGTAATTTAATTATGATGGTTGTTATAAAAGCACCCACATAATTCGATCAAAGGAACGCCTACTGCATGACCTGGACTGCTAAAAATGCCATTTAAACAGCTCATGAGTAAGTATTAATTTTACAAAAGTTTCTTCACTGTTAAAACAAAGAAAGAAAGTATACTTCACATTTATTTTTTTCTAATTTTAATTAAACGGTTGAAAAAACTTATTTACGTCATGTAATTTAAATTTTCTTTATTATTGTGATAAAACATCGCAAGTTTAAGCTTATATCTAATTATTTTTATCAGAGCAGAGAAAAAAACGTATGCTATATATAATATGAAATATTATATCCTCTTAAGACTTGGTTATTTTAAATTTCGGTTATTGTTATTCGTATCCTCTTCTTTTCTACTTTATATTAAATACATAAAGTAGAAAGATAATATCATAGGCGACAGAAAAAATAGAAGTAGGTATTTGTGAAATTTTATAAGAACACATTTATGACATTAATCCCTTCGAAGATTTTAAAGATGTAATCGCTTAAGAACATCACACGAAGGATAAGTATAATACTTTATACTTTATACTTTATTAAACGGCTCTTAAACCGGAAAGGAAATTTATTAATATCTAAAATCGTCAACTTTAGTTAATAAAACCTACGCAGAATCAATTCGGTAAAGAGCTGGTGTTTCGTGACCCATGGCAATCCGGTATAAAATGATATGATGAGCATTCACATGTTAACTCTATATTTATTTAAGGGTAAGGTATCATCTACTTCAGAGAAATTGAGTGAATCCCAAGAACATTGCCTGAAATCTAGCTAAGATCTAGAGTTAATAGAACAGAATGTAACTGTTTTTACACACTGAGATACCTCATTATTCGGCCAGTTGTATTATTAAACATAAATAACCCACCAATTCGAATTTATTACCCTTTAAAAAAAATCGACACAATTTGATAATACTATACAGTTTGCGTAAGGAAACAACTCGCTTGAAAAACGTGCTATAAAGTGGTTGTATTTTTTCAAAGGTCCCCATGGTGTTTCCGGTCGTCATTTGAGTCGTAACCCTTTCACACAGTATAGTCAAAGTGCTGTTAATACTTGTAAGTCTTGTCTGTGGGTTTGTATTTGAGTACTCGTGTTATAAGTGCTGTTTTGTGATGTGCAAACACTTTTTGCATGTTGGTATTAATTTATATAAGTTATAGAAAAAATTAGAATCACCCGAAAGCCTCCGTTTAAATTTTATCATTATTAGATCTGGTGGAGGTAAATTTAATTTAATTTGAAAAGTGAGCGAAGTTTTATTATATATTTTCAATCATCACTGACAGTGACGATTAGTTTCATTATGATTAAAAAAAAATAATACGCACTCTCGCAATTTTGATCAAAGTAGTCCCTGCAACGGGCGATTACTTTAGAATACTTTGCAAAGGAAAACTATCGTCTGGATGACTTTCATTTAACAACACGAAGTACCTAAACTTTTAAATTGAATACTAACTTTTCTCATGACTGCAGTTCCAGTTCCAAGTTGTTTAGTTGATTTTTATTTTTTTCTATAATAAAGTTTTTCCTTCTTAAATTATCTTTTCAAGAGTCTAATAAATGTTACGAAGTATAATTAATTGAACATTTTGCCTATACCTAAATCAGATTCTTCATATTGTAATCCATAGTTGAAAACTAGCTCCAGTCTTATCCTGAATAAATAGGTTTCATCTTGAGGGCATAAATATTTTTCTAATTATTAGGTTTAAGATAGTACTAAAATCATACATAAATGGCTTCTTGATTTTTTTTTCTAATTGTGCATTATAAATTAATATCGATTCGAGGTCCCATATTTTTTTTATTTTTTGTTAGAGGATGTCAAGTAGTTCGCTCTCTAATTTATTATGATTTACGTGTAAAAACAAAACAAAAAAATGTGAACAAAAATGTTAAATAGATATCATTAAAATTGATGAAAATTAAAAAAATAATCAGTGCGGCGCATCACACAACTTTCACTTACCAACCTCTTCTTAGCAGAAATAAAGGAAAGCGAAAGTAAAAATTATAGACGCTCCGAAACATTATTAAAACAATCAATTACCATATTTTTTTATAGCCGTATTTGTATTATATTTATTTTGTTTTACACTAGCTATTTCCATTTACAACTGATATTTCAATTTTCATTTGATTACAATAATTAATTAAGTGAAATATTTTTAGCCCAACAAGAGTTCCACTGATATATATATATATATATATATATATATATATATATATATATATATATATATATATATATATATATATATATATATATATATATATATATATATATATATGAAAAAAGAAATTTAAAATAAATAAAATAACAACTTATACTTGTATGCAATATAACTTCAAACCAAGATTTTCCTAACAAATGTAAAAGGAAAAGGAAAACTCAAGGAGATCTTGGCGACTCTCCCTCAGTCACTGGAGGCGTTATTATAACAGACTTAAATAGCATATAAAATCTATTATAGAGTTTTTATTTATATTTATACTTTTGGGGGATGCTGTATGTGTCTCTCTACTTCAGCATGTATGGAAGTCCAAGAATAATTTGGTGAATGTTATCGACCAAATTTATTCTTACTATAAACATATTAGATGCTACAACAATTGCAATCATTCTGTTTGCCTCAAGTTGAGGCTGCTGTTGCTATTTATTAATAATTTGTGATATCGTTTATTCTATGCCGATAAAGTTCCTAACTTCATCACTATTTGATGTTCATGATCATAGATTCTATAAATATAACCAAAAACAGCGATAAACCGCGAAACCTTGCCTACAACATAAAATTAACTGAAACAAAAATAAGGGGCCATCAAATATATTATAAAGGGTCGGTGGTGAAAGTATGAGCATAGCCCTAAGGGCATAAGCGTGAGAAGGGAGTGGTAATTGGTGTTAGCATCACAAAGGCTCAGCTGGGCCAATACCAACATTTGTAAAACAAGGGGGCTCCCGATATGTTCTGATTTCTACCTCAACTCTTCTAGCGGCCCCTGTTTTCAACTTGACTCAGGGCACCGTAAATAGTCATGACGGCCCAACTTCTGTGCCCGAACGCCGTTTGAATTGGGCCTCTTACGCAACGTCGAGTACACATTGTCTATTCGTTTGTTCCGCCCACTACAATCCTTAAGCTCCGATTGTTTCTGATTTAATTAACCTCATTTGCGGGGGATGTGTTCGCTTTAATGTTGCATAGCTCCGACGGCGCGGCAGAACATCAAATAGTGATGAAGTTAGGAACTTTATCGGCATAGAATAAACGATATCACAAATTATTAATAAATAGCAACAGCAGCCTCAACTTGAGGCAAACAGAATGATTGCAATTGTTGTAGCATCTAATATGTTTATAGTAAGAATAAATTTGGTCGATAACATTCACCAAATTATTCTTGGACTTCCATACATGCTGAAGTAGAGAGACACATACAGCATCCCCCAAAAGTATAAATATAAATAAAAACTCTATAATAGATTTTATATGCTATTTAAGTCTGTTATAATAACGCCTCCAGTGACTGAGGGAGAGTCGCCAAGATCTCCTTGAGTTTTCCTTTTCCTTTTACATTTGTTAGGAAAATCTTGGTTTGAAGTTATATTGCATACAAGTATAAGTTGTTATTTTATTTATTTTAAATTTCTTTTTTCATATATATATATATATATATATATATATATATGAAAAAAGAAATTTAAAATAAATAAAATAACAACTTATACTTGTATGCAATATAACTTCAAACCAAGATTTTCCTAATTCCAAGATCTAATTTTTAGATTGTAATAAATCTATCCATCTTGAAATTACAAAATAAAATTGAAATGTTCATGAATAGAAATTACACCGAATTTAGTTAAATATACAATGTATCCATTACTTTTTACTTTCACCTACCTATATATGTAATATATACTAAGTGTAAGTATTGCGATCGTGAAAATTTTTGAATCTGTGTTTTCAACGGAAATACACGTTTTAAGGTCCCCTGAGTCCAAATAACCAAGTCCCGAAAAATGGTCTGTGTGTATTTGAACACTCTAGATCGAAACCAAAAAGTCGTACGAAACTGATATTACATATTTAAGATAGATATATGCCTTAGATGTCCCGGCAACTTTTCCCTTAAACTTGGCTAACCGGAAGTGCCACTTTATATCAACGGTGAAACACATTTTTACAATTTTTTAAAAAACGGCTCTAACGATTTTGATTAAACTCGGTGTTTCATTGTATAATTAAGTGGTCTTTAATATCATTTAGGTCTTATCCCCGTTGACGACACTTTACAGGGCTTAAATACCCAATGTTCATATACGTCTTTCTCTAAAGTACCTTTAATGCGGTTTATTTTAAATAATCAACTATCTCCTATTACTAAAAGTTACAAAAAAATGCTACATATAAATTTTGAAAGAATTTGATAATTGAATAAAAGAGAAAAAATAAAAATGCTCATACAGGTCGAAAATGAATCTCCGGAAATACAAGTCAGAAGGTATACTTATAATATATCGTTGGAAAGAAGTGTATTTTAGAAAACACAGTATGTAATATAGAACGTTGTAGAAGGTAACGCTGAGCCCTGACAAAATTATAAATAATAATTTTTCAAAACTGATAATATTATAATAAATCACAAGGAAATTAAATGAAATTTACTTACTAAATGTAAACTATAAAAAATAGTTTTGCGTTTGTAGAAAGTATTTAAAATACCCCTAATCAAGGCAATGGCATTGTTAAAAAAAGACTTTTTCATTATTCTTGTGTGATTGACGAAGTAAAATATAAAATCATTTCATGGATGTATAAAGCATAATGTTTATAACCTTAAATATTTTTACTGTAGTTTAATAATTCTAGATCCGAAATTATATTTAAATAATTAGGTATCAACGTCCGTTTATTCTAAAAGATTGTCATCTAACTATTGAGATAATTAAATTAGTGAATAATTTGATGAATCTTGCCTTTGTGATACTCCAACAGTATTCACTACTATTTCATTGAGCTTGTGTGAAAGTAAAAATGTAATATAAAAATATTTCATAGATGCGTTTACCACCTTAAATATATTTACTGTAGTTCAATAACTCTATAGATCTGATATTATATTCAAATATTTAGGTATGAGTGAATAATGTGATACATTTTTCCTTTGCGATATTCAAAACAGAATCTAGTTACAACTAGTGTGGCAACTTTGAGCTGTCTATTACAGACAATGCAAATCTTATAATTCCGTTTTAATAAACTTTGAAATGAAAAATAACAGTTTAATAACTATAATCCATATTCAACGGATCAAAAAATCAGTAATCAACGAATCGTACAAGTCATAATGAACCGGTGATATAATAAACAGGGCTTTTGTTATTTTATTAATATTTATGATTTTGAGCTGCAATCTTTTAGCTTTGGCTCAGTTAAAAATGTAATTAAAAAATTTTATAATAGCCCAACATGGCCAGAAAATAATTTCTATTCAAAGTTGAGCAAAGTTCAAAGAGTAAGTGACAGTTGTGTGTTGCATGCACCAGATTTTTCAATGTTACTGTAATTTAAAAATTTATTGTATCCCATAATCGAAAGGTTAAAACTCAAAAATGTCTTTTTCTCATAACGAACACTAGAGTCAGGCAATATTCTAGCTATAATCCCTCGGATTTGTTTACAAAATATTTAGCTGGAGGATCAGCTATTGTGACAGCTAATGCCTTGGTCAGATATTCGTGGGCTTAATACTCTTAATAAGAATAACAAAAGTCCTACTATAAAAATTTCTGATGTTTGAGTAGTGCATCATTTGTTATTTATAATTGATACTCACATTAATTTTAAACTAAAGTACAATAACCTTTCTTCGTTTGCACACACACATCGCATCTTATTTTTACATTGTTTCACTAATATACAGTATAATACACATTACTAGACAGACTTATAAATTATACTTTTATAGAGTGTTTTCAATGTTTGAATTGGAAAAATTGTCCATTTATGTTGATAAATTAAAAAGTAAACTTCTATAACCCTACTGCTTTAAATCATATGCTTTATACATATTCTTGAAATAATATTAGCTAGGCTTGTTCAGAAGTAAAATATCATAGTAACTATAAAATATAAAAATAACTTCATATTTGTGATATATTTGCAGAATTAATAAAAAAAAAAAGGCATGGACGATCGCATAGAGCAATATGTTCATTAAGCCATATCTTCGCTGATAATGGTTCGATTTAGAAGATCAGTTGTTTGTTTTGTTGGGGATTCCATTGCTTTTTAAATGATTTTTATTATATAACAGGCCTGTATATTAGCTTTGATATTACAATTGGAAAGAAGATACAGTTTTTCGCGTTTTCTAAAAATATGGTAATGAAAATTAGAGTTCACTTCGGAAATAAACTTAAATGATACTCTCGTATATCTGCAAATTAAGTCGGCAGACTAATCGGTATGATTACAAAAATATGTCAACCTATTACTGCATAAATTAGTTGTATAGATTAGTAGTATGCAATATGTAATATGCATAGATTAGTGGTAGTTAGCAAGTTTTAGTTTAGATATACCTCAAATTAAAAAGCATTTACTTAAGCCATTTTATATATCGTGCCCCTTTTCGATTATAGTTTTAAATATTTATTTTAAGTAAATTTTTATATCTATACTTTCTATAGATATAGAATAAACTTCCTTGAATTTCAGTTTCCTCGAAACATAGCTAAAATAAAAGTATCGGTGGCATTGGATAGAGTAAAAGCGGAAGATTGGCCCGTTGCCTGCTGGTAAGTTCTACACAACGAATCCAGTCTGTAAGAAACTCTACGAAGCAGATCAGTCATTCCTTAGACTGGTCCATCATTCACCTAGCCCTGCCTCCCTCCCTTTAAGTCCGAATCTATACTTTACTATTCTCTTATTTCTCTTACTCCTAGCCAGGAAAAAATACAGGGAGTTGTTCAAACAAGTCAAGCCTGTCTTGTACGTGTTTATTAATATTTTTTTTATTAAAATATATACCTCTGCTCGCAACGTGAATTAATTTAATTTATTAAAGGAAAATTAAGAATTATCTGATTCAGTTACATCATGGAGTAGCTAATACTATTTTCCTTCTTCTAAACATCAGTCGTTCTCTTAAACCTTTTGGCATATCTTTGCCTACTTTATGTATGACGTTTCACAGAAATCATATGCAACGAAAGACTTTGTTCTATTGGTATTTGCAATAAAATAAATGGAGTTTAGTTACGTTGAAAAAACAACACCAAGGCATTATATTGAACATCACTCACATATATGTATATTATATATATATATATATATATATATATATATATATATATATATATATATATATATATATATCATTTTTTTCAATTTTGAACTCTACTTTTGTCTGGCTAGTTTTGTTGACGATATTGCAAATCTTAGCTTAGGTATACTGTTTGATACTTAGCTTAAATATACTGTTTGATCATCCACCACTCTTCAAAATCATCTGGACGATATTATTGATAATAATAAATTTATTTATTGAGCAATTTTACAAATGCCTTTTGGCTTATTTTGTAAATGTGATGTTCGTTAGCGAACCTCCTCTTCGGGATTAGCGTGAATGCGTGATTGGAGAAACCTCCCAGTGAAGGCACTCCTAACGTGACTCTCAATGCAGCAGATCTCTGCTCCAGAGGCGTTTTAGTCTCCTTGGTGGATTCTGTGGTAGTGTGTCTGTTAGTAATGTTTGTAAAAGTGGATTGGGATGTCCAGCTAGGGAGTCATGAAAATTTTTGTAATATTTTTTTAATTACATCAGTCACTTGTGGTGTTTTTAGGTCTTTATGAAGTGATTTATTGGTTATGTAGAAGGGTTATGTATAATGAGTGATATACCGGAGAAATTAAGATTGGAAAATTTGAATAGTCTGTAAGTGTGTTTTTTTGCATGAACCCCACAACTATCCATGTCCATATTGGTCTGAGTAGCATGTTGTATATAGTAATTTTGTTAGAAAGTGATAGTTTGTTTTTATGGTGTATTATTCGTCTTAGTAGAGACAATCGATGGTTCAATCTCTTTTTTAATGTAGTCACGTGTGATTTCCAGGTCAGTCGTCTGTCCATTGTGAGTCCTAGATATTTTGCCTCTGTATGATTTGGCAAAGGGGTGTTGTAAAGTGTTAGTGGAGGGTATTCCGAACGTTTAAGCGTAAATGTAACCTGATTAGATTTTTGAATGTTAATTTTTATGCGCCATTTATCAAGCCAGTCTCGTAGAAGATTTAAATGAATCTGTGCTTTCTGAGATGCTGTGATCGGATTAGAGTCAGTCGAGAGTATGACAGTGTCGTCTGCGTAAGTTGCGAGTAAAGTGTCTGGTGTCTGTGGAATATCAGAAGAGTAAATTGAGTACAGAACCGGACCTAAAATACTGCCCTGCGGTACCCCCGCGTTGTATATTAATGATAGTGCCATAAGATACAACGCGATAGTGCCATGATGTTAATACAAAGCAAAGAAAGAGTGTGCATGTAGTATTCATGTTGAAATTCCTGCATCAGATAAAATTAGCTACATAGGTTTTTATCTAAACAAAATACTTTTTTTTATTTATTTACGCTATTTAGAAGTGTATAAAAAACAAATATACATCTAGTAAATGTGATTAATAGTAATACAATGACATGAGAACACCTGTATCTTCACGTCTCTCTCTCTCTCTCTCTCTCTATATATATATATATATATTATTGTGTGTGTGTATATATATATATATATATACACACACACAATAACGCTTATTACAAAAATTATTATTTCTGTAAATTCTCGGAATCGACATATAGTTGAGAATGGATATCTCGGAAACTTAGCGAGATAATAGTTATTATATAATAGCTGAAAAAATCGTATATAATCAATAATATTGTAAATTTTATGAGCTTTAATTTCGTATAAAGAAACTTTGTCGATATAATAGTCCATTGATAGTTTTCCTGATATAAGCGAAAACCCGAAAAAGGTTATCTAGTAGGTGCCCTCCCCCTTTCCACCTCACATTTGTGTCACTACTTAGTTGTGGGGAATAATCAGTATGTTTTCCTCTCCTTACTAGTCCAACCAATATCCCAAAGTCAAAAATTGTTTCGCCGCATTTCCTTCTATAATCATTCATTGACTGGACAACCGTGTGGAAGCCGTAAACAGTATGCTATATCAGAACTGAATTTTGTTTTTATAAATGAATCAATTTTATATATCATATAATAAAGTTAATATTCATGTGAATGAATAGCTGGCAACTTTGTAATTCTCACGTCATTGTGCCAATTAACTAAATTGAAACCACTCGTTTGGTTGAAAAAGCCGACCTTTTTCATTTAAAAGTAAAATGATGATACATTGTTAAAATTATTAATTGAAGTAAAGACAAATGCTTAATCGAGCGGTTAGAGGTTCGTTTTATTTTCATGAAGGAAGGCACGCAATTTCTTTTTTTTTTTATTAGAGTATAATTGTCACTGATATTCATTTAAAATTACATTTTACAATTCTAATAGGTAAGTTAGTTTCATTGTAGCATTAATTTTTTTAATTAGGTACTAAAAATTGCTGAAGCCCTTCCAATTCGAAGCTGATACTACATTTCAAAAATTACCCAATATTCTGGGAAACAATTTTAAAATTCATATCATCTACCCAATTTTGAACGCCTAATAATCCAAGTTCTGATAATAATCCATTTTGTTTTTCAGTGGCTATATGATGGCAGACGGATTTTTCCCATCAGGTCTGTGGCATAGTCAATTTATAAGAACAAACCTTAGTATGGAATAAGTCACCTTTTTTTTCAACTGGCTCTCGGACTAATAGTGATGATATCGAAGAAGAAAAATATCATTTTTTTAATAAAATTTATATTTATATATACGGATATAAATATTAAAATATTGATATTCATTTTGAAGCATGGACATAAAATATAATATATGTAATATTTTATGTCCATTGAGTAATAATTTAACAGTGTGATTTAAAAAAAAATATGAAAGAAGCTGAAGGGTGACAGTTGAATAGTTATGTCTTGATACCGGATCCTGTAATCTTCCTGGAGCTTAAACCCACTTAAAGTGATTTACCGTTTGTTTACCTACTAAGACATCCCATCTGTTCCACCAACAAGATTTACTTTTCACTTTCCTTTCTACCGAGTAGCTACTTAAGAAAACGTTGAGCATTTTAATTTTAGGAGCACCGTCTGGAATAAGGCCCTCTCCGTCTACTTCTTTATGCTAAATACAGACAACCCTTAAAATACTTTTTATTTACTGAATTCTTTTAATACGATTAACGGCAGGTAGATTTCTATGATATTATTTTATCCAAAACAAAAGTAAAACTTAAATTTTAATGGTTAGAATTTGAATTGAAACAATAAAAATTCATTTTCAAACTGTTAATTAAGACATTTTAATGATTTCATCAACCTTGAGTTATTTATTTTTGTAGTGAATGCAAAGCTTAGTAATTTATACCCATTTTAATTAATGTATTTTGTATCTACTTTTCTGAAAGAACTTTCTTATCACTCTTTCTGCCATCCTGGAAGAGAATTCGCTTTCTTCGAATTCACATCCTTCCGGATGTCATCCACCTCATCTAGTCCCTTCAGGCGTTTTCTTCCAGTCCCCCCTTTTTCCTACACCATGTCGACACCATGTCGATCATCGAGCAGTCGTTTATGTATTTTGTATCTACTTTTCTGAAAGAACTTTCTTATCACTCTTTCTGCCATCCTGGAAGAGAATTCGCTTTCTTCGAATTCACATCCTTCCGGATGTCATCCACCTCATCTAGTCCCTTCAGGTGTGGTCTTCCAGTCCCCCCTTTTTCCTACACCATGTCGATCATCGAGCAGTCGTTTCACATTGGTGAGAATTCTCTATTGTCCATGTTCGCACGGTGCGCTATAAATTAGTAGTAGTAATGAGTAGCCTTTCTGAAGCCTTTGATGACAATGGGTCTTATGACCCTCGAACAACATGATCTTGGTTGAAATAATTAAATATTTTTCGCATAGAAATGTAGTGTCTATTCCAGGGAGTACTTCAATCTAGTTCCTCCAGCACTACTTTATTTTCTTTAATCAGCACATCCAAATTTCTTAAAGGTTGGCACTGTTTTCGGAGTGTAGTTTTCTACCGTTACACTAGTTTTTTTTTTGGTTTAAATTAGTATATAAACAGTCCTCTGTTCATTAGATTACAGCCCTAACTTTTTTTTGCGGGTGTTTAAAATTCAACAAGAGCATCTGCCGACACTGTTTTATTTCTGACTGTTTTAATATTTTCAGCGTTTTCAATGCTGTGCCGTACTGTTATAAATCCATCAGAAAATGGCCGGAATGTCTTTAGTACATCCCCTATCATCAACATTAAATAAATTTCGAAAAATTTGATCGCTTGCTTAAGCTCATATTTGACCTCGATGTCCTTCGTCTAAATAGCAAGACCCATATAGACTATATAGCCAGGACCCAAAAGTTGAGCAGACAAAATTTAATGAAGAAAATGGTAAAACCGATGATTCCCAAAACCTAATCACAAGAATGATCCATATTGGTAGCTCAAGAGTGGAGATGAATGGCCTATTAGCCCAGGGCATTACCTGGAACCAGAGTCCAAAAATAGACTGAAAGTTTGAATGTAATTTACGGAAGTGTATGTTATTGTGAGTAAAATAAACCTTGTCTGTCATTCCAGAGCCGCTACTTTAAAAAATTGCGCGGCTCATTTAAAGAATATTAGTTCAGTAATTTGAGGATAGGATTGAGAAATTCATCGCGAAAAAACGTGGAAATAGTTTTTACTTTTTGAATGGTATATATGAGTTTAGAAATGCGAGCCACGGAAGGAAAACTTTTGACAGGCAAAAAAGTAAGTTTTTATCCAACTTTTTTTGTTTTTTCACCTATAAGCGATGCAGCGAAGCGAAAAATGTACTCATGTAAATTATGCGTCCAACGAGTACCTAATCTTAATAATTTGATTAAGTGGTATGATAGAAAGCGACGGTCAACCAAATTATTAAGATTAAGTATTCGTTCGACGCACAATTAAGAGTTCTTTAATTTTTTAAACAGTACGTTTTTCGCTTCGCTGCATCGCTTATAGGTGAAAAGACAAAAAAAGTTGAACAAAATCTGACTTTTTTGGTTGTCAAAAGTTTTCCCCCGGTGGCTCGAGCTAGAAATTGTTTTTTACATTTTTAAACTCATATGTACAAGTTAAAAAATAAAAGCTATTCCCACATTTTTCGCAATGAATTTTCCTTTTCGATCATCAAATTACTGACCTAATATCATATACATCAGCCGCCATTTTTGAAATCAGCGGCTCTGGAATTGCAGACAAGGTTCAGTTTACTAACAATAATATACACTTCCGTAATTTACATTCAAACATTCGGCTGCGATCAGTCGATTTTTGGGCCCTGGTTTTAGGGCTAATAGGCCACTTATCCTTGTTTAAGTCTATTTGGTATAAGTTAGTACCAAATAATCAAGAAACAGAACATAATTGTTAGATTATTATTGGAAAAATTCCAAACCACACAGCCTTATGTCTCCAAAATACTGACAAAGAAAAACCCGCCAACGTTTCGCCAATTCAGGCATCAGCACTCTGTATACTCTTTAGAATATGCATTTGGATTTCATGGAGTGGGGTTCGATCACCTATTTTCTGTCCTGATGATGAATAAATTGGCAAAACGTTGACGGACATTTCTTCGCCTGCGTTTTGGGGACATCAGGCTGTGTGATTTGGAATTTTTCCTATAATAACCTAACATCTCTTTGGTATTCTAATTTTTACTGAATCTGATTTAAATTAGACAAATAAAAAATAAATAAACATAGAATATGATGAAAACATTGCAACCGGATATCATGGAACACAATAACGTTTTATCTGTAAATCACGTTGTTAGAATTGTTCATATTTTTATTTTAATATTGTTATTAACTTGAAATAGGTTTACTATAGTCTGATGAACTTAATTGAATGAAATCTGGATATCGATTTTTTTTTGAGGATTAATTACAGTTTATTAGCACGTCTCGTTTATGTAGATTACATTATATTGTCTCGTCAATTACTTTAAATTGAATATATTGATAAATCAAACAAACTGTTCAAGAGAGTGAAATATTGGTTCATTAGCTGATTCGATAAATTTATATTTATAAAAAAACACTATTCTACAAAATGAGTTGCTCTATAGCTAGATTAGAGCGCAAATAGTTATTTTAATAATTATAAAAAAATGCTTAACAGAACACAGATAAAAAAAAAACACCAATTACAATACTTATTTACGTACTTTATCAATTAGCTTTATTGTGTAGTTATCGATTATTTTGTAATTGCCCATTAGTAGAAATTAAAGACTAAAAATAGAATAAATCAATTTCGCCAAACTCCATGACATCATAACGTGCGCAATGATGCCATGATTATGATATAATCATTGTTTAATCTAAACTCACCACTATTGAGTCGTGGGACCTGACAGCTGTGCAAGAAGGGCGATCGTCGGAAGAAGGGCTGAGATAAGTGAACAGATTGTTAAGTCATCTTGAATGTTTGATGACCATGGTTAGTCATAATAGTTGGGAAGTTTCTTGTCGAGCTGTGCCGCTAGGTTATCAGCCCTGACGTATGCGGCGTGTACGTCAATCAGAACAATGTCGGCGACGTGCTAGCTGAAGGCTGATAGCTTTTGACACAGCACTATCTACGCAACAGACCGTGGTGCATTACGTTCATAATCTGAGATACGTATTGAAAAAAAAATAATAATAACGTTTTTCAGCCGACTAAGAAATAAATATTTTCTTTTTAAAAGTCTTTCTCCAGAGGTTGAAACTTTGATAGACATTTTAAAAAAGGTCTATTTCAACACTTTCTGTGAAACGTTTTAGGAAAAAGTTCTAGGTTTATGGTAAAAGTTTAACTTTAAGCAACTAATTTTAAGACCGGAATAATAATATTGTTGAAGTGTTAATTGTCTGATTCATTGTGTTTATTGAAGATTTTATTAACACTTTCGTTTTATCCATATTTATTTGTTTATTATTATATTACCAAAGCATATATATATATATATATATATATATATAATTATAAATAAATATCGTAAAGCAATAAAATGGAAATGTTAAAAAACATTAAATTAAAGTTACGTAAGATACTTAATCTTCCATGTAAAAGGTATGAGCAAAAATATGATTAATATGTAGTTAAAAATGTTGAAAAAATCCAAAATGGATTATAGTTTTCAAATAACTGTATATAAAAAATCATACTACATTCTTTACCATTCAGAGCAAAATGTTTGCTAATATTGTGCTGAAAAGGAATTTACTTATTTTGTTAATTTTATATGGAAAGGGAAAAGAAGAACACGTACGAGAAATTTATCCCTTTCCTAAATGAGAAATTCCGTGAGAACTTCGGAGAGACAGAGTTCACCGTGAGAGGCCTCTGGTTTGGGTCTCGCGGGACAATTTCAAAAAGAACAAAGAGCTTCTTCGAGGAACTGGGTGTCGACATTAAGGACGTAGCGAGGTTGGCTGAAAACAGTCCTCGACTCTCTGGGAATCATTCACCACCACGTGCATGGCTAGGGTGGGATTTTTAATTTATGTATTTATTTAATGGAAAATTGAATAAAAAAATATAGATAAAGAGAGCGAAGTGAGAGAAAGGGAAAATAAATGTTAAAAAAAATGAAAAAAAGGATATACAAAAAAAAATTATAATAATACATATATATACATTTATATAAAAATACTACTATGCTCATATTTATATACTATGCTCATACATATTGTTAATCCTATATAATTATATATTATTTTTAAAATTGTCTGTAGTGATTAATAAGTATGCTGTGTTTTTAGCAACCCAATGTAATTGGGTAGCACTATTTTATGATAACAAAGTGATTCTCTCTCTGCTCTTGTAATGAAATATAGACAAAAATTTCGATTGATTCAGTTGATGGCCAAAACAAGGAAGATCGGTTTTACAAAAGAATCGTTGATTTATTGCAAAGAGTCATTAAGTTACATGTCATAATCTCAAATTATCAAGCGCTTTAATGAATTTTCTCTTTGGAAAATCAGAACATTTTTCACTTGTAAACATGTTTGACATATAAAAGGCCTTGTTTCATTTTAGTGCACTTTTAACTATTTTAACGATAAATGAGGTCAAAATAAACAAAAATATATTTGAAATGTATCCTATATAAAAAATAAACTTACAAGGCCAGTTTACAATCAGTGGGTCACCGATTTCAACAAAACTTTTCCCTCTTAACGGAAGCAACAATTTTAACGAAACATGACTAAAGTATTTTCCTTAAAGCTCTTTGAATTTATGTTCATAACATACTTATCCGAAAAGAGGCTAGAAGAAAATTACGAGGGATGCAAAACTTATATTTCCGAATAAATCAAAAAGTATAAACTTTTTTGGTAGTCTTCTATAGTTTACAAGTTACTTATTCTAAGTGTATAATATAACATTAATTTTAACTTAATAACATTTATTAATAACATAGTTTGTAAGTTATTAATTTTGTTGGTTGTGTATTCACTAGTTTTGATTTTAACAATAAACCGACAATACAAAAAGCATTTCGAAAGCAATATCTCTGTACCAATCTTCCGATCAAACATGCAAGTGTACATTTTTTGAGTTATTAGGAAATCTTTTTTTTTTTTTCCCTCGTAACTTTTATTCCTGGTTTCTTTTTCAAGATCTATGTTATAATAAGTATGTATGTATGAACATACATACTTAATCAAAGTAGACAAGAACTGACTAGACGATATTACCAACTTTCAAATCTTATGGACTAAAGATCATCACTTAACTTACGAAACAAGCGACTGATCTATGCCGTACTGAGACCAATTTGGACAAAAGGAGCGAACCTTTGGAGTTAGGCAAAAAAACATGCATAAATAAAAAAGTCAAGGAAGAATTGTCGACGCATTCTGTAAATTTCAAATAACACTATACATAACGACTTAAACATCCCAACAATAAAATCCTACATTACGAAAAATACACTTCATTTCATTCTAAAACTGCAAATCACTCCAATCCATTAATCTTTTCTATATCCTGCTCCCTGCTACCTGATCGACGCAGACGAAAAAGAAAATGACAAAGGGACCTACTCCTACAATAAACAAAATGAAGTAAATCAAGCAAACTTGAAGCTAATAAGTAATGCATCAAATTTACAAGGTGCACTACATCGCAGGTGCAAATGACATAAAATGTTATAAACATAAATTAAAAACGCTTCGAGAAGAATACTTTGAACAATTTATTTTTTGTGTTGAACATCTTTTACATTTTAAGGCCTTATTGAAATTGTGTTTATATTATGTTGTAATAATAATTATTAAATGTATCAGTAAAGCTCACTCATTTTTGTGTTTATAAATGTCTTTGTACTACTTAATTACTAACTTAATAGCTAACTTACTATCTAAGATTTAAAGAAGACTGAGATTTGCCACCGAACTGGAGCCGGCGCTGGAGTTAGCTTGTTGAAAAGCGGATTCGGAAGTACTTTAAATGAGTCCATAAATTTTATATGTAGTTTTAGAATGAACTGCTCAATCGTGCTCAAAGATTTCGTGCATGGGATTTAATATTATTCGATGTGTTTTAGTGTGCCGTCAGTAAGATGTGTGAAGAGTGGTGCACCGTACATCAAAGTACGTCGTAAAATGCTTTTATATATTAGCAATTTAAGTCTAAGTAAAAGCGTTGGAGTAGTTAGAAGATGTTTGAGTCCATATCTTTTCAATCTTACGGATCTTACTATATTATAAATGTCGGTTAAAAGTTTCATATGCCGATCCAGCTTAATGCCCAGGTAGTGAGATAGGGGCTGAGTTGTTTTTCCAATTTTAAATATCATTGGTAGCCTAATTTTTATTTCCTTTTTGAAGTGAAATTACAAAGCGTCATCATTAAAAATAATAAATCAAAACAATCTTAACTCCTATTAACAAGTATGACATTATTTGCAAATATTATCTTTATTAACTGGCCAAATATTGAAAAAAAATCGATCCATGGAAGTTTTCGATTTTTCATGTCGGTGCAGGAGATATGCTACAAATTTAATTTGTTGAGAAAATTAATTTTATTGTTCTTTTAATGTAATCTTTTACAGATCTTTCTTTTCCATTTCTATTCCATTAGGAACTATAAGATTAAGCATAAATCATAAATAATCAAATAATTTCCTTGTCGATCAATTATTGGTCCAAAGTTAAACTGAGAGATCTTGACAAAAAAATGTAATCCTATGATCTAAATCTAATCCTATGTTTTTGTGTATTTTGGAATTCGTTGCAATGAGCCTCAGAGGCCAAGAAAAAATATTTGATGTAATTCAAGCAATTTATCAATAAATTTCGTCCAGTCTTGGCGGGAGTGCCTCTAGGTTCAGTGCTGGCTCCACTACTATATATTGTGTACACTTACAATTTATTAACAATGAGACATTGACTACATTGACGACACAGCATTCTCACAAAACATCATGACACTACACAAGCCCCCTTGACGTTACAACATCATTTAGATAAATTACAAGACTGGTACAAATCATAGAAAATTCGACTAAACCACGATAAATCGAAACACATTACATCAACACTTCGAAGAAATACCTGCCCTCCAATTTTTATCGAAAACAAAGAAATTCCTCAGACGAATATCGTACAGTAACTTGGTCTTACCTTTGACGAAGGATGACATGGAGCCCACATGTTAAAATGAAACGGAAGACCCTCAATTGACGACTCAAACTATTTTATTGACTTTTTTCCAAATATTCAAAACTAGAACTAAGACAGAAACTAAATATATACCGTATACTTACTTAAACTAATATGGACATACTCCTCAAAGATATACGGTATAGCTAAAAAGACTCACACAAACTTCAAACTTTCCAATCAAAAATATTATGACTTATTTATGTTTGACTTATACAGACTTCCTCTTGCCTACAGTTGACGAACACATAAAAACTCTTTACAAACGATTTTAAAATAATTTAAACGGACATAATAACCAGAGATATGTCTTCAGCTTACATACCCATCAATGTCTGGGGGAGATTAAAAAGGCGCTGGATGGGAGACCTCCTTCCTTGATAATCCATGGTAATTGATTCAAGCCAGGAAAGAGGTACTTCTGGGTGCTATCCTTTCAATTTTATTATTTTAATCAGACCATCTGCTAATTCTAAACAGTTGTTGACAGGTGCAGATTAAAATTTAAAGATAGAAAAAAAGGTTTTGCTATAATTTAATTGTTGCCTCTTGTTACTACTCGTCGCTCTCATATATGTTAAAATAATTATTTTATTTCACCATAAAAACAGTTTACTGAAAAAAATAATGATGTGTAAAATTCTTTCAAAATAAAATAGACCAAAAAATTTAACATTTAGTTAATTACTTTGGGATTTGGATACTTATTTTATTTATTGAAAAATTTAGTTTTCGGCTTAAGATGGAAACTTGATAAAGAAAGCACTTATTACATAGCATAATGATTATTAATGTTAGTAGACGGAACAACATGTTTTTATCGTGCCATCGTTCTGATCGAAGCGACGTAATCTTATTAATTGAGCCAGTTATTAATTGTTTTCCTTTGACGTCGTAGTATGATAGAATATTGTATCGATCATGGCACAAAAAAGGAGCTAGAGGAATTCAGGAGGAAACCCGCGAGACGGAAATACCTGCCGCTCCCGACACCACACATATATAAAACGATGCTAATTTATGCAGATCCCATTGCATTGTGTCTGCAACCGGGGGGAAGGAAGGGAGATTGAATTCAATTAAAGCATCTTCCCTGTCAAACTCCACCGCACAACTCAAAACCACTCTCCGTAAAACATATTCACCTGTGGGATTTCATATTCACCGTCACTCCACGGATCACTGGCTTCGTCAACAATTATCCGTTACGGCCTAATATAAAAACGAACTGTCTCCCCATGACATTCGATACTGACCTATTTCGTTGATAAATATTCATTGTGAAATTATAATTTTGTAAAGTTTACAAGTGGGCGAAACACAGAGACAAGCAATTATATTTTAATCACTATCATGACCTGTGACGTGTTTGAAGGAATTGCGCAGGGAACTCCCGGAGTCCACAGGTGGAGGACAAAGAATCGTTCAGATTAGAAGGCTTATTTTAGGTCACTCTACTTCATTTTATTTGTTATTATAATTATTTTAAAATTTATTTATGTTTATTTATGAACACATTTTGTGAATGAACTGTGTCATCCCTACTACTTGTATTTAAATGTGGCAGATTGTATTAGTGTTCAATAAACTTATTTATTTATTTAACGTTAAAAATAAAGTATAATCTCCATAATTAGCTTCAAGGCTTTGCTCTCCACTTGAATTTTGATATAATTTGACCACACAATCGAGAAAAATGATGGCCTACGAAAGTATTGAGCATTTGGCATATATAACATCGTTATTTCTACATGTTCGGTTGATTAAGGTCATGCCAAATGAACCAATAATTATGCAGTTCAGATTTTCTTCTCCATTTTGTTTATGAAAATTAATATCTTATTAAATTGGCAGAATACCATACTCCATTTCCGAGAATATTCATGAATAAAAAAAAGTTATAGGTTACAATAAAAAGAAGTCATTCACCAAGTTTTAGTCCAGAGTTTTATTAATTTTATACCTCGGACCATATTGCTTATGTTCTGATACAGAATAAATAATCATTTAATTATATACATATACAAAATATATAAAATATGAAAATGTACAAATAATTTTAAAATGTTTACAAAATATTCAATCTACTGCATTTCATAGGTCAGTCCTTCATAATTTGCATATTATTGAGTGGTATATTTAAGATGAAGAATCCTTCCAATTGCGATATCCATCTCGAGGATTTTACAATATCCATTTAGTTAATATTTTTAAAAATGTTCCCGGAAATCTGAAAAAATATATTGGGATTTTCTAGATTTCATTAATGAAAGGCACCTCTTCCATTGGTATTTTTTTATTTCTGTTCCTTTTTTATGAAGTTTCGAGATTTTGACCCATCTTCATAAGCAATAAACAAGATGAAAGATAATAAACATTTTAAGAACTGATAAATGTTTAACATTATATGGCAATGTGATAGATGTTGAACATTTTTTTTATTACATAAATGAGATATCAACTGCAAGGTAAATTAAAATTTTATATAAATATAGTTTATGTAAATGAAAATATTCTCAATAATATATTTAATATAATTGTTATACTGCCTATAACAGAATAAGACAGTGTCACAGACAATTTATTCTGTTATAGGCAGTATAGTCTGTTATGTGTCGAAAATCCGAAACGTCAGACTAAAGGAACAGAAATAAAATATTACCAAAGGAAGAAATGCCTTTCATTAATAATACCTAGAACCATAATTCTTCTTCATAAATAATATATCAACATATATATTGGAATTTTAGTTTCGCAGTAACGGCAAGTGTTCTGATCATCCATCTGTGCTCCTTGAACGAAACAAAGCTGTAATAATTTTCATAAAGGGGATGTTGTTTTCTTCCATGAATGAGATTGCCCCAAAGCAGATATAACCACTTGTTCCTATATTGAAGGCACCAGCCGACGACACAGACAGATGTTGGAAATACTATCAAATATCGCGCAGAGCGCCTAAAGGTCTAACCAATAAACTTCAACATTCCGCCCCGTTCCATATAGGCCCCCTCTTGCGATTGTCTGTTCCCAATAACATTGCGATAGGCTAATGAATAATATAGTTGAGCCGTGGCTGTGTAAAACGGAAACACGGAGTAACGGAAACAAGGCTGTTAATAAAACATGAGTCGGCAGTTATTAGAGTGTAGTGGTGCCAGCCAATGCACAATTTCTATTCTGGAGAGCCTCTGGCCACCAAACTTCTCATTATTTTAAGTGGAGTTGGAAGCATTCCCTCTAACTCCTTTCACTGATTCCGTTTTCTTTTTAGAAAAACAACGCCTTAAGTATATTAGATGTACATTGTGAAGGTAACTAAAGGAAATAGCATTCTGTTCTCATTTTTGTTCAAATCTCTCGGGAAAGAATTTATGAGGTATAAAATTGAACGGAAACAACTATTCTTTACAACGATTTTTCTTCGATTTGTGTAAATCGAAGAATGAATCTCACTAAGCGGGAAACTTAATTAATGAACACGAAATGAAACAAAACTGACTCCCGTAAGCAAATTAGAAGTAGAGATATAAAATAAAAATGTTTGAGAAATTTGTCTTCGTGTATATCTTACCAAGCGTAAAATATAAAAGGTATTGATATAGTTTAGCAGAGCAACAAAGGTTTTCCTGACGGCTGTCGTAACGTTGAATTAGGAAAAAAGACTGAAGTTTTAATAAATGCTATGAAAATAAACCCTATTATAACATCAAGTCCAAGAGTTTTAAATGAGGCTTGAAACAAATCTGAATTACTTTTTCATTACAAAAAATAATCTCCCTTTTGGTGTATATAATTTATTATGCATTCTACCTTACTAGGTTAAATACAATTAACAATATACCTATTTAACACAAGAAAAAATTGAATAAAACATCGCATCGATTGGTACATTATAATCTAGAAATCCATGCAAAGAAAAGACGGAATTAAATAAAATGTTAAAATTTTATAAAACATACATTTCTCGCTCCCTAGGGCGCACTAGTAAGTACCCTAGGACACGAATTCGATATTTTTTCGACCTAGTAACACCGAAAAAAAATTCAAGATTCTAACCGATTAACCCAAGTTCCCCTTTTGTAGTCCCCCTTGTTTAGGTGATGTAAGATAAGATGTAAGACATTGGTGATAGTAGAGATAACAGTATCCATCGATATCTTTTACTTACATTTTTTTTTTGTATTATTATATTTACATTCACTCTAGGGAACTCTGAACTATGCCTGGTTCACCTGAAAAGCAAGGCCTTCTATTTACATATTTTAAAAAAATCAGGTGTTAATCAACCCCTTTCTAGCACATTAATCATGACAATGATTCTTATAAGTTGTGAATGAAGTTTATATGGAATATAATATAATATATATTGTTCATAATTCGTGTGTATTAATTAGTTTTAGTTACTGACGAATTTAATTAATTTAGGCTATTGAATTCACTTGAGCTGGCTTTGTAACAATAGCTAACATAATATTAAAATACATTAAAGTTCTATATATTAAATCATCATAGAAACATTTTTCAAGGTAAGCTAAATGTATAGTATCAAATGCAACGTTTAATAAGTTATTTCTGAGTAATCTTTCAAAGGAACGTTTATAAATAATGACCTAATTGTTAGGAAAGTAAAAGGTTTATAAATATAGGTCTTAATGTTTTCAGTTGGAAACTATATTTAAGCAATTTAAATCTTTTTAACTATTCTATAAAAAGTCATTCGATCCAGTCTAAGCATGTGTCTCAGGACTTTCCTCTGGAACAATGTTAGTCAACGGTTACCAAAAAAATAAATAAATAAAAAGATAATTTTTTGTAATAATTATTTTATATTAGAATTGATTTTGTTGGGTGCCATGCTATTTCCGCTTTTAATTCCCAAAGAGATAAATATAGAACTATAACTGATAACTTACCAATAAATTAATCTTTGACCATAATACCATTCATGCTGCTGTGCCAGCTCAGATGAAAGGGTTAGTTTGGATTTGTAAAGCGGATAAAAAAATGAAATAAATAATAAAAAATAAGAAGTTATTTCAAGTTAGTGGTTCATTTATAGAAACAGATATATACATAATTAATAATATGTTCTAGGGAGTGGAGTAGCTCAGTGGTAGGATACTGAGCTTCCAATGCTAAAGTTCCCAGGTTCAAGCCCCGGCTCATGGCAGACAATTTATTTATATGTTTCATTGGCCGTGGTGCGACCCTGGGTCAGGAGACCCTCCCCCTGGCACACCCAGCCACTGTAAAATGGGTATCCTTAATTAAATAATTGATTAAGGGGGAAACTTGGCGGTTGAGCGTGATCTCGGTCAAATCACCTCCTTCCACAACCGTTGACCAAGAAATAGTGCTTTCCCTAAATAGTACTGAACCCAAGACCCTTCATGGGTTGTAGTGGTACAGGTTTTTTAATAATATGTTCTAGCAAAGAATAATAGAAAAAGAAAAGGTTTGAGCATAATGACTATATAAAACGTAACGATTACTTAAGATGAAGATAATTAATACAATAAACGTAATAATAACAAAAAAAAGGTACATATTTTATTAGCAATAGACGATTGCGTTTGTCATGACATATCTAGAACTTAAGAAAACGTTTGTCAAGAGCACATGCACACACAAATTAAATCTAATCATAGCTGGTCAAAAAAAAAAATAAAGAAAAAAAGGATATATGTTATTTTTACAGCAATACTGATAATCTAGGTTACAAGTTCAATGGGAACATTGTGTAAACTAATACAAAGATGTCAAATCGACATCTAAAATTCAAGTTTCGTGATTAGTTATTGTTGAGGTTAATTTTCCAGTATCTTATCCAGTAGTGCAGTAACTACCAGCTTTGTTGTAGAGTGAATGAAATCTAATTGATATCTGGTGAGCTCAGCTATCGTTTACATAGGTTACGAGAATCGATTACATGTTATATTTAAATAAGAAAAAAGCGGAAATTATGAAATAAGATAAAATAGTAAAAATAACTGATTTTATTCTTAACTAGATCATCAAGTTTAAAGAAATTATATTTTTAATACTATACTGTACTGAGATAAGATTATTGTAGTCTCGAAAATTCCTTTTCTGTAAATGAATAAACTTTAATTAGAGTGATAAATTCATTCGCGCTTATACCATAAACTTGCTGATTTATTCTATTATAATCGGCTTAAGGTAGGCACGTTTCGTTATAAAAATACAATAAATCTACCGGTGTGTAATTTAAATAAGTGGTAGGATTAAATAGTGATTAAAAAAAAATGAATACCATAACGATTGGTAAGTGAATAAAGGGCACGGATAAAGATATCCTGAATATTGAATATTATGGATATAAAATGTTTTATTATGCTCAGTCATTTACATCAAATCATATTAATCCGTGAATATATGTGGGGAAGTGGTTCTTTATTGTTGAGAACAATATAAAATACACAAAACATATTTTCATTTCATTTTATCTGGAGCGTGGTATATAATCCCAATTTTTCTGTAAAGTCGGAGTAAGTGGCACTTTATAAAATAAAATAGCGAATTAAAAATTTAGAGAAAACGTATACAGGATATCACCTTCAGAATTTCAAAATTTTTTTGATTCTGTTAATTAATAAATTGACAAGATTTAAGAAAAAAAAAATGGTCAGTAGTAACCACCCAAATATTTGTTAAAAAAGATAGAATTTTCAAAAGTGTGATTCTTTATACTTATTATTGTCAATTGTCCTGCTTATATGTATGGCATCGCTGAATATTTGTGAGAATCATATTTCGAAAGATATGTGTCCATAAATTTTTGAATTCTTGAAAATTCTCTTTTAAGATAATCAAGTTTTTCAGCAAAAAAATAAACTTTAAAAAATCATATCTTCTTAATTTTGAAAGATTTAATGAGTAACTAGGGAATGGGGTAGCTCAGTGGTCGGGCACTGACTTCCAGATCTCAAGGTTCAAATCCATCTGATGACATTTCCTAATATCCGTAGTTTTTATATCTAATAATATAATTGCCTGCATTTAATAATTATATCCTCAGAATTCGTATTATTCTATTAATATATTTTTTCTTTTTATTATTATTCGTTTATTTCTTTATTTTATTGTATTTTTTTTAAATAACTAACTTGCTTATTTTCTTTTTTCAGTGATTTTTTTTTTCTTTTAAAGTATTTTTTAAATTTTTCATAAGTATTATTTTTTTTTGAGTGATAAATATTCAGGACTCAGTCATTATAAAGTTTTCATTGGTGCTGACGTTTCAACCCAAACATGTGGGTCATCATTAGGGCTGAAAATATTTTATTACAAACAGAGATACAATATTATACTATAGATAATGGTTAATAATAACATGTATAACATGGAATAGACAAATGAAATATTTAAAAAGTTGTACTAACTAAAAATAATGTATATAATCACTTTATAAAAATGTAATATTTTCTTTTTCTCGCCGTGTTTCGGGCACTGAACGTATTCTATTATTTTTTTGTTTGTTATGCTTATGATGTATTTTTTCTTTTTATTGTTATTATCATTTTTTTTTCCAATTTGTATTTCAGCTTGAAAATTTATGTTATTTATTATTTCCATATTTATTTATCAGTTAATATATTTATGCTACAGATACCACAATTTTGATACCAATGTTATTAGAAAAAAACAAAACAAACAGCTGCTTACACGGTAATAAAGATTGCTCCTAAGCTTCCGTATACAATGACTTTAGCACATACGCGTATAGGTTTTTAAGATGAAGGAAGGTCTGAGTAGGGATATTATTCCCATTGAGGACTATAAGAGCAGGAGAGGGATAAGAATTTTTCCGAAATAAGACGTGTGACAAGGATCCACCCTAATCCCGAGACTCAATGAGGGCCCGACGTATCCCTGAGGGTAGCAACGTCGCCAAATAAAGGGGAAGCCGCCCTTCAATTTGCTACCACCCTCCAGGTTATTGTTTGTGCGGTCGCCCTTCCATAAAATGTTTACAGTCCGACATGAATCCTAGTCTATACGGCTACGCATTCGAAATTTCAATACCTTCGTTTAGATCATCTGTTTCACCTCCAGGGAAATGAAAGAAGAAGGGTTGGGGAAGAGTAACGGCTGGATATTTTATAGGCGGCTCTAAAATGTTGACGAGCTTGGGTAATTTTTTTTTTTATTTGCTAACCAACTTGAATCAGAATGTTTTGTATAGAAATGTAAATTACAAGATTTTTTTTAAGTTTAGAAAAACCTTTTTTTTTAATAAGTAAAATAAATGTATATATATATATATATATATATATATAATATGTAATAATATATAATATCATAATCTAAGGTGAACGATGAAGTAGGGTAGGAACCTCTTGGTCCACGCATCACACTACGAATGCACTAGTAAAGAAATCTTTTGATATATATAACAAATATAACCATGATAGCCTTTAAACACAAGGTGGCAATGAATCGTATTGCGCGAGCGGGCGATGGCGATGAATGCCCGACGATAACAATATCGTACGATAACAATATTCAATCTTAATAATGTACTCTGAATGTTATATAAGGACATACAATTAAATTATTTATGTTTGATTTTTTTATTGTCCAATTCAGTATCAACAAACTTTTTTTATAAGCATTTTTAAAAAACAATTACATCAGAATCGGCCCGAATCGAAGCTGTACAAGGAAATCGTTTTCTCTCAACATTCTGAAAATGATGGGGGTGAAGCCATTCTAATATTTTAAACTAAAATTGGTCTGCAGATTTTAAATTATAATTAAACAGAATTATTAATAAATTTATATATTTATACACCCACATATTTACATATAGTTTTTTTTTCTTTCAGTTAATATTGATTTCAGAATTCGGCTGCTGTAGATATGAATATAATAGATAAATCTATATAGATAGAAAAAGATTATGGTGATAGTAATATTTTGCAAGCAACTATTTCTAAAAGTTTATTTATTTATTTATTTTTTTTTTATTTCTTAATGATATTTACAACTGTATTAAATAAATACATCTAGTAAATTTGAACATATAATATAATGACATGAAAACACTTGCTGAGTAACTATCCAATGGTAGCACTCTAATGATATGTCTATATTAGAAGATCAAGATGTCTACATCAATCTTCTTTTCAGACGCCTCGGAGGGTTATCAGGAATTGAAGAGGAAGTAAGGTTAGAAACGCGATGGTTGGGATGGTTCTGAGGTTTATAATGGAAGTAAAGGTATCTGGATTGGGCCAGATCTGAAACAAAAGAAACATTAAGGTCATTATGGATGGTTTTATTTGTAACAAAGTAGAGAGAATTAAGGATTTTACGAAGGATTTTGGATTGTAAGGATTGGATACGAGAGGAATTTGATGGTTTAGTGGAGCCCCACAGCTCAACTCCGTGAATCCAAATAGGCCTTATTATAGTTATGTATATGAATGAGTCTTTTGTAATTAATTGGAAGTTTAAAACTTTTATCTGCTAAAGTAATCGGAAACTTTGAGCGGTTTCTTGTCGTTTCAGTCTAGTATGAGGATTCGAAGTTAGTCGTTTGTCCAGGTGGAGTCCTAGGTAGTGGATTTGCCCAACAGGGTCTAAAAGTATACATTGACGTAACCTGCTAATTTGAAACCGAATGAAGTTCACCATTAAAAAACATATCAAAATTCGTACTTTTTACAGATAAATGGCGTTTTTAATCACATATTCCTAAGGAATAAATATCATTTGTCTTTTGATTTTTGATAACCTGAATTCTATGGGATTATAAATAATGATGTAGAAGTTCATTCACAATGTAAGTACAATGATTATAAAATAAATTACATAGGATAATAGCAAAATGATAATACTAAAAATAAAAAAAAACATATTATAACAAAAAATAAACTTAAACTAATCACAACAAATCAAATGCAAGCATACTTTTCGACAATATTTGCAAACATTTATTCAGAACTAACATCGAGCCAAGCATTTCTCCCCAAATGTGTAGAGGAAAAAATTTTAGTTTACTACAAAGCCAATTAATACTAACAAACATTTTTTTTGCTAAATGGTGAAGACAGTCGTGTGGGAACACATAACATTATATCTCTTGCTATTTTATTTACAGCTATTTTTGTTTAACGGTTATATTGAAATAATAAATCATATAGTTAATTTGCAGGGACTTTATATACATTTTTTTCTAATTATTTTTGTTGCCATCCTTACTAATAAGGATAGCAAACGATTCTTCCCCTTCAAAAAGTAAAATAACGACATTTTTCTGATGACAAGGGTAGCAAATGAATAACGAGGAAACAATTAAAGAATAAAAGAGATATAAAAGGCTGAGAAAGAAAAGATAACGAAGGATTATTAATTTAATGATAGACTTTGTGTTTTGTATCGATTCCAGAGTCATTTTTCACTGCCAACCGGGCAGGAGGATTAAGCGCTCTGGTAAAATGAAATAAGTATTATAACTGATAGGGGATAAGAAGGGGAGGGGGGCTGACGAGCTGCCAACTGGGAAGGGTAAAGATAATGGACTTTTTTACAATGAGGATTATACTCCCCGATATCTTTTGTAGGTCTAACTATGTAGGATGACTTGTGAGAAGTGCAGCAGCTAATCGAGATGCCATCAATATTAGTCACTTTAGGCGAGATTCTGAAGGGTCTTTGGTAGGGGGGAAGCAGTATCGAACATATTTCATATATCGAAATGACGATATATCATTGCTAAAGGTAAAAATAAAAAAATGTATAGATGAACCAGATTCATTAAGCCTTTTCACAGAGAGTCCCGAAAGTAAAGGGATAAATTTAAAGGTGCATCAGCATTCCTTAAATGCAACGCAAAATATAGTTTATCAGGAAATCATATTTTCTGTTGAACAGCAATCGATAACTAAAGAAATTTGTAATCGAGACATTTTAAAACTTCTTCATAATAAACTAGAAAAATTTACTTTAGATGAAAGCAGATTTCTTCTTTGGTAAAAGCGTTTAACTGTGGAAATTCTTTTTTTTTTAAATCCATACTACAGTTACTTCAATTTAAATACTATTACCAAAATTTATATAATTTAAGTGAGGTATCTAATGGAATAATTTGAGATTTATCACTAATTATGTAAAAAGCCTTGCTTTCCCTCCACATGTGAGGGATAAGTATGGTTCGGAGTTCCCATGGTCGACTGTAATTAGTGTAAATAGGTATGCCTGCATCTAAGATGTTTATTTTCATCATGTATCTTTTTTTTTTTCTTATTATTACGTTTAATTCCCAAAATTTCATCAGAATCTTACCCATCCCCCTAATCCCGTAGCACAATCCCTATCTATCACCAATCATCCCTACAATCCTCCTCGCAGGCTAAAACGGCAGTGGCCACTTGACCTTTTGTAACATGTATATATTGGAGTTCTGGCAATGGCCAGATTCTCCACTCAAGTCAGGAGTGTCTGTGGTTGTAGCGTCCTTACTCAATCTCCCCTGGCTTTTAATACCAGTGAAGTGGATCTCCTGAAGCCCTCCACATGTGGGAATAGTGTAAATAGGTATGCCTGCGTCTAAGATGTTTAATTCTATTATATATTTTTTAAAATAATTTTAATTCTGTTTTATTCATTTATTTTCATTCTATTATTACAATTATTTATATTTCTTCCTTCACTATGATATTTTATTTTGTTCTTTTATAGCTTTATATTATTTGAAATTAGCTTACTTTTATTTATTTTTTTTTAATTTGTAAACATGGTGTGAATGTGTTCTCAGAACTCTATTATAAATGTCCTTTATTGAGACAGATTGTAATATTTATCAATAAACGAATAATCAATAAAAGAAAAAAATATGTAAAAAAGAAAAAGGTGATTTGATATTCTGTCACCACAGACTATCTCGGTTTTTAGTAAATTTTTTTTTTTTACTGTATTACTTGTTTATTGATACATATTACAATCTGTCTCAATAAAGGACATGTAAAATTAACAACAATAATTTATTAAAAGAACGTTAATTTATTTATTTTTTATGACATGAAGTAAATTGTTCACAAAAAGACGATTTTTTTATTTTAAAAAAATGTCAAGAAATAAGGATCTGCAAAAATGTATCATCTTAAATCATTGAGGGAAGATAGGTGACTGTTCTACATATTATGGGTGATAAATTTTTAGGACACAGTTTCAATCCAAACGTGTGGGTCATCATCAGGACTGAAGATTTTTAAATAAAATCAGAGATATAATATTACACGACTAATAATACCTCGAAACTAGCCGAACACGCCATAACCCTTAACCACACATTTAAATGAAAAAGTATAGTGATTGATGGTACACGAATCTTAACTAATATTGCAATACAAATATTATAAAAGAAATATGCAGGAAGTTAAACGAATTAAAAATAATGTATATAATTCATTTATAAAAATTGTAATATTTTCTCTTACTAACCTTGATTCGAGCACTAAAGATATTCAAGTACTAATATTTGTATACGTATTTGTATATCTTCACTTATAGGTACGTATGAGGGGTCAGGGCAGGTTTTCTCAGTTGTCCTTTTTTCAATAGAAAAAGGTAGATAAATATAGTCAGAGGGAGGGGGGGGAGAGGGAGGTAACATCTTAACATAAATATTTAAGATGTGTAAGAGATTTGAGTTGTTTCTTATGGTTGCAGAATTACGACTAAGGGCTAATAATGAAATGAACATAGCATGTCAATCAATATAAACATAACATAATTTGATTGAAGGTATACAATAATTAGCCAAATAATATTTATAATGAAGACAATTTTAGTGGATTGAAATGATATGTAGGACAATATATGGTATAATATTTTAAGAATAACAATACTAATCATAATATGAATATATATTACATTAAGGATTACATAGTTTTAATAGTATAAGTATAAACATATCTTTGCCAGTTTATAATATATATTTATATAGAGAATGGACATTATATATATAAAAAACATAGGAGTAGTTACCTATGTAAGTAGATGAGGAAATGGGGAAAATAAAAGACAATTTTTAATTATTATAGACTATTCTTTTAGGAGGCGGAAAATATTCGAATATGTATTGCAGATCTTTTTGTGGTTTACCGGATTATTTTTTTTCCAAATTAATGAATATAGCTTATTAGTCGTGTTTGGTGATTGGGAACAGTAGCAAGTATGGTTGGGTTTTCAAAATCAAATATATGGTTAAGGGTTATGGTGTGTTCAGCTAGTTTCGAGGTATTATTAGTAGTATAATACTATATCTCTTATTGTATTTAAAAATTTTCAGCTCTGATGATGACCCACATGTTTGGATTGATATGTCGGCACTAATAAAAACCTTGTAATGACTGCGTCCTGAATATTTATCACCTTAAATCGTAAAACGCATGTGTTTTTTGACAGAACTTGACAAAACAATTGAAATCGAAAGTTGAACATTGAAAGAATAAGAGTTCATGAAAACTGGTAAAATTAAAAGTTAAAAATTACAATGATAAGAGTTAACAAGTAAATATTCGAAGATAAAAAGTTGAAATTAAAATATGAATCTTAAAAATATTTGATAAATATAGATATGTATCTGATTCGAATCAATTAGTGATGCAGTTGCTTCAGTTTGTAAGTGTAAAAAATATGAAAATAGCGATCTAATTACTATGTTTTTTTTTTTCTTCCTGTAGATAGTAATATAAAAGAAGTGATATAGTGAATATTAACGATAATTTCAAATAGTAACTCATCTGATTCCTGAGATGTAATATGAGCGTTTTTAATTTTTTTGTTTAATTTCCTATGTTTATTGTGTGATGAAAATTAATGAAGTTAAAATCAGGGAAGTATAGCCCACCACTTTATATCGGTGACAGTCAAATTCCTCAGAACACAGGCGGATCTGCAGGGGAGAAGGGGCTTTCGGGCTGAAGTCTTCCCCCATCCTACCCAAAATGGTAAAATAGAACCATTTTTTACAGAAAAAGATATAAAAACTATCTGTTAAAGTATTTTTGTTCTTGTAGTTATATTTAATAGGACTTCAATAACCACTTCACACATTTCATATAGGTAGTTAGTCTCTTTCCTTTATTTTCAAATTAACTATCGTTATATGTATATGAAAAAAAAAATTCGGGCTGTAGTCCCCCCCCCTAAAATTAAATCCTGGATCCGCTAGAGCCTCAGACCGACACTTTAAGTTATTTCGGACTAATATTCGACAGAAGGATGACCTGTGGCCCACACTAAAATGAAACGAAAGAATTTGAACAAGATACTGAAAACAATGCAATCACTTAATTCCAAATCAAAATTAAAATCAGACAAAAACTAAATACATGCACATATTGTATAATTTATAATACGAGTTTGAGTAGGCCTCACAGATTTCCGATTCAGCAAAAAAGACGCACTTACTTAAACTACAATAATTTCAATCCAATTTATTTTAAATTTAAGCAACAAATATTTAAATACAGATTTATGACAACTAACACGTACATAATCTTCAATCCCGATTTCATATTAAAATATACCGACATAACAATAGACTTATAAGCGACATTGCCGGATTGGAAATGCCCATCAGGAACTGAAAAAGAGATGGGTAAGAGATCACCTTTCCTGATTTAAGAAAGTTTCGCTACTCGGTAAAATTCTTCCTCATACCTAACATGCGATGTTTCCAAATTTACAACAGCTCATCTGCTTATTGTCAACATATTGACAAGTGCGGATTTGGATCTGGTTATACATAAAAAATTGTATTTTTTGCTGCAATTATTTGTTTAATAGCAAATAAAGGCTTTTTATATTAATGCATGCTTTCATTCATCATCTATTAAATGAAAGATTTTTACCCTCTATATCAACGACTTCTATGTAATGGACTAATATTAATAACTCTTTTAATTATCTCCTTATATGACAGTACTGATTAGCGAACTAAAATATGAGGCAAGAGACAACATGAAAAGTGTTTCGGGAGGACATTAAGTGCCAAGCCGCGAAAGGTCATCACTTGTGGAGGGGAGGCGACCCTAATGAAAGGAGCGGTTTGATTCATGCCCTAGCCGGTGGAACCTTTTAGGCCGGTGTCCCGTGGGGCCCGGTGATCCGCCCTGTTTGTGTGTACCCCATATGGCCGTTGAAGGAGGCCATTTGCCCCGAACCCTCTCCTCTTCTTTATGAATCACTATCGGCAGATGTTACCACAACCTCCTTTCCCTGTCTCTTCCGAACCCACATCGACTTATCTTCCGGTTACTTCGTTTATCAAACCTCTTCTGGAAAATTTTTGGTGATATTTTTTTACAATAATAACTTTATTTCGTTAATTTTAAGATTTGTAAGTGAGATGGATCATAATGGAATTCGAGCAATTTTTTTCTGATCTTTTATCGCTAGACAGACACTCGAATTATTTGAATGAAAGTTAAGATAAGGACCATTTTCATAGGAAAAAGAGTTTTTCCAATATGGCTAATTTAAACAATGACGAAGAGTAAGTAGTCTTCTCCCTGTAAAAATTGGTTTACTAGACTTTAATGTGGTATTAATATTTACATACCATAAAAAGAAAAAAATAATAATACCTGGCTTATAAAAGTTCCCCCCTTTCCGCGATTATCCAAGAAAAGACCATCCATATTGTTTATGGATGTAAGAATACTTTTGTTTCAGTAATATTGAATAGCACGTTTACTTATAGTGGATTAATTAAAGATGCCAGATTGGGCTGCCAAAATAAAGAAAAATATGTATTTAATGTTCATAGATGTTTCATTGCACTCCTTAAAATAATGTAATTGGCGTATTACCAATCCTAAATATTATTACTGTTTTAAATAAATTATTTTAAGTGATTAAAATAAGATGCTTCATGATCTGTGATTTAAGTGAAGTTAAATCGAGACTATTTTTTTGTATAGATTTTTAGACGTTTGCTTTTATGACAACGAAGAATTTATCAATCAAAGGTAAAAGTAAAAATCTTAAAACCGTAATTTCCCAATTTCTTTATGCATAAGATGAATCTATTTAAATCGCATAATGACCTGAGTTGCGTTAGCCAAAATGTCAAAATTCAAAAAAACAAAAAAAAAAAAAAAATGATTTCAATAAAATGAAAGATCTGCATACATGAAATAAATTTTCAAGAATATTTAATAGTTCGTCAGAAATACTAAATGCAGCCCGAAATTCCGCAACAATTTCAATATATTACATATATAAACAATATTAATTTCATTACTTTCAGGTAATTTCATATTTAAAATTTTATAAACTGTACTAATGCTAATGTGCCCTGAGACTGGTATACGTTCTCCCCCAATATTCTAAAATAGTAATTTTTAATAATTAGCAATATTCTTTTGATTATCTTACTTTTTTTTCTTCTTAAAACTCTCACACCTATTTTATTTTAAACATATTTCCATACACACTTATCAATTATGGACTCTCTTAATCACTCCATACTAACCACTTAAGAATAATTAATTTTATTAGTATGTATATAGAAAAGAATTGCTGTTTTAATTCAGGGTTTTTGTAGTAAGGATGTTGTTCTATTTAATCAAATCATCTAATTTCAAGGATAGTCAATTGTGTTTCACGCTGTCTGGATACTGTTCTAACGAAAATACTTATAAATTAAGTCGCCATTTTTTTATAATTCGGTAAAGAGTTCTATATGTACTATATATCGCGTCTAACAGATCAAGATTTTACAGTTCATTTAATTATAGCTTCAGTGATAACTTTCGGCAAAAAATCTTAAAGTAGTATACCTATTTAATCTTCAATTAAATAAAATGTTCTATCGTTTCATTGAAAAATAAATATATATAAAGGAAGCATGCGATACAATAGCACAGATTCTAATTTAAATTTGATTCTAATATTGATAAAAAAATTCTGTGTTAAAGGTTTTATTTTATTTAACTTATCTTCAAATTTATATATTTTTTATTTTTTCATATTATTATTTAATTATTATCTTGATTTTATTTTATTAAATTTATATTTTCTTTTTTTTTCTCTTTACCGAAGTCGTTGGTAATTTGGCCATCCAATATTTTGCTGCCCAGTATAATTTAGATTTTTTAATAAATATATTTAAAAATGTTTTTTCTCTTATGTCCGTCAAGGCAGGACATGTGTCTAGATGGTCTGCACCCAGTGTTCCTTGATGACACAATTTACAGGTAGGATCCTCAGCCACGCCTGCCTATCTTGTAGAGATGACTCTGCAGATAGTCGTGTGACCAGTGGCCAGGCGGAAGCAGGCAACTGCATCTCTTCTCGGCAGTTCAGCTGGAATCGGATTAACTTCAAACACTCATAGCATTTCCCTTCCACCTTGTCCAAGTCTGTTTTTCTAATTTCTTCCTTCACCAGCTTCTTTATTATTCGCCGTATTGAATCGTAAGGTTTTGGATGTATCGGCTGAGGCAAATGTGTTCCTCGCTTGGCAAGACTATCAACCTCAAAGTTTCCCGGAATCCCACAATGGCGGGGGTCCACTGTAGGACTAGATTGGTCCCTCGGTGTGTCAGGTTAGAGAGGAGGGATTTGCATTCCAATATAGCACTCGATATACATTCATTCGTGTTTGTAACAACGAGGATGGCTGATTGAGAGTCGGTGAAGAGAACAGCGCTTTGGTCCCGCCTTCTAGACAATGTTTTTTAATGCTATGAGGATCGCCGCTATCTCACCATAGAAATTTGTTCCATATTTACCCACCGCAGCGCTGATTTGGAATTCCCTTCATTAAACCCCTGCTCCAGCCTTTTTAATGGTTCAGCTGATCCATCGGTATAGATATGGAACCAATCTTGAGGAGGGTACTTTTGAGATGTAGTTTCTACTGCTAATGCTTTATATTTTCTGTAAATGAGCTGTGAATTAACTCGTTTATCTGTGTAACAATTGCCCTTATTGCGAAAGAATGTTATATCACTCCTTGTGACAAAAAAAAAACATTTGTTAAAATTTGCTGAAGGTATAAGCCTGGTTCAATTCTCTAAGATGATTGTACACTAAATAGTATACAAACATATGTCTGTGGTTAAGGTGCATTTTACTTAATTTTTCTTTAAGTTTATTTTATTTTAAATTATTACACATATTTTCTGTCTTAAATCGTTTTATTTTGTTATTGGGTGACAATTTAAAATATTTGTGATTAATTAAATCTTTAGAAATAAATAAAAAAAAAACTGTAAAATGAAGTAAATATATATATATATATATATATATATATATATATATATATATATATATATATATATAAAATAAACAAATATAAAATATATAGATGAGAGGAGCAAACATCTATCGAATAAGAGCTATGATCCTCATAAACTGAGAAATGCCCTTCGCTACGACTGAATGCAATCTGCTGAAGTAAGAAAATACTAATGCGGTTCTCTGAGGCTTTGGACGCAGGGCTTTTTGAAAAGGGATTTCGGGTTTTCGTCTGGTCCCTATCCATTCCATGATACGAATGGTGAAAGATATGATGGGACCGGCCAGATTTCATCTGATTCAAAACTGGTATAAGACCTCAATTTATTTTTTATTCTAAATTGTATTAGTTATTAAAACTAAATTTATACATTAGATTTATTTATTTATTTATTTATTTTATTTTATGCAATTTGCACCTGCGCAGCTGCGCATCTAGCAAATTTGTTGTATTTTTATTGTCTTGGTGTAATTGCTTGATTTTTTTTTTTTTTTTTTTTTTTTTATTGATGTAGAAGGTCTCTTGGCCATTTTCTTCTTAATCTTCGTTGCTCAGGTAACAGGGAGCAGGAGATAGAAAGAACCAGAGGATTGGAGTGATTTTGGGTTGAAGAATGAAATGTAGTGTATTTGTCGTGGATGTAGGATTTTACTGTTGGGATGTTTAAGTCGGTATGTATAGTAATGTTTGAAATGTACCAAGGTGCGTTAACAATTTTTCGTATAATTTTTGATTGTGCTGTTTGTATTTTGTTTATGTGTGTTTGTTTTGCTGAACCCCAAAGTTCTGCTCCATATGTCCATATTGGTCTCAGTAAGGTGTTGTAGATAAGTCGCTTGTTTCGTAAGTTAAGTGAAGATCTGTAGTCCAGAAGATGTGAAAGTTGGCTATATCGTCTAGTAAGTTCTTGTCTTTTTAATTTCGTATGTATGTTCCAAGTAAGCCTTTTGTCTAAGTAGAGTCCACGGTACCGTACATAGTTCTTTGAAGGCACTGGATTATTGGCAATCGTTATGGGTGGACATGAGGCTTTCCTAAGAGAGAAACTAATGTGGGTGGATTTTGTACTATTAATTTTGATTCTCCAGTTTTCAAACCACTTTTCAAGAGAATGAAGATGGTTTTGTAGGGCAATTGATGCGATAGTAGGATTTTTGTGTGAAGATAGAATAGCAGTGTCGTCAGCGAAGCAATAAATGGTGGTATTAGGGTGCTCAGGGATGTCAGAAGTGTATATAGAATAGAGGATTGGGCTCAAGACGCTACCTTGTGGTACGCCTTTGTGTTGGGGAAAGAAGGAAGATACAGAAGAGTCTACGGAAATACAGAAAAATCTATTAAGAAAGTAGGATTGAAGAATTAAAAAATAAGTGGAAGGTAAGTGCGGTTTTAGTTTCCATAATAGGCCCTTGTGCCAGACACTATCAAATGCTTTCTCTATGTCGAGAAAGACGGCAGAGCAATATTCCTTTTTTTCAAAAGTCATAGAGATAGCATCTACTATCCGATGGCACTGTTGCACAGTAGAGTGATAACAGCGAAAGCCAAACTGGTGATTTGGTATCACTTCACTATATTCTAGAATAGGCTTTAGACGGTTTAGTAATAGTTTTTCAAATAGTTTGCCCATTATTGGAAGAAGTGCTATAGGACGATAGGATGAAGGAGAAGTGGTAGGTTTTGAAGGTTTGGGAATCATTTTGATTGTGGAGAGTTTCCAAAGGAGAGGAAAATAGGTAGTGCGTAAAATGGAGTTATAGATATGTGTAAGAAACAAAACAGCTTTTCGAGGTAGGTGTCGAAGAATGAAGGGAGTGATTAGATCATAGCCAGGAGCTTTTTTGTTTGGTAGTCTGTTGATTTCTTTGTAAATTTCTTTCGGATGAAATGCCGGTGGGGGTAGTGATAAGGGTAGTGGTGTTGTCAGTTCTTCTTCTATTGCGTCAGTAAAATTATTGTCCTGTATTCTGTTTGTCCCAAATACTTGTGCAAGATATTTAGCGAATTCATTGGCTTTTTCTTCGCTTGTTATTGCCCAAGTGTTGTCTGTACGTCGGAGAGGGTATTGAAGGTCTTTTTTCTTTAGTATACGTCTTGTTGTTGTCCATATTGATCCATTTCTATTGTTTATTGTGTCTATGTAGTCTTTATAGCTGTCATTTTTAAATTTTAATAGTTTTTCGTGAAGTTTTCTAGTTAGTTTGTTGAGTTCTGTTTTGTACGATGGATATCTAGTTCTTTGCCATAGGGCTCTAATCCTACGTTTTTCTTTTATAAGATTATGTATTGGCTGAGGTAGGTAAGAAGCAGGTTTAGTGTATGTCTTTGGTGGTCTCGTTGAATGCCAAATAGCCTCTTGTATACTTTTTGTTAGGTCGTTGACTGCATTGTCGAGGTCGTCAGCTGTACTAATTAAAGTGTTTAACGTAATTTTGTTGTTTAAAAAATGTTTAAAGTCGTCCCAGTTTATGTAACCGTTAATTAATGTCGGGGGTTTGGGTTTAACGAAAGGGTTGTTCGAAAGTTCAAGTAAAATTGGGCTATGATCAGATGAAAGGTCAAGGAGAGAGGAAACGTTGGAATGTGCATGTGGTAAGGAGCTTGTGACAAAGAAATCAAGAAGATCGGGAGACTTTGATAGTGAAGTAGGCCAGTAAGTAGGTTGAGATGGCGAAATTACAGAAAATTTCAAATCTTCAATACATTTTTGTAGTCTTTTTCCACGAGTATTGGACACTCTAGATCCCCACCTTGTGTTTTTTGCATTAAAATCTCCTCCTACAATGAATGATTTTCCCATTGTCGAGAAAATAGCCTTTAATTCATTCGTGGATATAACTTTATTGGGAGCTATATAGACTGAGGCAATCGTGAGTTGGAATTTTGAGGAGTTTAGAGAAATATTGGTGTATTGTAGGGAATTCGTAGAAGCAGCAGGAAGAATATGGTGATTTAAGGACTTGTCCACAATAATTGCTGTTCCTCCATGTGCTGTGTGGTCTGGATGGTCAGTTCTGTAAGTTTCGTAATCTTGTAGCTTAAATGTTTGTTTGTCTGTTAAATGAGTTTCAGTAATCAGAGCTATGTTTATGTCATGTTCTTTTAAACAAATTTCCAGTTCATTTTTTCGTTGGAGCAGACCATTGGAGTTCCATAGGAGTATTTTTAGAGAAGGTGATTTCGAATTAGTCATTGGAAGGATTAGAAATGAAAGTAGAAACTAGTTTAGTTAGAAGTTCTAAAATAGGGGATAAAAGGGATTTAAGTTCAGTTAGAAGAGGTTCCATAGAAGATTTTATAGCTGAAGAAATATCAAAAGTTGAAGTAGAAGGTTGGATAGAAGCTGTAGAAGGATATCTCCCTGTTACCTTAGCACAGGAGACCCCTGCCACGGTAGACGGTTTATCACTACTCTGCGGTGTTAGATCTTTCTCTTCTAATTTTTGAACTGATTTAACGTGTTCTTCATTTGTTTCTATTGATATTAATTTAGCTGTTGAAGGGTCCATTATATTTGGAGTCTGTGAAGGGAGGGGATCTATCTCTAATCCTGATCTAGAGGTTATATGGTTGACAAATGGTTTGTTTTTTAGATATATTAGTTTTTTGAATGTAGCGCATCCTTTGTAATTGGCTGGGTGAGCACCTTCGCAGTTAGCACAAGTGGCGGGCGTTTCTCTAGTTTTTGTACAGTTTGCTGTAAGGTGTGGTCCAGCGCACTTAACACATTTGGCGGGAAGACTACAGTACCCTTTTGTATGGCCATAGGTTTGACATCTTTGACACTGTGGTGGTTCCTTTCTTAAGTATGGTTCCTCTACTTTTATTCTAGTATATAATAAAAATTCTAGATTAAAAATTTCTTGATTAGTTGGACTTTGTTCCAAATCTATAAAAAATATCGGTAGCGGTACTTTTGTTTTGGGATGTTTTGCGTTACTAATATTTTTTACTCTGTATCCTAGTTCTTCGAGTTCGAATTTGATATCTTCAATTTCTGTAGTGTGATGAAGATTTCGAATGACAACACGAAATGGTTTTTCATTCTGTAATTGATATGTGTAAAATGTTGCATTTTGTGCTTTTAATAGTTTTATTATTTTTCGATAATCATCTGGAGTAGATGGAAATATTTTTGTCTCATTTGTGTTAGAAAGACAATAAAACCCGCGAGGTCCGACTTCTGTTGATAAATTTTGACATAATTCTTTGAAGTTTTTAACTGATTTTAAATTTATAGAGGGGGGTTTAGGAATACATACATTAGATTTAAAAAAAAAATCAAAAATAAAATAATTAATTTGTTTTTAAAGAATTTTTTTATTTAAATTAAGGTACCATGCTTTCCAATGATTATTTAGCTTTCCAATGACTTATGGTTCATAAACTTCTTCTTTCCAATTACATTCGATATTGTTGGAATAGATAGATAATCTATAAATATCAACTTTTGGACGTATTTCATTTCTGTATCTGTGTATTTCTATTTCTGTGTTAGCAGTCTAGCTCAAAAACGAAAAGTCGTACGAAACTGATATTACGTATTTAAGATAGGTATAGTCCTTTGATGTGACAGCAAGTTTTTCCTTAAAAACGGCTAACCGGAAGTGCCACTTTATGTCAACCCTGAAACACATTTTTACAATTTACTCAAAAATGGCTCTAACGATTTTGATTAAACTCGGTGTATCATTGTATAATTAAGTGATCTTTAATATCAATCAGGTCTTACCCCTATTAATGTCACTTTACAGGACTAAATGCCTAATGGTCATATACGTCTTCCTCTAAAGTACCTTTAACATGGTTTATTTTAAATAATCAACCATCCCTCATTATTAAAAGTTACGAAAAAGTGCTAAATATAACATTTGAAATAATTTGATAAGTTAATAAAGGTGAAAAAAATAAAGAAGCTTATCCAGGTCGAAAATGAATCTCCGGAAATACCATTCAGAAGGTATACGTATAATATGTCGTTGAAAAGCGGAGAATTTTAGAAAAAAAAAAAAAACAATATCTAATATAGAAAGTTGTAGAAGGTAACTGAGAGGGACTAAACATAAATAATAATTTTTGGAAACTAATAATATTTAACGTAAATCACATATTTTCAAGGAAATTAAATGAAATTTACTAATTAAATGTAAACTTTTGAAATATGTTTAAGTTTGAAAAAAGTGTATAAAATTCACCTAATCAAGGCAATGATATTGTTTAAAAAACTATTGTACTTGTGTGGAAGAAGAAGTAAAATATAAAATCATTTCATGGATGTTTATAACCTTGAAGACATTTACTGCAGTTTAATAATTCTAGACCTGATATTATATCTAAATAATTAGGTATCGACGTCCGTTTATTCCGAAATATTGTCATGTAATCTTTTAAAAAATCAAATTAGTGAATAGTTAGTTGGATGAGATTCCAACAGTATCCACTAGCAATTAGTAGGACAACTTTTGACCTGTCTATGACAGACAATGCAAATCTCTAAATTCCGTTTTAGTAGGCTTTGCATTGGAAAATAACAGTTTAATAATCAACAGTCTTACAATCTATAATCAGCGGATCGTACAATCCATCATCAACCGGTGATATAATAAATAGGACTTTTTGATTTTAAAGGCATTAATGATTTGTTAGCTGTATTTTTTTAGTTTTAGCTCGGTTAAAAATGCAATTCGAAAATTTCATAACAGTCCAACATGGCCAGAAAATAATATCTATTAAAAAGTTGAGCGGCAAGTGAAATCTTTTTTTTTTTTTGTTATAATATGGTGGCATTGATCTTTAAACCATCGGCAAAGGACCTTTTAAACTCCATTATTCTCAAATAAAATATTTTCGTAAACATTTAAAATTACGGATTTTGATTTATTTCAAACAGAAACATTCTTCATTCGCCATTTTTTCTTTTATATGAATAAAAAACCAATTATACTCTTTCATTTTAGCACAATGATAACTGGATTTTTTTTTGTTGCGCATTTCATTGCAGCAGTTTTGACACCCCCTTCGAGGATGGGCCGAAGAATAGTGGGGTTACAGAGCGAGTGCTGAACTAGGCATCATTACTTAAGTATTAACACGGCCTGCCTGCCCGGAGCGCTGGGCTGATGAGCTCTTTACTTCTAACGGGACACTTGCAGATCTTTTAAGGTAATGGTTCTACCGCTCAATGGGCCATTTTGGAGCTGGTAGTTTGTTTTATAGGGCACTATTCAACAAGGCACAACCATTGAAAAGGTTTGCAGAATGTTACTGCCTAAATGCTATTTGCGAAAATCGAGAGTGAGTTTTTAAATATTATTTTAAACCGATTTATGATTACTACTATAAAGTTCTAAATGCACATCTCATTCATTCTAGTTGTAGTAATCACTCCACAATAAAGATACTTTTTATCTTGCAAGATATTGGTACTATAATTAAACATAACAAAATGAATACAAAAATTATAAATTTTGAAAAACAGTAATGAACATAATCCTCACTTTGACGTTTTGAAATATATTATGCTGAAACTGCCCATTCTCAGCTTTCCAATGACTTATGGTTCATAAACTTCTTCTTTTCAAATACACTCAAGATCTTGTTGGAATAGATTCAGAATCTATAAATATCAACTTGTGGATTTAGATGGATATTATTAGTTTATGAATGAAGGCATGTAATAAGAAAACTAATTACGAGGGGTACAGTATGACAGGTAGTAGAAGAGTACGTATGGACAAATAAATTTATATATTATATGATAAAAAATAGGATCGATTTTTTTTATTTTGAAGCTAAATTTATTCAATATCTATAATTAATTAATTTTGGATACTAACCAGCACCCTAGGAAAAGTGTTGAATAATTTGAGAGAAAAATCCTCCGCACGATAACGGGAGCGATTTGCGATCAGAGTATTAACATGTGAAGAAGAAAGACCAATAAAGAACTGCTTACAGAAACTGTTCAATCAATATCCCATGATATGAAGGTACGAAGGTTTTAGTGGGCGGGGCATGTAGCTCGTAGCAATCCATCTGGAAGCCTCTAAGTAACAATGAAGGAAAAACACCTTCTAACTGAAAAATGCGTGCAGATAAATAGAATGAAACAGCCTAAGACAGGCAGAAATGGAGCAGGCTAGCTAAGGTGGTACATAATAATAGAATATAAATACATATATAATAGAAAATAATTTTACTCTGGGACAAAGTCCCTTTAAAATAACAAAAAGTTACAAAATTAAAATATTATATCTCACCTAAATAGAAAAAACACAAAAAGTAAAATGAAAAAAAAAATAAGTAAAGAAAGCATTAGTTAAACATGCTATATACAAAATAAAAAAAATATCTATATACAAAACACATGAAACTATGCCAAGGCGCTTAATACTATGTACAGTGGTAAAACATAAATGTACACTTTTAGAAAAATAAATAAAAAAGTACATTACATTCATCTTAGAAATAAACTGTGTGTTTATATAGAAAAGAAAAGAAAAAAATAAGCCGTATCTCATAGTAAACATTGTCAGAGTATTTAAGTGATGACTTGTATGATGATAGTGTAAACGCATCATTATGTACAATATGTGATTTTACATAAAATTTTAGTGGGTTTCTGACGGTTTTAGGGACATGAATTGGAATAGGAGGGTTTTAAATGTATATAGGGAGAGGGAATGCCGAATTTTGATAAGAAGGGAATTCCAGAAATTAACAGAGCGAGCAATAATGGAGTTTTGGAATGAGACAGATCTTGTGGCAAGGAACTAGACTGAGGACTTGAATTATAGAAGGTTGTAGGCGTAAGAAGGGAGATGATTGTCGATGATTTGATAGAGGAACGTTCCTTGGAAATATTGTCTTTGAATGGAGAGAAAAGAGCCACTTTAACTCAGAGTAGTGGTGAGCGACATGGAAGTATCTCGGGGCACCAATTACAAATGTTATGCAGCTGTTCATTAGTGTTTTCAGTCTGTCACGGAGGTCTACGGACAGTCCATCCTACAGCTGTAGTCAAAGTGAGGGAAGATGATAGAGAAAACTAGGAATCTACGAGTATGTTGAGATAGGAGATGGCGGAAGCGATGGAATAGTTTGAAGGCAGAAATCGTCCGTCGGGAGATATGAGAAATATGGTGATTCGAAGAAAAAGAAGTTTTATCAATGAAAATCCTAAATTTTTAACAGAAGAGTAGAAGGAGATTGGCTGGTTATTAAGGTTTAGTATGCGAAAGTCAGTATAGGATCCAAGAAGCGGCTCGGAACCAATTACAATGGCCAGAATTTTGGCAGCACTTAACCTTAATCCGTTTATATTTGCTCAGGCACTGATTCGATCTAGATCTTCTTCTAAAATAAAATAAATAAATAAAATACATTAATTTAATTTTTTATCCTCAAGATATACATATTTGAAAACTAAATAATACAGATGATTGTTGTATTATAATTTTCGCTAAATTTGGGATTAACAAAATAGTATGTTTAAAAGTTACCGACATAAAGAGGTCTGTATTACATTAAACTGTGTTACTACATTTTATCAATATAAAATGTAAGGATTAAAATATTGATTTTAAATTATTGTATATGATTAATCATTTATTAGTTTATAATCTTGACCTTTATTTAATTATTGTTTATTCTTCACTTCTTATCCATAGGTCTATTTTAATAAAAAAAATGTTTATATCGTTTATTAAATCTGATCTAAGGGTGAGAAATGAGGAGAAAAGAATTGTTATTGTTAAATCATATTGAAATTTCACCTATACAATTAGCTTTTTTGGATTTTATGCATCCTAATTTCGCATCGTCAACATTCAATTAGATCGATGGTCTTAACAACATGGATGAATTCTAAAGGAGATATTAGAAAGAAATAAATAAAAATCTATAGTAAATAACGCCAAAAGGCTCATTTTTCGGTTTTCGATTTCCTTGCCTACATAAAGAAGTGGAACATTATCTTGTCTAAATTAATTGTTCAATTCAAAGCATATTTTTCTTCTTTTTTTTTCTGCTTATTGTGTTTTGTTATTTCTCAGCTTGAATAATTTGTGGAAAGTTAAAGAACGGAAATGTTAGTAACGAGACTCCTTAACTCATTAAAATTTATTAAGGGGAAAACTTTTTTCATCATTATCTCGGACAGGTTATACCAACAGTTTTTAAAATACTTTTTTTCTTCTTGCACCATGTTTCCTAAAAATTGTAAATTATCCATCTTCATGTATATATAATTATAGAAAACTCTAGGAGAGATGGTTTTAACGCATTTTTTTCTGAATATAGTATGTATTTTTTTTTAAAGTGTATATTTATGTTTTACCATTGTATATAGTTTTAAATGTCTTAGCATTGTTTCAAGTGTTTTGTATATATATATATATATATATATATTTTTTTATATTTATTTTGTACATAGTATGTTTAATTAATATTTTCTTTACTTTTTTTTCTTTATTTTTACTTTCTATGTTTGATTTTACTTAGGACAGATATAATACTTTGATTTTGTACTTTGTTGTTATTCTAAATTGACTTCGTCCCAGAAAAAAATAATTTTCTATTGTATTCTATATGTTTATTTTTGAAAAAAAAAATGGTTATTGTTAATCATTATGAATGACGAAAAATAATTGTAAAGTTACTGATTCAAATAAAAACAGCTGTAAGTAATTGTTTATCACGCTATATCAACCCTGGAGTCGGTAGGCTCTCTTCGGGAGATACCCTTGAATGATGAAAATGGTTGAATGCCATTTTGACCAAATCGCCTAACCGTTGGCCTAAAAACATACATGTTCACCAAGCACTAAACCAAAAATATTCATGCGGCACAGGTTTTATAAAATTGTTTTATTAGATATAAAATACTTAGGTGATCATTCATAAAAGTACTATTACTAATACTACGATTAATCAAGGCCCATCCTTGAGTGTTACGTCATTTATCAAAGCGCTGACCAATCATTTATAAAATTCAAACAACTGTGGAACTATTTAATAGCTTATTGTAATCTTACTTATTTTTTTAAAACTAAAACTCGGAGACATTGAAAAATTAACAATAGCAAAATTTTCAATATTTTAGGACTTTTATTCGGTTCATTATTAAAATTCATTATTTTATAATTCCTTCTATTAGGATATAATATTATAAAAGGAAGGAAAAAACCTTAAACCTAAGCCTTAACTACTAAACTGGTTCGAATCGAATTTTATACGAGTATAGATTGTTTATCAATTTTCCCTCAAATAACTCTCAATTTCCTTTGCACATTTTTTTTTAGAACCGAACTGAAAGAGAGATATATTAAATACATGTATACTAGTAAAAATGATCACAAAACAAAAATATCGAAATTTGGTGTTGAATTGTAATGAAAAGTGAAAAATATGAACTGTTTGTAAAAACAAATACATGGGAAATAATACGGGGGCAAATATTTGTGCACCACCGAGACGCGTTTTTGGCAATGAACAATTTAGTCCTAATGCCAGAGCCCAAAAATCAAGCTGATCGTAGGCAATGGTTATAATTTAAATTACGAAATTGTATGTTATTCTAAATAAAATGAACCTTGTCTGTCATTCCAGAGCCGCTGCTTTCAAAAATGGTGGTTTATTTAAGTGGTATTATTATTATTAGCAACCTTATCTGTGTTTACTAGAGAGATGGTTCGATAAGAGAAGTTTTAACGTACATTGAAACAACTGATACTGACAATTCGACAGCGAAAACGGGCTCAATGAGTGCAATTCTAGCGATAGAAATAAAGAAAGAACGAAAACTACACTGGCGACATATAAGTACCGTGCGCTAACCAATTGCGCACGGTACGCATTTCCCAATTCGTCTAAAATTCAGAAGTGCAAACTGCAATAATTACAGCGTCCCTCGTTGGCTATTAGAAAAAGCAGATTGGTCACTATTCACGTCTTTAGCTGTCCCACCTCAAAATCACCCTAACAGTATGATTGTAGATGATGGGTGTAAATCTATAACTGAGACAATAGTTACGGCAGCAGAGTTCTCGATCCCTAAAACCAAAGGCCATTACAAAAGGACACCTGTCCCCTGGTTCGATAGTGATTGCAAGAAAGCCATACAACTTCGGAGAAATGCATTTAAGACATTTAAGAAAAATATGAATCAGGTTAATCACATTGAATATAAAAAACAAAGAGCTGTTTGCAGAAGAATTATAAATGACAAGAAAAAAGAATCATGGAAATCATTTGTTGAGTCCATTAACTCGTCTACCCCCTGCAACGTTGTATGGAACAAAATAAGGAAGATAAGAGGAACCAATTCTTCCTACAAATATACTCTGATATGCGATGGAAAACTATGCGATAACCCAGACATTGTTGGAAGAACATTTGCCGAATATTACTCAGAAGTTTACACAACGACTTCTAGAAATAATATGGCTCAAGATCTAAACTTCTCTGACGATAATGCATATCAAGATTACAACATTCCATTCAGCATGTGGGAACTCCAATCAATACTCCAAACTGTCAAAGGATCTTCACCAGGACCAGATAATATACACTACTCCATGATACAACATCTTCCGAAAAATACACTGAACTGGCTTTTAAATTTTTACAATCATATTTGGCTTAGCGGTAACTTCCCTAGCAGCTGGAACGACTCTATAGTTGTCCCGATATTGAAGGGTAGTCAAGATAAACGTCATCCATCCAGCTACCGACCAATATTTTTAACCAGCTGTCTATGCAAAGTAATGGAACGAATGGTAAACAAGAGACTCACATGGATCCTAGAAAAATATCATCTCATCCAAAACTTCCAATGTGGTTTTCGCAAAGGCAGATCAACTGTAGACCACCTGGTTCAAATGGAAGCCGAATTACAGTATGCATTCATCCAAGAGGAGCAAGCTATTGCAGTTTACTTCGATATGAAAAAAGCCTTCGATAAAACTGACAAATTTGCTATCCTAAACAAAATACACTCGCTAGGATTCAGAGGTAACTTACCAAAATTTATTCAAGGATTCCTTTCTAGTCGCCGCTTTCGCGTCCGTATAGGGAAACTGTTATCCAAGCAATGTAGACAAGTGAGTGGAGTACCACAAGGATGCGTTTTAAGTACAACACTTTTCGCACTTGCGGTTAGTGACTTGGGAAAAAATCTTCCACGCGGAATCAAAGTAATGCTCTTTATCGACGATCTTGCTATTCTATACAGAGCGAAAGATGTCCTATCTGTAAAAGATAAGCTCCAAGAAGCACTGAATCGTATTGATGGCTGGTCAAAGTCATCGGGACTTTGTTTCTCTTCTGAAAAAACTAAATGTATTCACTATAGCAGAAAACGAAATACTCCACAATCGCCAGAACTTCTCTTAGGTGACGCCATCTTACCATATGTCAACACCTGCAGATTCTTGGGATTATTATTTGATAAACGTCTATCCTGGGAACACCACATAAAATCACTCAAAGATACATGTACTAAAAAACTTCAGCTTCTGAGAATACTTAGTGGAACTAACTGGGGAGCAGACAGAACCACCATGATTAAAGTATACCAAGCTCTGATCGGCGCAAAAATAGATTATGGTAGTTTTGTCTACGGTTCTGCCCGAAAAAATGCTCTAGCCAAGCTCGACTCCGTGCACCACACTGGAATACGCCTTGCAACTGGAGCCTTTAGAACAAGCCCAACCCTGAGCATTTGTGTCGAATCTGGCCTTATACCACTGCACTTTAGAAGACAGAAACTTGCAATAAACTATATTACTAAATTATACCCGCAAACTTCACACCCCTCCCATAAATATGTTTTTCAATCTAAATTCTCAAAAAGATTTAAAGAAAAAAGGAATACCACATTACCATTGGCAGAAAGAATGTCTCTTATTATAAATAAACTAAAACAAATAACATTACATGAAATAGAAAAAGAAACAGCCCCTTGGACCTATATACAACCTAAATTAAATCTCCAACTCACCCAATTCACCAAAGATACTACATTACCTGCAGATTACAAAGAAAAATTCCACAAAATAATCATCACGTTACCTGAACATCTTCTAATATTCACCGACGGATCCAAATCAGATACATCTACTGCTTCAGCCTTTGTCACTCCTGATACTACCTACAAATATAAATTACACCATCTTTGTAGTGTTTACACAGCAGAGATTAACGCCGTAGCAATGAGTCTCCGATACGTCATAAAGAAGCCAGTTGCAAATGTGGTTGTTGTATCGGATTCCCTAAGTACTCTGAAAGCTATGAATAACATGTATCCAGACCATCCAGGGATACACTGCATTCTAAGTCTTATAAAAATGCTTCATGGAGTTGGAACAACGGCACATTTTATCTGGTCGCCTGGCCATATAGGAATTAAAGGAAATGAAATGGCTGAGCAGCAAAGGAGGCTCTTACTCTTCCAGGCCGCGGTAAAGTTTTGTTGACACCATCTGAACTTGCACGACCTCTGAGAGAAACCATATTCCAAGAATGGCAAAGACGGTGGGACAACAGCGCACCTAGCAAATTAAAAACAATAAAGAAAGAGGTACAACCGTGGACCAGCTCCAGACGCAGCAGTCGTAGAGAAGAGGTCGTCCTCACGCGGCTGAGGATCGGACATACTAGACTGACTCACCTCCACCTCATAACAAAAGATTCTATCCCTCGATGTCAAAAGTGTAACCAATCACTAACTATAAGACATATTTTGGAGGAATGCCCTTTTTACACCGCAAGATTAGAAGATTTTGGAATACCCCGGAATATATCAGCGTCCCTGGGAAATCAGGAAGAAATGGTTACCAAAGTCATCAAGTTTATGGATAGTGAAAGACTTAAAAAACACATTTGACAGATTTTTTTTTTAATTTATTAATTTCCTTTTTATCTATTTATTTTTATTATATTTTCTCTCTTTTTTTTTTTTTTTTTTTTTTTTTTTTTTTTTTTATTGATTCTACTGCTATTTTTTAAAGTTTATTTATTTATACATTTTTTATACATCTTATTACCTATAAATGTCTATTATTATCCTTATTTATTTATTTTATTCTATCAATCCATTTCTTTATTTTTTTTGTCCTTTTTTTTTATTTTTATTTTTTGTACCAACCATCCAAATAGTATTAAGTGATGTTATTTAGTTGATCGGGCGCTTATGACCTGGATGTTTTGCGCCTAGACATCGAAACAAACAAACAATACACTGGCGAGAGCTGTCAGAAATATTTGTTGGAAATTATGCTAGAGTTGTTATTTGTTATGTAAGGTTCAAAGAACAGTCCAACGCATCATTTAATTCCACCTTATATTAAAAAATATAAGATTGTTTATGGATTAGGATAAAATTTGATATGGCATAAAGGTTAAATAAAACCTGATGGAAAACTAAAAAGCTGTAAATTTTTTTTTTTTCAAAATGACTAAAATCATTAACAGAGTGTAAGTAAAAGGTGCTTCCAATGGCCCTATAGGGCAGATGTAACAAAAAACACAAATAAATAATTAATTAACTGCTACCTTCACAAAGCTAGAATCGGCAGGGTTCATAGACAAAGAGTAGTGTTCTACGTCACAACTTGAAGGGATGAGTTACGAGCCCCGATAGGCTTGACCGATTTAGTTAAGAGCCCGTGTGGAGGAAAATCAGCCAATCAGTTGGCTAGGATAGCTTTGATCTATTAGGCTACGGTAAACCTCTGTACAGTCATTGGCTGATTAGGGAAAAAGGACCAAAGCCTGGTCTAACTAGAACAAGATGTACAATGACCGGAAACAAAGGACACTAGGAGACCCTGATTAAAGCATCGATCAGGTAGGCAGTGTGGACATCGACTTCCGATCTACCACTTACCCCTCTTCGTCTAACTTCTCTTTGATGGTGGATTCAATCTTCCGCTTTGGTCTTTCCCCATTCATGTTGACCAATCCCTTAGAATTTGCAACCAACTTTGTTCCTCCTATGCCTAGGTATTGAAAATTTTCGTTCATTGGCTCTTCCATTCATTCTTCAACAAATAAACTTAAAGTCAAGTTTTTATTTTTTATTGTATAATGATCTTATGCAGGAGGAATTAAGTTTTAATTACACTGTACGAATTCACGTATTATTATTATTATTAAAAAAACACTTTATTCAGAAATATTACAATTTGTCACAGTTAAGGACACTTATAATAGAGTTCAGAGATTGCATTCATACCGTATATACAAAAATATAAATAAATAAAGTAATAACAAAAGAATAAGAAGAAAGAACAAAAGAGTAAAGAAAAAAAAATATATATACACATAAGTAAATAAAAATAGAAATAAAAGTAAAACAACACCTTATATAAAACATACATTATTTACAATTTGCCAGGTGATCTCCGAACCAATCCTGTCCCCTCCACATGTGGAGGGAAAAGGGAGGCTTAGGAGATCCCTACGCTTCTCCCTCAGCCACTTCACTGGTATTTTAAACCAGCGGAGGATGAGTAAGAGCGCTACAGCCACAGACACTCATGACTTGAGTGGAGAATCTGGCCATTGCTAGAACTCCAAAACGTATTATAAGTATAAATATTTAATTTACATATTAGTTAAGTTGTTGTCTTTTTTTTAGTGTGTTAAAATTATTTTTTTTTTAAATCATAAGACAGTAACAAACATAGAAACTAAAAGCTATATGTGAAAAAGTAATTAAAAGATTTATAGTTTTGTGCACAAATAAACAATTGTTTAAATTCAAATAAGCCAATTTAAAAATTTTAAGAGATTTGAAGTAAATAAACACAATAAAATAATATGTAATAAAAAGGTGATAAATTACTCCACAAAAAAAATTAAATCACTAAAATTTTGAAAAAAAATTATGTACAATTAGAATTTAGCTTGACAAAAATACAGATGAATTCGTTAAAATATAACCAGAATATAAAATATTATAATAAAATTAAATTAAATAATCACATTAAAAAGTTAATATAAATAAAAAATACAAAAAAAAGTATTTAATTCTGACAAAACATTTAAACAAAATGACAGTAAGAAATATAATTACTATATTAATACTGTTAACATATATATATATATATATATATATATATATATATATATATATATAATAAATGAAAGTAAAGACTAATAATTCTTGTAAATATTAAATATGAGACCAGCTATAGGAAGACCTCCGAATCCTGGATGCCAGACTTAATTAATTGAAGAATGGAAAAGAAAAAAGAGCTACTGTGCATAGTTGTGAATTTTTTAATGCGTTTTCATTGCAGTATTGTAATATTATGGAACAATGCTTAACATCAGACTACTGGATACACTCGTATTGCCACATGCCAAGGGAGGTTGGAAATAAATAAATACAAATAAAATAAGAAAGTAAACGCAAAAAAGTTAATATTATATCATAAGGGTGGAAAGCTGCTCTGGGCCGGACACACTTCAATCTGGGAAGAAGAGAATCTGCCCATGGAAGACCGCCAGACTGATTTGGTAAAAATAAAATGAAGAAAACAGAAGAGTTTTTTGAAAAAAATAAAACAAAAGTTTTAAAATATTTGTCGTTTAATAGCAGAAATGTACGTTTGTGATATGCCTGTAAAATCCCGTTTAGCCGAAAGGCAAGGAAGTAAGGAATAAATAAAAAATAAATATGATAAACAAATTTTATTTTAAAGGATAAAAGAATAAAAATGAATTCCATTAAAATAACAAAATCCTATATAGTATATCGACAGGAGGTAGTAAAAACCTCGTAACTCTATCTGTTTTTATAAACCACATAACTCCAATCTGTTAGCTATGTATGTCTAGAGAGATTTAAAAGTTCGTCTGTATATTGAATCTATAAATGATTATGGATTGTACGACTATTAGTTATCAAAATTTTATTTTCTATTGTATAGTTCACTAAAATGGAGTTACAAGACTTTCATTGCCTTCATTAGTTCAAAAGCTGTCACCCTAATTGAAAGTGGATAATGTTGGGATTTCACATATTGAAAATTCTTCAGTAATATAATTTTCTAAGATGATTTTCAGAATAAACGGATGTTATATACCTAATTATTTAAATATAATATCGGATCTGGAGTTATTAAACTACAAACCAATTAAATTTTATAAATAGATGTTCTTCATATCCACAAAATATTTTTGTTTTTCACTTTTTCTTTCACACACCAGTACAATAAAATAGTTTTTTAAGCAATCCCATTCACTTTATAAGATACATATTATGTACTTTTTTCAAAATTAAAATAATTTTTAAAAAATTATGTTTAATTTGGGACTGTCGTTTAATTCTCTTGGACATGTGATTTCTATTAAACACCATTAGTTTTTAGAAATTATTATTTATATTTTTTTCGTAACACTTCATTACCTTCACCGACTTTCTATATTTTTAGATATAGTTTTTTTTCTAAAATTCTCCGCTCTCCAACGTATATTTTACGTATACTTTCTGATTATTATTTCAAAAGATTAGTTTTCGACCTAAATAAAGATTTTTATATTTTTTCTCATTTATTCAATCATCAAATTCTTTCAAAAGTTATATTTAGGCTTTCGTAACTGCTAACAATGAGGGATAGTTAATTATTCAACATAAAGCTAAATAAATTTCATTAATTAACATCACACTACTGCATACACCCGTATTGTCACAAAGCATGGGAGGGTGGAAATGGAAATAAATAAATACATATAAAATAGGAAAGTGGAAGCAAACAAAATTAATATTACATTGTTGATCTTTAACAGTCTAATATTTTTCGGCAAAACAAAACATGTTATTTTAAATTATATCGTGAGTTGATTGTTTTTTTTTAATTGAATACTTTAAAACCATCTGTAAAATAACACTCCTTTAAATTGGACATTCATGAATTATGTGTAGGTTAACTAATAAAGCTAATGCAACCAAGAGAAAACATTTTAGAAATCAACCATGTGATTGGCTGTACACGAATGGAGTCAACCAATGGTGGCATGCTAATGCACGGTTGATGTCGAGTGTAAATTCCGGATAATCCCTAGTCGAAGTCTCCATGTAGCTCTCTCTATCCGCAGTTCACCAATAAATTACATAAATATATTCCGTTTATAGTGAGAAAGCGCATTAATTTTTTTTTTATTGTAATCTATAAAATTTTGCCATATTGAAGGGCAACAAATATTAGGGCTGCAAGTGTTCATTCCTGCAATGTATACATACAAAAGGGATATAAATATAAATAATAAAAAAGAAGTAAATAAATAAACTAAACTAAGAGATTGAATAAAAATAAGTATTCTGAAATATAAACATTAAATGTTTTCATAAAACTTACGATGATAATACAATAATCAAATTATCAGCAATAATATTTTACTTTTCATTTTCATTAATTATACCATTATTAATTTTTTATAGTTGCTGTATAATATACATAAAGATTAAATATATGTATATATGTGTGTATATATATATATATATATATATATATATATATATATATATATATATATATACACATTATAATATATGCATATATTATATATGTATATAAATATATATTATACATTTACAAAATTTCTTCAATCGACCTTCGGGAATTACATTTCAAGATAATTATTTAAATTGGGAATTAGGTCACTTAATTATTATTCAACAAACTACAAAATATTCATTGATCCTGTTGTTTATTCGACGTTTAAATCCCCTTTTTTTAAAGCTAACAATAGAATCCATAACAATCCAATAGCACAGATATTAACTACTCAGTAGTTTAATATCTGTGCCACTGGACGGTGCTGAGGCTGTCGGTGTGTTCCTGGCCTGAGGTATTGAGGCTCTATTTTAAACATTTACGAGGATCCCATTATTAGATTTAAAAAAAAAAAAGGATTGAAACGTTGAATAAACAAAGGATCACTGAACATTTTGTAGTTCATTGAATAACAATTAAGTTAAATGAATTATAAACTAATTCCCAATTTATAAAAGTATATATATATATATATATATATATATATATATATATATATATATATATATATATATATATATATATATATATATATTGCAAGTAGGTGATTTCTAGATCAAGATGTCTAGATCACGCTCAACCGCCAGGTTTCCCCCTTATTTATTTATTTAAGAGTACTCACTTTGTAGAGGTTGGGTCCACTGTTTGGATCTTTTGATAGCAGGGTCGATATAAGCTTGATGAATCAGAAGAAATAATTGCTTGCCATAGGCGGATTCCAGGTTGAGATCTTTAGTATAGGACCGCAATGCCTTACTCAATGTTATCCCAGCATTTATTTAAATATAAATATTAAATTTACTTCGCTAAATATGTCTAGATTTATGTTTATAAAACATAATGAGCATTATTTTGTAGAAGAGAATTGCATTGAATATTTCAAATCATTGTTAGCAAGGACTAAAGATTCATTTTTTATTCTTTAATGGCATCATTATGATCTTCCACTTTCTTCTTCGAGATATGCACCAATAGAAATTTCGGAAATGTTACTTTATGCATACTTTAATAGTTTTTTTTTAGCTACTCTATATCTCCTTAGCATCTGTTAAATGGAGTAAAATCTATTTATATACATTTGTTTATTTTATTCGCTTATGAATTTTCGAACCAGTATCATATTAGTATTGTTGAATGTACGTACCTTCCATTTTTGGCGCCAACATTAGGAACGTAGGATGAGCTGGCTGTGACAGCTTCGTCGGGAATCGCTCCTGTTTCCATTCCTAACGGATTCTCACAACCGCCTGTGCAAAAAAACAAAACAACTTTAAAATGATGAAACACACTTCAGGACAATGAGAATGTTCCTTAAGTTTAATACTTTCCAAATTTCTCTGGGTTTTCCAAACTAATTTTTATATTTCCATAATTAAAATTTGCTGAAGGTTCAATAGTAATACCTTTATCGACCATATATATTGAACACGATACTTACTTATATATCTTCAGGTATCTTAGTTTTTAAATTTGGTGAGTATAAAGGTATCCAAATTAATTGTTTTAGGCTGATTATTCAAGTCAATTTTCCATTTATATGTTATGTTATTTATTATTACATTTATTTGAACATTTTAGATGTCTCAAACAATATGCTTTTAAATTTTAAGCATTCAAATTTCGATTATTCTGTAACCATGTTGCCAGAAAAAATACGTTTTCTATTTCATTCAGTTGACGAGTCTTAAATTTTAAATCATATTCCATTGTTTTCGAAAATGAGTTCCATTACCAAAGTTTGATGATATACTCATCTGTATTAGATAATGGTTATCAAAGACTTTAAAATACCCTATGTTCTTAGCATTGTTTTATAAAAATATATTTAAAATCCATCTTTTAGTACATTTTTAAATTACATTACATTTAAACAATTTACGTAAAATGAAGTAGGGTTAACGCAACAGTTATGATAAAATTTTGAAATGCATATCGTTGTTGTTTTTATAATACTCTTTAGATCGTGTGTTTCGTACCTTCCTACAAACAGTTTTGCTAAGTAAGTTGAACATTTATGTTATCATAACTTTATAGTTAAAAAAAGATTATGGATTTTTTTCTGAGGTCTGTCCATTACTGGTACCGACCACCTGTCCATTACTAGAACAATTAAATTATGGGTTAACCATCAGTAGTGCAAAAAGGTGTTATTTTTAAATGGAGATAATACCTGCATGACTGAGTATTTTTTTCAATTTTAAAGTGTTAAATAGAAAATGGAGATCCTAGAGATTCTAAAAGTCAAAGAGATGAATTCATATCTATAATAATTATGGTGACATAAGCCAAAAAATATAAAGTTTCTTTAGCTATCGATCACTGATGAGCTTACCATTTTCGAATAATTTAATGTATGCAGGATATTAATGATAACCGAAGTTCTAAAGAACCCATAATATGCATAAATGAGTCATTTTAAGGGCTTGAAACGGAAAAACGAAATTATTTTTGCAAACCACCGGCATTTTGCAGAAGTTTAATTTTTCGAATACTTTTATTTAAAAGTTATGACTATTTCGCCGTTCGATCTAAAAAAAAAAAAAGTCGATCTAAAAAAAAAAACACTTTTATTTATTGCTAATACAATGAAAGACCCATTAGAATTATGTGTGATCCGTTTAAGACAAATCATAACTCTAATATAAGCCTAATCATTATTCATTTTTAATTTAACTGAACTTTTTTTAAGAACTTGAATAAATGCATGTTACACTTTTACCATACACTTAGAAATGTATTGCAGAAAAGTTTCTTAGAGCTTTTATGTAATGATTTTTATTTTTTCTAAAATGTTTCCCAACATGTTTTTTCTAAAACTGTTCAAATGGTAATTTAAAAAAAAAATCCATTAAAGTTTCAATCTCAAATTATATTATCTATAGCAAAGTCTTCGTTTTTATAAACAATTTTTGAGATTGGATATTTTTGTCTATTTAATTAGGTACAAACAATTCATGAATATACATTTGTTTTTCACTTAATTCATAAAATAATATCATCCCAAATTTCAAAGAAAAAGGTGACCTAAAAAAATATTGTATCATTTGTCCTACATAACCTCGTTATTTTGACATTTTGGTGGTGGATGTTACAGTTAACGGTCCAATATTTTTATAGGCCATCTTTTTTTTTTTATTTTGTGATGATGTTATCTTACGATTTACGTGGAAAGCAAATGGGTATTTATGAGTTTTTAGAACTCATGTTCCCATATAATATGTGTCCAGGAACACGTACGGGTTTACAACGTTGATCTTCTGCTGCGTTTTAATAAGGCAAGAGCTAACCAATATGTCTAAGTTGTTGTTTAATTTGGTCACCATTTCCTCATTTAGTACTAGCTCTCCCGAGAAATAGTCAAAGTTCATGATCCTCAGATTGAAAACGCCCCAATTCCGAGAACGGAAATAAAATACTTGTAGGTAACGACGGGTTGATTTGGAGACAAATCTGTGAAAAAATATATGAAAGTCAGAATAATCTTGTTGTTAGGGAGTAGACAGAAAATTCGAATATTGTACAGAATTTAGTATATGGTTAATTCGATGTCTTTCCATATATTTGTAAAGTATATTAAACTTTTCTGAGATTAGTTATTTATATCAATTGTCTATCAATTATTTAGGACTATTTTGTTGAAATGGAAATGGAAAATACACCTTAATAAATATTCACAACAGACATCAATTTATTCCTCCCTTTTAATGGCTCCTTTGAATGGTTAAGAGGTAGGCAACCGGTTGACATGCTGTTTTGAGGGAACAATAGAATTTATTATGACAAGAGAAGCCGACCCAATTAAGAATAATGAAGATAGGACAATAATAGAAGACGGTGTATGATATATAAAAGGTGAATGGGCCTGGTTGTGGCGAGGTGGGGCTCTCATTTGGTTTATTTTGTGCCCGGGCTCGGAGAACGGCCGCCGCTTATTTAGACAGATTGTCCTCGCCCATCATCAATCTCTGGCCCCGTGAGCGCCATTGTTATTTCTAATTATTCACATTTAAATTTATCTGAGTCATCCCTCCGGCAGACAATGACGGCCGGTGAGGACTGAGCGAGATTAGTACAGCCATTGTGTATTAATGGGAAAAGCATATGTGTAAACAGGGATTAGCAGGGTGGAAGATGATCCGGAGGTTGGATAAAATATGTAGAAAGAAGGGGAGGGGAACGTGTTTGTATTAACCGGACTTTATGAAGATCTACCCTCCTGGAAATTGATGAACAGCTAGCCTCAGGCCTTAGTAAAATATTCTTTCTGTCCAAGGGTAGCTTCTCCTCTGTGACTAAGAGCATTTTTTTTTTCTTTAACAGAAATGCGGTAATTCGGATTAATATTAAATGTTGAATGTAGATTATTTACTTTAATTATAAACCTGTTCCGCCATGCCGTTGTAGATTTTAAAATAATTTTATATCCAACACTGTCGTCACCACCTATGCCGATGACACGTGTATCCTATCAGTTAATAACGATCCATCTATCGCATCCCAAACTCTTCAATCACACATCACAAACTTTGAAAAATGGTCTCAAAAGAGGAGGATTAAAATAAATTCCAATAAATCCTATCAAATTACCTTTACTCTTCGTCATAAACCTATGACTTCCTGTCCTACAGTATCATTTAACAATAGCCCACTTATCTCTTTCGAACAAATCCGATACCTGGACAAACGACTCACTTGGAACCCCCATACCATACTGAAACTACTAGAAACCGCCCGACGTTTTTGACTACTGCAGCACTTACTAGACAAACACTCTAAACCTCGCACTATTTATAAAAAACTCATATATATTACTAAAATAAGGCCTGTTTGGACTTACGAGATTGAGCTTTGGAGATCTACTAAACCATCAAATTCCTCTCATATCCAATCCCTACAATCCAAAATCCTGCGTAAAATCCTCAATGCTCCCTACTTTGTCACAAATAAAATCATCCATAACAACCTTAATGTACCATATGTTTCGGATTTAGCTCAATCCAGATACCTATCCTTCCATAATAAACTTCAGAATCATCCCAACCCTCTTGCTTCCTCTTCCATTCCTGATAACCATCCGAGGCGTCTGAAAAGAAGATGGCCTCAGGATCTTCTAATATAAAAATATAATTGGAGTGCTACCAATGGGTAGTTTCTCTTCATATAGAACATGTCAAATTACTTATAATAAAAAAAATATAATCCTATAAAGCATTAAGCTCTTTGGATCTCGATTACAAAAAACCTGAAGCAGTGGTGGATATAATTTTGAGAAGAAATATATTTTTTTTTTTAATAACTCTCATTAATCTGCAAGGAAAATATAGAAACTATACAAAATTATATTTGAGTTGTCCTTTTAGTTCAGGCCTAAAACAAATAAGAAAAGTAATAAAAATTATATCTAAACCTCCACCAAATTTTCACATGCTTACACCAATAATAATACTTTTTTAGGTATAAGTACTTTTATACCTTATGTTTTTGTTGACACATTCCTATATTTAAGGGTCGAAATGCATTTAAAATAACTCATATTCATATTTATTGTTTAGCTCAGATCTTTGATCAGAAACAAATATAGATCTATAAAAAAAAAGAAGATATGGAAGTGAGGGAGAAGGAGGCTTCAACCCGAATACTTCCTCCCTGGATCCACCAGTTATGAAATGACATTGACAAACAATCAATATGTTGTTTGAGATAGTCTTTATTCTTTAACAGAAAAATAAATTAATATTTATTCATCCTGTTGGTTTATTATTCATCAAATTACAAATGATTAACAACAAAAACAGCAACTGTGTATGTACAAAATTTAACGTTGTAGGTCTCTCTCTAGTTATGTCTCTTTTTCCATATCTTTTAGTTTAATGGATGAAGTGACATTCCTACTACAGTTGATGATATTTTCCTTTGAGAAAAATTAAAAATAAACACATACCACGAAATCTCGCACTTAAACCAGAATCCACATGTGCTACAGATTTACAATTTTTAATAAAATCTAAAATAAAATAATAATTATCGAAATAAATAAAGCTGAAACCGCTTTGTATCTTTGGTGTAGGAGAATAGCAGGTAATTAAAAATCAATAATTTTTACTACTAAAGTTCAGATTATTTATACTGTAATTTATTTCACATTTTAACGTCATCCTTAATTCATTATTACAAGTTTATATTAAGGTATTAGGAAAATTTAACATGTTCTAACTTAAATGTTTATTTTGATTAATTTCGAAATGAAAATCAATATCAATAGTCATCCTACCAGTATACAAGTACAATTTACAAAAAAAAATATAGTAAAAATATTGGACAATGTTTATTCGAAAACATGAAGTTTTCGTCAAACACGTAGTCATGCTAAAAATTGAATCATCTTCAAAACATAATTTTTTCAGCTTGAAAATATATTTTTTAAATTTAATTTTTTTTAAAACTTTTATTGAGTATTAATACAGTCTGCCACACTGAAGGGCATACCGGATCCCCTAGGGCTATAGTATTCATTAACACAATATGTACATCAGAAAGGGAAAAAAAAGTAAATATATATATATATATATATAAATAAAAAGATAAAGTAATATACAAGATAATTAAAACAACAAATTTAATTTTAAGCATGTAATTTGTTTCTTAAAATATTTTGAAAGTAATAATGATGAATACATCAAATAATTTTTATATAATTGCTATCACTAAATTTAAAGTTATATAATTCATAAAAACTGCAATTGATTGAATTAATTAATACCAATTTTACTATTTCGGTTTTTCGATTATGATATAATTTTGAGTAATGGATGAAATAATGAAAGAAAGAAAGAACGAAGTATAGATATTGTATGTCCAGCACGTTCTATCGTAACTAACTTGCTTTCCAGACCCAAAGTTCAAATGTGCGTAACTCTGTGGCTTTTTGCTGTTATATTTGAAACAACGGTTGCAGCAACACTGTGGGGTGCCCCAATTAGTAGCCACCGTTGTTTGTTAATTAATAAGATAAAGAAAACTGACAAAGCAAATAAAAATAAACAACAATCATGTGCGACAATACGTTGTTACATTTTTAGTATTTGCAAGAATCATTTTTATTGCAATTAGCTCATACTTTAACACTATGAAGATATAATTATCTAACATAAAATTATTAATGTAGCAGAAACATCACATATCCTTATTTTTAATGAAATTGAGATATTCTCATCATTTAATTCAAGATCTCCAACTGAATCTGAAGAAAATACCAAATTAACGAAACTCCAATGAACACAAAAAATTAAAAACTATGTATATATATATATATATATATATATATATATATAAAGAGAGAGAGAGATAAATTTACATACAATTTTGTACTGCAGAAGTTATCTTCCATCACCGTACATTCGAAAATAAAAATAAGAGACTCAATATATAAGCTTATTATTTTACTTTTTTGTACTACATACATAAGGGTATATAGCTGACCATGAGGGATGTAAGTGCACTGTGCAGGTTGGTGGTCAAAGGACAGAAGAGTTCTCCTCAACAAAAGGACTTCGCCAAGGTGATGCATTAGCATGCCTTCCATTTAACTTGGCACTTGAGAAGGCGATCAGGGATTCCGGTATACAAACTAATGGGAAGATTTACAACCGGATGGTTCAGCTATTAGCCTACAATGATAATTTGGACATCGCGGGACGATTGTTGCAATCTGTTAGAGAGGGATTTTTAGCTTTCTTTGAGACAGCCAGAGCACTTGGGTTAGGAGTGAATGAAGGCAAAACTAAGCATGTTACTTTGCCCTTCATAAGGAATTCACCGCTAGCCTGTTATCCCGGCATAACGAGCTGGATCTTTATAAAACACTAATCCGCCCAGTCCTGCTCTATGTTTCAGAAACATGGACGATGAATAAAAAAATTGAGCAGGGCCTCCTAATCTTTGAGAAAAAAATCCTTCAAAGAATATTTGGAGGAATACAGACTGTTAGAAATTGGAGGAGACGGACAAATGCCGAAATTTACTCAACTTTTAATGATCAAAATGTCGTTCAGTGGATGAAGCTTGGAAGATTGAGATGTGCTGGTCATATTGCAAGGATGGAGAATGAAGCAACCCCTAGGATGATTCTGACTGAACCTCTCTACGGCACGAGTCGAAGAGGGAGACCAAAACGGTGTGGCAAGAGATTCAAGGGATGTCCTGGGTGTCAGGAGCTGGATGATGGCCGCAAAGAACAGAAATGATTGCAGCAAGTTGGTGGAGGAGTCCAAGACTCGTCACCGAGTTGTAGCGCCGTGATAATAATAAAATAATAAAGGAACATATTATTGGTATATTATTAATCATTGACACTTGTTACTTAAATTTAATAAAATGAGCGTTTTGATTCAAGTAGGATTTCAATATTTTTCCCCTTTTAAAAGCACATTAATTAGACTTTGAAAGGGTGCCAAGTTTAAGTAAATGTTTACATAAACCTGAAAGCTTATTTTATGAAATTTAAGTTACAAGTGCACTGCCATAGGTGATCTTATGTTCGGGTTAGGGGTCATAATATAACTAACCATTATAACTGATCCCTAGGTTCGAAATAGAATAAAGTTGGGTACTCTGTATTTGAAATAAACTCACTTTTTATTTACTACAAACTTTAAACAGAGCTTTTAGACTTTTTATAACAACAATAATAACAATTAATCACATATGCCTATTTCAACAATATGTGAAACTATTAAATATCTATAAAATAAATATTACTTTTGATTCCCTAACAATAACTGAATAGATGTCTTTACCCTATGGAATACCAGGATCACATGCCATGTTCGATAATAATTATATTTGGTGAGTTAATGTATAAAATAAAAATATTTATTTGTTTTTCAGCAATGGCCGTTAGTATAAATTTATTATTTTACTGCCCTTCAGCGTGGCAGACTGTATTAATACTCAATCAAATCATCAATCATCAACAAAAAAAAAAATACTAATTTACTGTCAGTATATATGCAATACGATATTTTTCAGATTGAAGTTGAAAAGTCATAATCCCTATTTAAATCTCTTACACATAAATCATACAAAAAACATAATATATATTCACTAGCAAGGTTATTTAATTATTTCTTCACGAAATGTTTAAACTCGTGCACTAGCTGATCCAGGATTCAATTTTTGGGTGGGGCTTCACCCCGAAACCTTTTTTTTCATAAAAATAACAATAATTACTTTGGAAAAAAAAGAAACTAACTGCCTATATGAAATGGTGTTTAAGTGATCCCTAAAGTTCTTTTAAATGTAATTACACGAACAATAATACTGTAAGAGATAATTTTTTAATATTTTTTTTCTATAAAACATGGTTATATTTTACCATTTTGGGGGGACTTCGACCCCAAAGCTCCCATTTATGTTTTTAGTTTACATGTTCTTTATGGGTACACGAATTCGGCTCTATAAAAAAATGGTGCATAATAGAATCAAACGGTTAGTATTGTTTCGTTAATTGACATTTCCTTTATTCTCATTGAAATTCCATTAATTAAAAAAGAGTGTTTTATCATTTCTGTTCTTTTTATTATTTGATTTTGGAATTAATTGTCATTAAAAATAAAAATTATCAATGGCCTTTTGTTTACTAAAAAAATAATGTTCCATTAAACGACATTTAATTGGAATAAATTATCACGCTCATCAGTCCTGTTTAATGCAGCACGCTATTTTTCATTTATGTTTTTCCCTCTGGGCAACTGTTTTTTTTTTCCTTTTTATATATAAATAAAAGTAACAGTTTAGGCAAGGTTTTTCATGGGACACCGAGATTTATTTTGCAGGTGGACAGTAGACCAGACAGAACACTAATAGAGTAATAAACTCTTGCTGAGTAACTAGCCAATGGTAGCACTATAGATATGTCTACATTAGGAGATCACGGTGCCATCTTAGAGAGGAACCAAGATTAGAAACGAGAGGATTGGGATGATTCTGAAGTTTATTATGGAAGGATAGTTATCTGGATTGGGCCAGACCTAAACATAAGAAACATTAAGGTCATTATGGATGGTTAATAAAGTAAGTATGGGGTATAAGTATGGGGCGGGGTGGCCGAATAGGCTAAAGCGTGTGCACAACACCGCTAGTTGCCTGGCAACCGGATAACAGACATTTGAGATGATATAAAAAGTAGGAGTTCGCGTCCCGGCGCCGGAGGGGATTTTAAATTCCCCGCCCTCACCCCTCGGCCCGGGAAAATCCCGTATAGCCTAAAAGGCGAGGTAGGGAAGAGAAGAAGGTTAATAAAGTAAGGCACATTGAGGATTTTGGATTGTAAGGATTGGATACGAGAGGAATTCGATGGTTTAGTGGAGCCCCGTATCTCAAATCTGTAACTCCAAATAGTCCTTATTATAGGTATATAGAGGTATATGAGTCTTTTGTAATTAATTGGAAGTTTAGAGCTTTTGTCTAGCACGTGAAGAAGTAATCGGAAACGTCGAGCGGTTTCTTGTCGTTTCAGTCTGGTATTAAATCAATAGTAATTACAGTTTTTGCTTATTCTGAATTAGTTCCTTGCAATGTAGTTTTTGTAAGGCCAAAACGTTGAGTGCAACTGATACTCCTCATACCGTTGGAATAAAAGAAATGTTTAATCAAGAGCATAATTTGAAGGGATTGGTTAGTGAGAAAATAAGTGTGTCTCGTTACTATTTTCTTTTAAACGCTCAAATACTAACGAATTGCCTATCGTTTCTAATTAAGTTTTTGGCTATTCGTTGTTATTTATTGTTATTTTAATTTCTTTCCATCTTAGAGTAGGAAGCATATGCCACATCTCACTCGCCTCTGGACAAGCCAAAGCCTTAAATAATTGCTTGGAGAATCTGTTAACTAAAGTTTCTTCGAAGTTGAGCCGAAATAATAGAGGTAACATAAAAAATTTAATTGCAGGGGTTGTTTTTATAGGCAGGTCAATAACTTTAGGCATTCGATGAAATAAAGTTGGAGAGGGCACCCTTCTGGCTGAATTATTTAACCCCCGTGCCTTTGCCCCAGCTATAAATCGGAGCTACCAACCGCAGCCTGCCAGATAGTCCATGTTATTGAAAACAATACGAAGGTAAAATGCTTAAAAAGTTCCATATGGGATAACTCTTCTTATTTTATTTCTTATATCTGGCAATAGTTAGTTGTGCACTAGTAAGTAAATTTAGAAAGAGAAAATTAAAATGTAAAAGACAGTTGTTCCAAAAATTATGTTTCCAAAAATTTATTTCAGAAAAAAATAAGATAATATTTAAACGTTTCAGCAAAAGTAAAATTATTAATTTATCAGATGTGAAAAGTTGATTATGAAATGTTAGCACTTTTAACATTTTTCTGCAGCAAGAAAAAATATTAAAATTGAAAAAAAACATTAAAAAATCGTTGAATGTTCTGTAGAGCTTTAAATATAAACCTGGTCAATGCTCAAGTTCAACTACCGACCATCATGAAGAGTTTTTAATCAATGCTTTATATCATTTATATTTCTTGATTTTCGTTGACATAATATATATCTTAAGAAGGAACATTTACAAATAATGGGTATTGTATATATCTTAATAATAAAAACATTTTTTCTTTACTATTTCTTAATGATATTTACAACTGTATTACAGAAATACATTTAGTAAATTTGATTTCCCAGTCCGCTGGTGTTACTCACTAGGTTCTATCCTCTAAACAGTTTATACAGCTGACATCCCTACCTATCCCAACACTGTTATCACCACATATGCCGATGACACATGTATCCTATCGGTAAACAATGACCCAGCAATTGCATCCCAAATGCTTCAATCACACATCATAAATCTTGAAGAATGGTGTCAAAACTGGAGAATTAAAATAAACTCCAATAAATCCCACCAGACTACCTTTACCCTTCGTCGTAAACCAACGACTTCCTGTCCTACAGTTTCCTTTAACAATACTCCACTTATCCATGTTGAGCAAATCCAATACCTAGGACTCTACCTGGACAAACGACTGACTTGGAATCCTCATACTAGACTGAAAAGACAAGAAACCGCTCGACGTTTCCGATTACTTCAGCACTTACTAGACAAACGCTCTAAACTTCCCATTAATTACAAAAGACTCATATAATTGACTGTAATAAGACTTATTTGGACTTACGGAGTTGAGCTATGGGGCTCCACTAAACCATCGAATTCCTCTCGCATCCAATCCTTACAATCCAAAATCCTTCGTAAAATCCTCAATGCTCCTTACTTTGTCACTAATAAAATTATCCATAAAGATCTTAATATTTATTCCATATGTTTCAGATCTGGCCCAATCCAGATACCTATCCTTCCATAATAAACTTCAGAATCATCCCAACCCTCTCGTTTCTAACCTTGCTTCCTCTTCAATTCCTGATAACCCTCCGAGGCGTCTGAAAAGAAGATGGCCCCGTGATCTCCTAATGTAGTCATATCATTAGAGTGCTACCATTGGGTAGTTACTCAGCTAGTGTATTCATGTAATTATATTTATTATGTCCAAATTTACTTGATGTATTTATGTAATACAGTTGTAAATGTCATTAAGAAATAAAAAAAATAAAAAAAAGTAAATTAAACATATGGATATAATGACGTGAAAACACTTGCTGAATAACTACCCAATGGTAGCACTCAAACGATATGTCTACATTAGGAGATCACGGGGCCATCTTCTTTTCAGACGCCTCGGAGGGTTATCAGGTTATCAGGAATTGAAGAGAAAGCAAGGTTAGAAACGAGAGGGTTGGGATGATTCTGAAGTTTATTATGGAAGGATAGATATCTGGATTGGAACAGATCTGAAACAAAAGAAACATTAAGGTCATTACGAATGGTTTTATTTGTAACAAAGTAGGGAGCATTGAGGATTTTACGAAGGATTTTGGATTCTAAGGATTGGAAATTAGTTGAAAACATTAAATGTATTATAATTAGTATTTCGACGATTTTATGTATGATTGTTTTATCAAGATCCACTTTGTAAGATCAATTGGGCTGAGGGGTACAATTGTGTCATACAAGATGGTCGTTAGGCTCAGCATATAGTCATCTAAGAGTATCCAATCATCTAAGAACTTAGCATGTCTGAAATACAAACGCAGTCTTTAGAAAATTGGGAAAAGAAACATTATACTATCATCGATCCATTTTGCATTAATTGTTTCGCAGGTTTGGTATTAAACATTAATTCAACGACCTCACTATTCTCAGAGGCACCAGTTTCAAGCGAATCTGCATAAATATTCTTTTCATATTGTAATATTCAGACTGAAACGACAAGAAACCGTTCGATGTTTCCGATTACTTCAGCACTTCAGCACTTCAGCATTAACTACAAAAGACTCATATACATGACTATTATACGGCCTATTTGGACTTACGGAGTTGAACTATTGGGCTCTACTAAACCATCGAATTCCTCTCGTAACCAATCCTTACAATCAATGCCCCCTGCTTTGTTACAAATAAAACCATCCATAATGACCTTAATGTTTCTTATGGTTCAAATCTGACCCAATCCAGATACCTATCCTTCCATAATAAATTTCAGAATCATCACAACCCTCTTGTATTTGCTTCCTCTTTAATTCCTGATAACCCTCAGAGGCGTCTGAAAAGAAGAAGGCCCCGTGATCTAATGTAGACATATCATTAGAGTGCTACTACGATTGGGAAGTTACTCAACAAATGTTTTCACGTCATTATATCCATATGTTGAAATTTACTAAATGTATTTTTTTAATATAGTTGTAAATATCATTAAGAAATAAAAAATTGTAATATCTGATTCATAATTTTGGATTTTCGAGTCGAGAATGAGTTAGTGTGAACTTTGACGTGATTTACCCAATATATGGAGAAGGAGCTTGGTTCAGAAGGTTCAGTTATAATTGTTATGAATAAATGGATATAAATAAATTGATACAATAAGGTGTGTTAAGAATATAGCGGTGTGAAAGCAAAATTGGGACTTTTTATTAAACAAGAACAATCAAATTCTCCAAAAAATAACCTCATTTGATTTTTTTATGTGATTTAATAAATTCCGGAGAAATATTTGTTCATTCCCACACAAGAATATTCTTAATTTTTTGTAAGATTTTCGGGGGCAATTGCGAATCATTTTCCAAACTTACTTTGATTGTTAAAAAGGGCTACAATTTAGATTACGCGTGGTGATATCAAAAATAGGATTGCTAAAGAATGTAAACTCTGGTTTTTATCATCATTATTTTATGGAGTACGTCAAATGAAGGTAAGAACTAGGATTTTCATTAGGAAGGCAAGGTTAATTTTTATACCACTTCTCTAACCTTCTGCTCTTCCCAATAAAAGTCAACATTTTTAGCAGTGCTTTAGTTAACGTATTTCTTTCCAGATCATCATAATATAATTTTAACTAGTTTCATTTACTGGATTAAGCTAAAAAAAAAAAAATGTTATTTGCTCGAAATTCGGCACTCTCTAAATTCTGCTACCTGAGGCCGAGTCTCTCTTTGTCCCTCTCCCTGGTTTCGGCCCTCTTAGAGAAATATAATAATAATCCTAGTTTTAGGTTTAAATTAGATGTTTTAAGTACATATATGTAATAAGGGATCTATATTGAACTGTATACAATAAATAATTTAGCTTACCTTGGCCAGCCGCTGAATGAGTTTAGGTCTATACATCAGACAGTGTTAGGGATGGATACACCTATTGTTAGTGGTCAGTAGCCAATTTGCGGAGGCTATTCGCCAAGCGTGAAGGGTATTCAATTGGGGGAGCTTAAGGCCTCTTGGGGTGCAAGTGTTAAGTTTTATTGTCTACTTAACATGGCGCCCGTTTGATCTATGTTCATCCTATTCTTACAAAGCTTTTATACTAATGAAGTGGTCAGGAATTCAAAAAAAAAAAAAAGTTTCAGCTTATTACTGATAAGGACTATTGGATAAACGAACTGTGTATCAGGCTTCAAGATAATGACGTGTTATTGGCATCCAGAACAACTAAATATTCAATAATATAGAATATGGAATATTATAGTATATAATATAGAATATTCGAATGGATTATCATTCGGATTTATTTAATATTTAATTTATTACTGATCTCATGGGCCATAGGTGTTATTACATGCCACAGAATAAACACTATTTCCTAATGCCGGTTCTTTTACAATTGATAAATCATTAATAATTGCTTTGTGCTTATCTTGAAGGCTCTCTTTTATTGTTGCTACTCGGTGAACATTGCGGCTAATAGATGTAGATGATATTAAAAAAAACTGTAGTTATTCATTTGTATAAATAATTTAGTTATCTTCGAAATAAATAGCATAAAGGTTAAGTGTGAGCAACGTCACATTGGCTAAACAAAATAGTCCGAGAAAGAGCTACTCAATCTTTTTCCAAGTATAACTATGTAGTTATTATTTTTTTCAAGATCTTAGAAAGACCATAGGTATCTAATTGAAGCCCTAAAAAAAGAATTATAAAAAAAAAAAATGAAAATTAATAAGTCTAAAAGTCACTAAACACACTAGACAGTGTGGAAATGATTTACCATAGTTCTAATTTTAGAAATTTCCACTGCCTTTAGTACCAGTGAAGTGGTTGAGAGAGTAACAAACGGATCTTCTGCAATGTCCAAGTGGCAGAATGTTATAATATTCAATAAATAAATGAATAAATAAAAAAATAAGAAATAGTTAGTCAAGGGGTGCAGTTAACAATCGCACCCATACTATTCGTGTGTAATATTTACTGCTCACAATGTGGGTCGAAATGTATGCTATCCAGTACATATTACACCAACATTGTGAATGTGTGTTTGTTTACCTCTCATCTCTACTAAGAATTCATTAAATATACTTGTGAGCTTTTAAAATAAATACGTGCATATTTGTTTCGTTCATGTTAGGTTTACCAAAATAAAATACATTCTACTCCCAAATACACCTATTTAAGTTAACAGAGAGAAAATTCATCAAATAACTTAAATAGCAGTGGTGCTTCTTATTTTCGAAAAAAAAAAAAACTTCACCCGATATTCATTAAAAATATGTGTAAATACCGTTCATTGTTTGTAAAACCATTTAGGATTGATCATTAATTAGTGATTTAAAAACTAAATAGAGGGAAACTCTAGAAAATATTTATTGGACTAGGTTCTAGGGATGTCAAGGCGGAATAATATAGCAAAAATATTGTGATTGGAACAACTTCATTTTAATGGTAGTTCTTCACTTCACTCTGTGTGACGTGCTCTTTCAGAATGATGTAATAAACTAGTTAATTTACAAATAAATGTTTAACAAATCCATCAGTACATTCCTTTGAGGTAACAGTGCATACATATTTCGTTGGAATCGTAATAAAAGCTCCTGTTTGTGTAAGGGGTATGAGTTTGTTTTATTTTTATTAATCCTAATACCATACGGTTATGATGACGATGTAATTTTTTTGGTGCTCATTCGGGCAGGATTTCATAAAGTAAAGTTTTCAGTAACATTAATTTTTTTTTTGTCCCCTTGCTCGCCTTTAAGGCCAACGGGGGTTTTCCCGAGCCATGGAGTGTGGGCGGGAATTTAAAAACTCCTCCGGACACCGGGACGCGAACTCGTGACTATTTTTTTTTTTTTTTATCGAAGTATTATGTATTAGGTTGCCGGGCAACGCAGGTGCAGTGCACAGGCGTTAGCCCATTCGGCCACCTCGCCCACTTCAGTAACATTACTGTATATATTGAGTTCGAAATCAAATTAATATATAATTATAAGCCAGAAAATCCTGTCGTTAACTTTTTTTAGTTTTAAGATTTCACCCTACCTCGCCGTTTCTGGCATACTTGTGATGGGAGAGAAGGGTGGTTTTTAGTGTTGCCCCAATGCGAGACCGAGATTGGTCTTGGTCTTGCAATCTTAGTCTTGTTCATGGTCTTGCGCAATAGTCTTGCAGTTACTAATTAGCTTATTAATATAGAGATATTACTGTAATTTTTTTATACAGGAGAAACCTAATTAAGCCCTAATGGAAAATTAGAGGAGTTAAATGCAAAAGTTAATTGGTTATACCAATTATTAACATATAGTAAATAAAATTGTCGAGTATTAGTAACTATTTTGTCTAAATTTTAATTTAAAAAATGGATATTTTTTACCAGTTCTGGGCATGGTCTTCCAACAGATAGACGGTCTTGGTCTTGTTATTGCAAGACCAAGACCGATTTGGGCAACACTAGTGGTTGTTCTAGAAGTAAAACTAAACCTATTCTTACCAGGTTTGAAAGGTCTGGAATTAGTCCGTGGGTCTGCCACAAACTAGATTTAAACGGCCCTAGTAGGTTCAAACCGTCGCTGCTAGACTCGAGAATGTTAAAGTTTATTCATTAACACGCTATCACGAACTCTCACTGTCCCTATCTGGTATTGACCACAAAAAATACTTTATCCACTGACATCTGTTGTATAAGATATGAATAATAACGCCAAAGGAAGAAGGAATATTAATATCAAAAACAGTGTGTTTAGAAATAATTTAAATTATCTGATTTTTATAATAAACGATTCAATATATCATTAAATAGCCTCCTGACTTTCATATTGCATTGTAATTAAACATATTCTAATTGTAGTTTAGCAATTAAAATTCAATCCATTGGAATTGTTCTGAAATGAGAGCTTGTTTAAATAAAATAAGTAACATTATCCCATCCGTTCTGTCATTATTGAATGCAAAGTCGGGTACCTGGAATGATTTGAAAATCCATCTGGATATAGGGTTTTAGTAATTCATGTTCCGAATATACCTCGATTAGCATTATTTCGCTAATAATTTAATTGCAGTTTGTTGTTATTAAATAAACGAGTTATATTCTAATTTTATGATAAACGCCTGCAGTATATTTGTATTAGCCGTAAAAGCGATTCGAATGTTATAATCTGCCGAAGAATTGTTGGAATAAGAATATGTAATAAGAATTCATGCTTCTGTTGCATTTTTCATGAAATTATTAAATTAAAAAAAAAGTCCATTTTAACTATTTATTATTTTACTAATTCTATTTACGCACTTTAACTCATTATCAAATTTTAAATAAATGTTTCCCGTAATTTTGTACTTCTTTCACCGCGTTTATAAGCTAACAAAATTACATGATTGTAGTGGATTAACCCCCACAATTTTTATTTTCTAAATGAAACATATTTTTAACACGGATGTTTATTTTCTATTTATTTTAATGTTCCAGCCCTGAAAGCTTTTTTTCAAAAACACATTCCAATATATATATATATATATATATATATATATATATATATATATAAAATCTTTTTTTTTTTTTATATCATACTACTTAACGGCGGTAGTTAATTATTAAAAAATACAAATCATTTTGTTGTTTCTTATTCTTTCTAACATTCACAAATAGATTTTTTTCTTTCTCATTGCATATTACCTAAAAACACTTTCCTGTAAATACATACCACACTTATAATGTAAAAACCAACAAATATACATTGATTTTTTTTATAATAATCAATGTTTCATTATTGTTTTTTTTTGCAATGTATATTTTATCATAGAAAACAATCACCTAAAAATTAACTAAAAAATTACCATATTTTCATTTATAAAATAAAATAAATGATATATTATCAATTGATTTTAAACGAAAATGGTTTTAATAATTACCATACAATATATATTATTAATATATAGAGATATATATCTTCACCAATTTATGTTATGAGACTGCATTTTTTTTTCCTCAATTGAAATCCAAGAGTATAAATAATGCTATAATTTATTTTCAAACAACGTTTATCATAATCAAGATGGTCCAGAAGATGTAAGTTGACTCAATAAAGAATAATTCAATTCACCTTGAATGTATTAAAGCAGAATTGGAAATTTCACACCAAATGACTCTTCCACCTAAAGCATTTCAACCATAGAAAAGCTTGAGAACAGTGATATGTAATATCATTTGAAGATTACTTAGTTCTCTTCAATACTCCTGGAAACGACTTAACCTTAAAACGGCTTTCTCGAGAAACCATTGGGTTTGTTACTCACATTTATAATGCTGTACTCCGACCCACATTTTTCATGATTCATGGAAACTACCCAATTGTCAAAATAATTAAAAAACCAAACAAGACATCCGAATATATCTCTACTATCAATCATGGGCAAAATATTGGAAAAATTGTATTAAAATGTCTGTACCCCATCCCTTTCAAACATCCAAACATTTCATTATCCTGCAATATCATTGTACGGTAGACGTTTTTTCCTCTGCATTATATCGCGGTATGTACTACACAAAAGTATTTTCGACGTTGAACAGATGTTCGATCGAACTTTAAAAACTACGCAAATTCGAACTCACTTTATTCTTTATCAGTTCCTATCTTACTGATAGATACTTCAAAGTTAATGACAATAATATTTGTTCAGCCGTCTTTGCTCAATCTGCGGGCGTTCCATAAGGTAGTATCCTCGTTCCCATTCTCTACACAGTTAATGCAGCTGATATTTGAACCCATCCTGACACTGTCATACCCAATTAAACCAATAATACATGTGCGCTATTTGTTAATAATGACTATTTGTTAAATCTCAACAAATCAGCTCTTCGTCGCAAAACTACGAATTCTTGTCCTACTGTATCCTTCAATAACATTCTCGGGAGATTTCGAGGCCAAACTTAAACGCCTAATGAATTGCGAATTACGTCTTGTCTTCGAAATCTCAAGAGATACGCATATTACTCAGTATTACACCGAGTTGAAGTGGCTCTATCCATTCTATCGCCGTACTTACATATTTCCTAGCCATCTTTGTGCAGCAGATCATTATAACTCATCGACCCTCCTAAATTGTTCACAGCATACAATTTAAATACTCCATCCGATCCCGTCACACTAGATTTCGTATTTCCGACCTCCTCCTCATCGAACTGCTGCGTTTGACAAATCCTTTGCAATTCAAGCCACGTCCGTCTGGAATTCCATCCTAACTGATATTCGACACGCACAATCAGTTTCCTCTTTTAAACCTATCCTCATTACACACCTAGTCCTTTCAAAATCCGGCTGATTACGAAATATACCTAAGAGAACTATCTAAGTATCTAAGAGAATACCAACTTATTTAGCTTATTTTAGTTTCTTGTGTCTGTCATATATATATATATATATATATATATTATATATATATATATATATATATATATATATATATATATATATATAAGATAAAGACCGGAGACTGGCGATATCAGCCTTAATACCATCTTGTAATGTAAATAAACATAGCAATTGTATATAAGGCAGATTATTGAACGAATAAAGCAGTGTTAATTCAGAAGCCGTGAGTATTGTTTCTCGTTCCTCTTTCCTTCTTTTTTTTTATTTACAAAGTCCGGAGACGCTTAACTGGTGCCGAAACCCGGGAGAACGTCAGGAGAACACGGAAGTAAAATTTTTTTTTCCTTTCTTTATTTTAATTTTTTTTTCTCTTCTCCTAGTCATAAGGAAAAGACGAGATGCCGACAGAGGGCATAATTCGACCAGGAGTGTTGAACGCACCTGAAATGCCGCAACCTCAGGAAATGCCGATAGCGCAGATTCCTCAGATCGCCCCTCAGGTTCCGCAGATTCCGCAGATACCTCAGATACCTCAAGTACCGCAGATACAAGAGATCCCTCCCTTACCTAGGGACACATTGGCAGAGGCGCACGCCAATGCATTGGAGTGGATGAAGATAAGGGCAGCGACCACGCAGGATCTACGGAGAGCAATCGCAGACCTGGAGCGATTCGGGGGCGAGATAGGTGAACTTAATCACTTCCTGAAAGGTGGAGACCGCCTCATATCAAGAATCGAAGCAAAGGTGGCGGAGGACCTCGTGAACCTGGGAGACGCAGAAGCACTGAAGGCAGCTCTCGTGTGCCGAGTGAGGAGGAACATCCTCAACCAAATCCAAGCGGACGAGGAGACACCATGGCCAGTGATTAAGGAGCGTTTGAAGAAGGCTTTCGGAGGGGGCCGATGGACGCCGGAAGAAGATATCTTCCAAATGTTTAGGGAGTGTCGGTCCCAACGCCAAACAAGAGGACAGTATGCGGGGGTACTAGTGGCGAAGTACAACCGCATAACTGAGAAAATGCGGGAAACCATGAGTGTGGGAGAGGTCGAAGCTAGGATGGAATTCCTTTCGACAATACTCAAGGTTCAGTTGGCTAAGGAGACTGGGAGAAGGGACGGACTGCCTAGAGAGCGATCGTTCCTCGAGTGTGCCCAAGAAATGATAGATCTGAGTGCAAGAGAGGAAGAGACGCGGATGGAAGTAGAAGAACCAGGGTGGACCCGGGTGAGTGACAGACGACCCCGGACAGCCCAGATCGGGTGGAGGAAGAGGGAAATGAAACACCCGAACGGAGAAAAAGCCACGACGGGCGAGAGAAGATCCGGACAGTCCAGGCCTAGGAATGGACCCCGGAGGGAAGACAGAAAATGTCACGGGTGCGGGAAACCGGGACATTTGGTAGCACAATGTCCGCGCACTAGATGTTTCGAGTGCGGGACGGAAGGGCATATTGCCAGACAGTGCCCGTACATGTTTCGCAGGAGAGAGAGACCTCTAGACGAGCCAATGGAGGTGAACGCTCAAAAGTTGAAAAAACGAGCTAGGATGCAGCAGAGAGACGGATCTTCGGAAGAGGCAACCGAGGAGTCGGGGACGTCGGGAACGGAGACTGACGAGCCAGCCAGCAGTGGAGGCGAAGGAGGCAGGAGCAGCCAACGGAGCGAGCAACGACGAGCGACGGTGGTAAGGAGGAAGCGAGGTGGCATCTGAGAAGGGTGTCAGCAGAGAGGCGACCGCACAGCAACCTGCAACAATATTAGAGGTAAGCCATGCTGGTTGCCGATTATTGAGGTAGACGGGGGAGTGAAGTGTCTCGTGGACACAGGGAGCTCGAGTACTATCTTGACTCGGGGGGCGTTGGGGAGAGTGTGCGGGAGCGAGAGGGTACTCCGGATACAAAACTGTGGCTGCCAGCTAATCACTCTGGGTGGTCCCTGTAAAGTAGAAGGGGAAGCGTCAATTACGCTTGATCGGTGGGCAGGGAAAAAGGGGGAGCTAAAGGTGCATGTGGTAGAGAGCATGACGCGGGAGTACCAAGTCATAATAGGGTGTGATCTGTTAGGACAGGTAGGGGTAAGCATTAGAAACCGTAGAGGAGCTTGGAGTATCAGGCTGGGAAAGAGGAAATTTGGATGTATAGGGGTCGCGAGAGAAAGAAGGGTGCGGATAGGAGCGGTGAACAGGGTGGAGGACTGGAGAAAGGCGTTACAAGCGGAGTTCGTAGATATTTTCTTCAGGGAGGGCGAGGTATTGGGGGTAACAGGGAAGACGGTACACGAAGTTCCACTGAAGCAAGATAGGGTGACCTACGTAAAGGAAAGGAGATACCCGCAGGCGCTGAGGCAGCATATTCGGGAGGAATTGGAAAGCCTAAAGGAGCAAGGGATCATAGTCGATAGCACCTCGCCATTTAATAGTCCCCTGTGGGCAGTGAAAAAGAAGGCAGCGCCGGGGGATAATAAGGAAAGATACAGAGTGGTAGTGGACTATCGTAGGTTGAACGACAACACGGTAGACGAAAAGTACCCGATCCCGAGATTCGAGGATATACTTGATAGGTTGAGTGGGGCCGTGGTGTTTAGCACGTTGGACCTCAAGGCGGGATACCACCAAATACGGATGCACCCGAAGGACCAACATAAGACGGCGTTTACATTCGAAAGGGGGCATTACGAATTCACCAGAATGCCGTTTGGTCTGAAGAATGCGCCCATAACGTTTCAACGCCTGATGGACGAATTTCTGAGGGGGATCGACGACTCCGTATGTCAAGTATACATGGACGACCTGCTGATTTTTAGCAGAACGGAAGCCGAACACGTGGGGCATTTGAGGTCGGTATTCGAAAGGCTGCGACAATTCGGGCTGAAACTGTCCAGTGAGAAGTCCCTGTTGGGACAAACGCGGATCAATTTTTTAGGCCACACTATTTCTAGCGAGGGGGTCAGACCGGATGCGGCAAAGGTGGAGGCTATCACACGAATGGCGGTGCCACGGGACGTTAAAGGGATTCGTAGGCTTCTCGGGACGCTGAATTATTATAGAAGATTCGTACCTGAGATGGCAGAATACTTGGTACCTATCAATAACTTGCTGAAGAAAGGCGCGAAGATCGTGGTGACACCGGAAATGGAAAATAATATTCGGAAATGCATGGATAGGTTGCAGGCAGAACCCGTATTGGCGTTCCCGGATTTTGAGAAGCAGTTCAACGTCCCCACCGATGAGAGCGAATACGCGGTGGGGGCCGTTTTATCCCAGGGCAGAAGTGAGGGTGAACGTCCGATAGCATACGCGAGCCGACGACTTACGAGCGCGGAATCACGGTACAGCGCGTTAGAGAGGGAGCTACTCGCGATAGTGTGGGCCATCGACCATTTCAGGCCATATATATTTGGGAGGAAGTTTCGAGTCCACACCGATCACAAACCCCTTCAGTGGGTAGGAAAACTTAAGGAAACCTCTGCGAGGGTCACGAGATGGAAAGAATTCCTTAGCCAGTACAACATGGAGGTGGTGTATAAGCCGGGAAAGGAAAACGTGGTGGCAGACTGGCTCTCTAGGGCCATCATGATCAACGCGGTAGAAGAGGACGGGGGAGGTCCATCGCGGGACGTGCGCCAATTCTTGAGGGAATGGACTCCTGAGGGTGAAGGGGCAGATGATACCGTCAGTATAGAGGACAGGGAGGGGTCCCCGGAAGAAGATAGCTCAGCGGAGGAAAGACCAGTGGCGATGGAGGAAATAGACGAAATCATCAACGACAAGCATAGACAGGTAATCTGGAAAACCAGGACAACAGGGATCATGAAAATAGATTACCGAAGATACGGGAAAAGTAGGATTCGCGTCATTTGGTCGCAACCCGGGGTGAGCGAGGAGCAAATCCGTACGGCACTGAAGGACGCCACGGAACCGGGAAAGACACACCATCTCTATGTTGGGAACAACACGGTATGGGAGAAAATAAAGCGGATGTGGAGATCCGAGCGAATAGGCATGGATAGAACGATCATCCGGTGCAAGTATGCAGTGGAAACCGTACAGGATGAGGAGCAGCAACAAGCAATTACATTGGCATACCACCAGGGGAAGACCAACCACCGTGGCGTCAACGAGACGTTGCAGGCATTACGGCGAAAGTATTTCTGGTGGGGAATGAAAAAATCTATCCAAGGAATCATCGGGAAATGCGAGGTATGTATGCGCACAAAGTATGATCGACACCCCCCCAGAGGAGTTCAGGAAGAGACACCTACAGGGAATATGCCGCTACAAGACCTCCAGATCGATACATTCACCTGGAAAGGGTTCAAGTGGGTCACGATCATCGACACCTTTAGTAAAGTAGCTATGGCACATCAGGTCATCGACAAGTCTGCCAATGCAGTTGCGGAAGCCCTACAAATCTGGATACAGTTTTACGGAGTTCCCGAGAGGATCACATCAGACGGTGGCAGAGAATTCGACAATACCGCGATTAGGGAGGAGGTGAAAAGGTTAGAGGTTGTGTGGCATTATAACACACCGGGACACCCTAAGAGTAGAGGAGGAATCGAACGTTTGCACAGCACGCTGAGTGACCACATCCGTGTATATCAGGGAGAGAAAGGGTTGGAGCCGGATGTCGCGATGAAGAAAGCCGTAACAGCTTACAACCATTCGATCCACTCCGTAACGGGGTTTTCACCTGTGGAAATACTATTCGGGATGCGCAGGCCAAGGAGAGATTGGGGGGAAACAACGACCGATGAACATCTCGTAGAGCAAATCCAGAGTACTAGGGTAGAGGTAGGAAAGACGTGGGGAAAGGTAGCGGGGAGAATTCAGCGGGAAAAGGAGAAGCGGGTAGCGCGGCAGAATGTGCAGGTACGTGACCGAATGGGAGAATTAAAAATCGGAACAATAGTGTATCGTAGAATTGGAACCAACAGAGGGAAACAATTGTTACGGTACGAGGGCCCATTCAGAGTGGTTGCTATTAGGGAGCATAATCTAGTAACCATTGAAAGCATTAACGAACCTAAGAAGAGGAGAACTGTTCATATTGAACAATTGAAGCTCCCAATGTTAGAACCGGTACAGAAACCAACTGATTCGTAGTACCCTTATCGCGTATTATAAAAAAATATGTTTTTTTTATTATTATTACTGTTGATGATGTCATTTTTTTTTTCTCTCATTATTTTTGTTGTTCTTGTAAATAAAGATATGGCAGCATAATAGAGGTGATTGTAATTTTTATAGGATTAAGAGTTCTGTCCATTGTTAATAAGACGTTGTGTGTTTACTTTCTGTGGTTTATTTCTTTTTATTTATTTCTCGTTCCAGCGGAGTGGAAGTGAGGTTTGGTGTACTTTAAGTTTATACTGGTACGAATAAATTGTAAAGGGTTAAGGCTGATATCGGTGGCTCCGATCTAGGAATTTATAAGTTTCCGAAAATCCTATTCGTAAACTGGTGGGGGGGAGATAAAGACCGGAGACTGGCGATATCAGCCTTAATACCATCTTGTAATGTAAATAAACATAGCAATTGTATATAAGGCAGATTATTGAACGAATAAAGCAGTGTTAATTCAGAAGCCGTGAGTATTGTTTCTCGTTCCTCTTTCCTTCTTTTTTTTTATTTACAAAGCCCGGAGACGCTTAACTTATATATATATATATATATATATATATATATATATATATATATATATATATATATATATATATATATATATATATATATATATATATATATATATATATATATACAATTTTCTTGTATTTTTCTCTCTCTTTTTTTTCTCTTATTTTTAATTAACTCTTATTGTATATATAAAATATATTTTTGGCCACATAGACATGCAAGCTGTACTTATAAATTGTTCTATAGGTACAACAGTCCCAGAATAATAAAATATATTTTCATACATTCATATATGGGATTCCTATAAAAGACTGAAACAACAAGAAACTGCTTTAAGTTTCTACCTGCTCCGAAACTTACTATAAAATCTCTCTAAATTTTCAATTAATTATAAAAAGCTTATTTATATGATTATAATAAGACCTACATTAAAATATGGAGTTGAGCTTTGGGGCTCTATCAAACTATCAGATTCATATTGTATCCAATTCTAACAATCTAAAATTAATAATCATTTCTAAAGATCATAATGTTCCATACGTCCATATGATTTGGCTCGAGCCAGGTATCTACCCTATTATAATAAACTCCAGTCCCATCCGAACCCAATTATTTCCACCCTTGCTTATTCCTTAATTCCTCCTGAGAATCTGAAAAGGAAATACTCCCAGAATCTTCTTATTTAGAACTGTCTATTTCTCTAGGGAATGCTACCATTGTGTGCTTTTTCGGAAGGTCTTTTCATGCCATTATTACTGATTTATTCACATTTAGGTTGCATTTATTTAATATAATTCAATTCAATAAACTAAAAATAAATGATATATGTATATACATATATATTTGTGTGTGTGTATATGTATATATATGTAGGTATCTTCGTTATATTAAATATTTTATTTTAGAAATGGTGTTTTAAATAAATTGTCCACCCGAATATAAATACATATATCTTATCTAATATAAATATAGTTTTTAAAATAAGATTTTTAATAAATTTGATGAGATTCGAAATTTTACTTAAAACTGGAAGATAAGCCAGAAAGTTAAAATTGTCTTAGAAAAAAATGTTGAGTGTTGAAAAAGTATTTGGAAAAAAAAGTTGTCTTAATCTATGTCGAATCAAGAATTCGTTTTAATTTTTTCCGTCATATTTCTTTTAATATCTGGGAGATTGAAATGACACAATCAGAACGGGCGATAGATGAAGCCTCCTGCGTACTAAAATGCCACTGGACTAAACCCAAATCTTCGTTTTTATACTGACCTCGACTATTTTTCATTCTCCGTTTTGTTTTTATATATTCATTGCTCCCCGAGGTCAGAGGCACCGGAAATCAACGAGCGAGGGTCAGGTGGAAGAGTTGGGGTGACCTAACTCCAGTATGAAATATGCAGGCATGGAAACCGGAGTTCCAACTTTGAGCAGAGCGTATCAGATGCAATTAACCTCGTGTTTATTTCATGATACCCTCCCACGAGTTATCAAAAATTTACATGGCACACATGCCGACTGTATGTGGCTATTATTATTAACTGGAAGCTGGGCACTTATGCATGTGGAGTGCCGGCTGGGGAGACATCACCCGTAATCACTCTCACTACTTCAAACGCGGTCTCATTAATTTTCATTATTAAATTATTTTAGCTTTAAAATGCATTAAGAAATTTTAATAACATCGAGAGATTTATTTCCTAAGGCTAAAATTATATTCATTATATATTTTTGAGAAAAAATAAATAAAAAATCTTGTTACTTGGTTTATAATTCGTTTATTTGGTTTGTTTTTATTTTACTCCTATCTCAATAGTCTTGAATTAAATCCTAATATCCTCCAATAATCCCGATATAATTGAAAATCCTTAAACATGACAATAAAACTATAGAATTAATCCTCAAATTCATAAAATCTAAAAATTTGATATCGATTATATAATAGATTATTAGTTAGTTAAAAAGGTTAATGAAATAAGAAAGAAATTAAAATTGAAATAAATTTAAAAAAATACATGTGTATGTGTCTTGAGTATAATAAATAAATAAAAATAAAGTTAAAATGGCTTTTATATTCAATTCAGTGAAGTCTTGCGCCATTAAACAAAAATATTCAAACAAATATGAAGTTCTTTTAAACATCTTTAGCGCAGATTGGTTAATTTCAAATCAAAGATATTTAGAGCAAATAGAAGTATAGGAGAAAAGCCGCGAACGGCGGACAGGCAAACATATTTTTATTCGTTTATCGAATTTTTCATGTCGTGAAACGTTAAACCTCAAATTTTGAGGCGGATTACATATTTTATTTTTTCGGACTATTACAACGGTTCATTATAGAAAATAATAAATCAAAAATATTTTAAAAACGTGATATCTTTACTAATAATCCACTCATTTCGATAAAACGTTTTTTGTTTTGTTATTAAATTCAAATAATTCTAAAACACGTAATTGGAAAATATAATTTTACCACTCCTCGTAATTTTCGTCCCAGCTTCATTTGTTTGAAGTACGTTGTATAGATCAATTTAAAGTACACTGAGGAGGATACTTTAGCCAAGTTTCATTGAAATTGGTACATTTGTTTAGGCCCTACAGTTTATATCAACACACATCTTCCGGCGGCCATCTTGGAAGGAAAGGGTGGATAGTGGTTTTAAGGTAAGAAGATAATGCACATGTAAATTTTGACTTTGATCTATATTTGATAAAATTTGGTAGTCTCTAAGAAAAACCGCGGACAAAATTTTTTTATTCGATTTTTCAATTTAACCTATCGTCAAACGTAAAACCTTATAATTTTTAGGGGTAGTTAATTTTTTGACTTTTTTTTATCATTACAACGGTTCGTCATTGAAAAAAATAATCCAAAATATCTACAACCCAAGAATGGTCTTGAGTTTAGTACTATGTAAGGAAGTACAGTTTCTTGGTCAATGGTTGCGCAAGAATATGATCTCTCCTTAATTAAATAGAAGCCGGTTATGCCTCAGGAGGGTCTCCCGATCCTAGAGTCAATTCACGGCTTATCAAAGCGATGAAATAATGATCTGTCTGAGCCTGAATAAGGAAATGGGTCCTTGAGAATTGGATCTCGTCAGTTCCTATAATAAATAAATTCCCTAATATAAAATATTGGCTATTTTATTTTTTCAGTTTATTAAAACAAATCAAATTTAGATAACCAATTTATTCTAAAAACCAGTCGTAACCAGTTGGTTGCAGCTCGTTATATACAATATTGATTGTTAGTTAAAATTCAATCATATTTTTATTTTCTGTATCACTAAATGACAACATTCTTTAGTTATCAGCTAAAACTTGATGATTAACATGGAGCCGTCCTTAGAATCATTGTAGATAGCTGAAACATTAAGCTAGGGAGATGAGGCGCAGTTTAGAGAGGGGTATAGAAGACAGTACAGGGACAGACAGACGAGCAGGTGTATTAGAGAGAGGTATGGTGATAGGAGCCTTGGTAGCCTGCTATTGGCTGGGAATATTCTGGATGGCATGGTGGAGTCCTCTAATGAAAGCACATACCTACACATAGAACCCGCTCTTGTATGACTCACCGATATTGCCTCTAACCCTTGGCCTACCGTTCCTGTTTCCATAGTTAGGGCTTCATGCGGACTGTCCTCACTCAACCCCGAACTATTGTTGAATCGAGTGGTCTTATTGCGAAATCCAGATTTCGAATAATGATTTATTTGAAATACTTATCTTCGAATAGTTTAGATTATGGAAAATGAATTAAACTAGCGGATAAAATCAACTCACGACCTTGAGATTGGTAATTTAAGCAATTTATAGTCATTTTATTTAAATTGTTTATTAATTCTATTCTTTTACATTTACCACTTCACAGGAGCGCATCTGGAAAATTTATTGTTAAACAATTTGTTTCTGTGAATTTTTCTTGTTAATGACATCGATTTATTGCTTATGAAGATGAAACAGCAGATCTCAGGACCATTTTCTTTTTAATATGCATTGGACAAGATGAGATGGAGAAAGAAATTGATAGAGCGAATGGCTTGACGTGAAATTTGTATGAACAGTGTATTGCATATACTGTATTTGTCATATAACTAGAATTTTACTATAGAAATGTTTAATGTAGTTGCGTATGGTGTTATTTGAAACATATCACAATTTTTTATTTTCACTTACGTATATATGTAATATTGCGATGATATTGTAGTATTGCGATCAAGAAAATTTTCGAATCTCAGTTTTCAACGGATATACATGTTTTGAGGTACCCTGAGTCCAAATAACCAAGTTTCGCAAAATGGTCTGTGTGCCTGTGTGTTTGTGTTAACAGTCTAGCTCATAAATGAAAAGTAGTACGAAACTGATATTAAGTATTTAAGATTTGTATATAGGCCAGATGTGACAGAAACTATTTTGTTAAAATCGGCTAACCGGAAGTGCCACTTCATATGAACGCTGAAACACATTTCTACAATTTTCTCAAAAACGGCTCTAACGATTTTGATTAAACTTGGTGTATCATTCTATAATTAAGTGGTATTTAATAACATTTAAGTCTTGTCCCTGTTGTTGTCACTTTGCAGGGCTTAAATGCCCAATGTTCATATACGTCTTCCACTAAAGTACCTTAAATGTGGTTTATTTTAAAAAGTTAATCTTTTCGCGTTATTCAGAGTTATAAAAAAATGCTATATATAACTTTTGAAAGACTTTGATAAGTTAATAAAGGAGAAAAAAAATAAAAATGCTGAAAAACCTACGTTGCTATAGACTGTACTGCCTAAATGAATGTATCCATTTCAATGAAACTTCACTAAAGTCATTTTCTCGACACCCTTTAAATTTATCTATATAACGTACTTCAACGAAAACAAGCTGGAAAAAAAGTTACGAGGGATGGTAAAATTAAATTCCGAAAAACTCAAAAAAAGTAGATGTTTCTTGGGGGATATTGTGATAACATGTTTCAATTGCCTGATAAATAAAAGATGTTTCATCGAAAACAAAGCACTATTAGTAGAGATATCGCGATTTTAAAAATACTTTTCGAAGAATTTTGAATTATTTAGTTTGTATTTTGTTTATTTTTGTAGTTTTGCAGATCAGTAGCTTGTTTCGTAGGTTAAATGAGAATCTGTAGTCAAGAAGTTGTGATAGCAGATTATATTACCTTGTCAATTGTTGTTTTAATTTTCCATGTATTTTGAAATTAAGTCTTTTGTTCAGATAGAGTCCAAAGAACCGTACTTGGTTTTTTACAGGGACTAGGTCGTTGTCGATTAGTAAAAAAGGACAATAGCTTTTCATTAGAGAAAAGTAATTCAATTTAATTTAGGATTTGAGCAAATAAATAGTCATTATCTTTCTATTATACAAACAAATTTTTCAGTGACCGGGTCATATTTTATTTTACATATACAAAGGGGGACGAGGTATTCCCCTAGTTATCGATAAAATTATTTATTAAAATTATTAGGTTATATTTTATACATTATTTTTGTTCAAGTACAAACTTTTAAATATAACGAACTACTGCACTTTGATTAAAACTACTGTTCCAATTAAAATTAACTTAGGAGCTCGCGGTACTGCCTCTGGCATGAATTACTGCGATCAATCGCCTTCCTATGCCTTCAAAGAGGTTATTAACGAACTCCTGCGGTATATTGTTTCACAACTCTTCAATAACAGCTGTTTCTAACTTTTCAAGTGTTCTAGGAATGGAATTCTGTCGCCACTATAGGTGCTGGAACAAAACAAGATATTCTCGAAGGGGTCGATATTTCATTGGCACTTCACGAACATGATACGTGCACCAGCAAGAAAGTTTTTTTTTGTGATGCAGAGCCTGATATAGCTCAAACTTCCAAAACAGTTGTCACTGATGATTCTCTCCCTTCCGTTCTTCTGCCAGACACTCCCCACGGTTTCTCTAGAATTCTTCATAAGACACTCTTCCAGTTAGTTAGTTATTCCTGAGGTATTTTTCCCTCCTACTTTACACCCGATTCACTCGTTTCAACGCCTCCTCATACAACTACCCCTTTTCATTACTCCACCAGACTTTTTTCTTTTTATGCTGCATCCATAAGGGCTTTCCTTCTTGTATCTATTGCTATCTCCTTTTCAAAAAAATAAAATCTATCCTCTTTACTGATTTATTTTTAGAGCGAATACTCCAAGTGGTATTCCTGTTCTTTTGTAATTTTAATGTAGTGTAGTTGTAAATTTAACATTTTTCTATTAAGATGCTGGTCGATCTTTTATTAGACCTGATACACTTCAACAATGGATCAGGTAGAAGACGTACCTCTCCAGTGGACTGTTCCGTGTTTTATGTCGGTAGCATTTATTTTTCCCAGCGCTTTGTGAATTCTATACAATTATTGTTAATTGAACATATTTCGATTCTCTATATCTCTATACCTTAGTACATGCTCCTATGTTATGCTGAAATGATCAAAGTAGTTAAACAACCCAAATAGTTTTAAAGTAAAGACATATAAGTTATTTTTATATTTAAAACTACATTTTCAGAAATTTCCATAATCTTAACAATTTCTAATATATAGCATATCTAATAGGATATTCGTTACACAATAATTAGATTGGAGATATTCACAATAAAGATATAATTATTTAGAAACGGAATAGTTTAAATAAATATGGACAAGATGGGCTCATGTTGATGAATACTTATATGCTGCTTTATTAATTCAATTCTATAGAAATAGAATATCGACTATTATCCGAGATCCTTTAGAAGCCGCACTAAAACTTAGTGTTAATATATAGAAATTTTATTTATTCTTCTATTAGTTTCAAGTTATTTTTACTGTGTGAACATAAACCAGTTAGTGGTTTTTATTTATACCCCACTTCAATATTACTGGTTGTAATTTTCCAATAAAAGCCTGATCATAAAAATATTTACACTCACAGTATTGGTTATGTGAAATATCTAAGGGGATATATAGAAATCAATAATGTCGAGACATTGCCCACTGAGAAATTTTTATGTAAAAGAATTTCCTTACACCGGATTGAGGTAAAATATTCTGATAGATTTGGGTCGAAATCAATGGAAAGGCTTTATAGAAGTGGACGGGAGCATTTTATCCCCAAAGAGAGACTAATCTTCCATTGCCTTTAGAAAGGGTAGTATATCTCTTTGCTATGGAGGATAGCTGTATACCTCTTTGCTATGATAAACTGACAGCAAATTCTCTCTTTGAAGCATCCTCATTAACGTCCGCCCGACTAGCCGTATTGCATTAAATGCAAGTATTTTATACATAGGTATTCTGTTGAGATAGGGGTATACAGTGAAAACAAGGATCATTTAGAGTCTAAATTTATCTCGCGTACAGTGAGGATCTGCGTTAAATTAGCAGCTCCGAGAACAGACAAGGCATTAAGTTTATTTTAATGATATTCAATATTTTTTTTATTCTTATTACATTAGTTAAGTTATATAAATTTTTTTTACTTAAGATATCTATCCGCACGAGTGATGATATTGGCAATCGCCAGATTTGTTGCAATAAATAATGATTGGCATTATAGGCATGAGGAAGGATAGTGCCCAACAGCACCTCTTCATAGTCGTTATTTACTTTTTTGATCCAGGTAAGGAAATCTCTCATTCAGCTCCCTTTAAGTCTCCTCTTGTTGGTTATGTCGTAAGTCTTTATGTGAAGTTTTGTAGTTTATGTACAAAGGAGCTCCTGTTATAAATCTTAAAATTTTGAATTGAAATGATTGTAGTTTTTGTAAGTGCATCTTTTTCGCCGAACCATTAATTTGAGAGGTTTATCTCCAGATGTGTTTGAGTAGGTAAGTGTATGTATTTAGTTTTTATCTAAATTTTAATTTCGACTTCGAAGAAAAAGTGAATACAGTATTTGCAGTAGCTTGTTTAAAGTCTGTTGTTTCATTTTGACCTGTGTCCCCAGGTCATCCTTCTGTCAAATATTTTTCCAAATTTTTGCACGTACATTAATGGAAAAAGTTAACGCAATACCTAAATTTCTTCAAACATATCTACAAAAAGTAGATTTTATATTTAATTAAATTACGTTGATAAAATAATTTAATGTTTCCGAAGAAGATAATCTAAATCAGGCTAAAACGCGTTTTTGGAAAACACTTAAATCGTTATTTTGAGATTAAACAAAATTTTTTCTTTATAATTTAAAGAAAAATGTTAATGACAGCACCAAAGAATATAAATAAAAACTAACGGGCAATTTTATTAGTGTTCTTTTGTACTGATATTAAACATTTTCTTTTTTTATCTTCTCACACTAATGACCGCAAAACTTCTAACGAATACAAACCAATAGGTATAGTTTTATTCGTAAACTTTTATAACTTTATTAAAAATTTTCTTTTAAAATCATCTTACAAAAATGACCCAATACCATATAACGGATATAAGCCAACTGGAACAGTTTTACTCGTATTCGTTTGTACTGTTATTAAAAATTTTCTTTTTAAATCTTCCTACACTAATGATGACAAACCACATAACGAAAACGAACCAACAGTTTTACTCAATTATAGAGGAAAATATATCCCAAATTATATTAGTATTCACAATGTAAGATGTGAAGTACACCGATATGTTCCATTTCTAATACAGTGTCGTAACTGTTTCCGATTAGGTCACCCGACCTCTTAGTGGAGAAGAACAATTCTTAGGTACTATTTCGGTGTGAAAAAAAACACACGAAGGAAGAATATGCTACCTATATATATATATATATATATATATATATATATATATATATATATATATATATAAATAAATATATATATTAAAGAACTAATCGCTACACAAAATTTAATGAACCTAGAGGAGAAAAATTATTTAGAACTACCATCGAAAATTCGGCTAAACATTGATGCGTCTTACTTTAGTGAATAATATTCGCCAATGAAAAAAATATTTGTGCTGAAGTTGCATTTAACATAGCCAACATCGATAATAATGGAGACTGGAAGGTTTATGAAGATCCGTTTGGATTCAATCACTTAACTATATACCTAACATTTCTTAAACAAATTGATAAAATCAAAATCATTCCTCTTCTTTGATCTAGTAGAAAATGGTTAATTTAGTCAGTAAACTGAAATTAATTCGAAGCTACTGCCAAATTACAAAGCTCTGCCTTATGAGATTCACTAATTTACGCAGACTTTATTAATTACCTCAACGAAATAAATACCCAAAAATTTCCAAAATACAAACCGTTTTACAAAGATAAATATAGTAGAAATTGGTAGGACAAAGAATGCTCGTTTCTCCCTCAAAATAGGTAAAATGCTAAGAACATATTAGTAATAGCCTTCCATGGATAACCTCTAAAATTATCAAAAGACAGATTCATTCAAATTTTAAACGGAGCTAAAGCTTAAAGCTTATAGACCACAAGTCATTAAGACCATTGAAATTACAAAAAAGTCAATTTGTTACATCAACATTAGGCAATACAAATCTAGTTACTCCATTTCTTTTTATAAACTACACAAATTCAGTCTCTGAGCCTTTTAGTTGACAGAATGACTAATTCAAATGTCACAAATTTTGAGTAATGTCATTTTAGTGATATTTTTAGTTAAAAAAAGTCGTCAATACAGACAGTGAGTAAGTTGATTCCGGAGTAGGTGATTGCAGTGTTGAAATACAGATTTTTTGTAACAACAGTGAATTAAGGTATAATTTTTGCCACTAGAAATATCATTAAAATTAACAATAAAGAATGTTGAGATTGGGGTTAGTCATTCTGTCGACCGAAAGGCTCCTCGTCTATAGATATTCCTAGAGAGATTGGAAAGTATTTCTGAATATTTAATCTATAAATGATTATCGATTGTAGGAATATTATTTATTTATAAACTGTTATAGCCCATTGTAAAATTTACTAAAATGAAATAACGAAATTTTCATTGTCTGCCATGTGTAGTTTAAAAGTTGCAACGCTAATTATAAATTGGGATTTTACAAAGGAAAAAATCATCAAATTATTCACTAATTTAATTTTCAAAAAGACTACTTGATGATTTTTTGTAACAAACGGCCAATAAATACCTAATTACTTATATATATATATATATATATATATATATATATATATATATATATATATATATATATATATATATATATATATATATATATATATATATATATATATATATATATATATATATATATATATATATAATATCGTGTCTAAAGTTATTGAACTATAGTAAATGTATTTAAGGTTATAAACATATCTAAGAAATATTTTTACATTTCACTTCTTCTTTCACTTCTTCGCTTCTTTGTTTCGGTACAATAAAATAGTATTTTAAATAATGGCTTTGGTTTGATGGTTTGATGACTTGATTGGGTTGATTTTAAATAATTTTTTTTTTTTTAAACTTGGAAAAAATTTAAAAGTTTACATTTATTAAGAAAATTTCCTGGGCAACATGTGATTTACGTTAAATAATGTTAGTTTTCTGAAACTATTATTTACATTTTTTTCGTCACTCTCCGTTACCTTCTACAACTTTATTTATATTATTGTTTATAAAATCCCTCGCTTTCCAACGATGTATTATACGTATACCTTCTGACTGTTATTTCCGAAGATCCATTTTCAACCTGAATAAGCATTTCTTTCTCTCCAATTTCCAATTATCATATTCTCTCAAATATTTATAGATTTTTTAAAATTACTGTAAATAAAAGAAAGTTAATTTTTTAAAATTAACCATATTAAAGGTACTTTAGAGGAATACGTTTATGAACATTAGGCATTAAAGCCATGTAAAGTGACATCAATGGGGAGAAGACCTAAATGATATTAATGAACACAGAATTATACAATGATACTCCGAGTTTAATCAAAATCGTTACAAGTGTTTTTGATAAAATTGTAAAAATTTATTTCACCGTTGATATAAAGTGGCACTTCCGGTTAGCCTATTTTAAGGAAAAAGTTGTCGTCACATCTAAAGCTTATACATATCTTAAATACGTAATATCAGTTTATCAATATCAATATAGCCCAAATGCGAGTCTTGGTCTTGCGCACTCAGCCTTGGTCTTGGTCTTGTGCAAGAGTCTCACAATAGTCTTGCAGTTACCTATTAGACTATTACTATAGATATATTACTGTAATTTTTCAGATATGAGAAACCTAACTAAGCCTTTATGAAAAATTGGAATAGTTAAATGCAAAAGTATATTGCTTATAACAATTCTTTACACATGTTAACTAAAAGTGTCAAGTATTAGTAATTATTTTGCTATAAATTTTATTCACAAAAATGATTTTTTTTTATCAGTCTTGGTCTTGCAACAGTCAGGCGCTTTTGGACCGATTTTGAGCTCTACTAAACAGACCCAGACCATTTTGCGGGACTTGTTTATTTGGAATCAGGGAGGGAACCTCAAAACGTGTATTTCCATTGAAAACTCAGATTCAAAAATTGTCACGATCGCAATACTTTCCCTTACTATATATTACATATATAGGTAAGTGAAAGTAGTTCCCTATAAAAGAAATATGTCACAGACTATCAAATATCAGTAAAACAAAAACAAATAATATATTATCTATTAATATTGTTGAATGATGCAAAGAATTTATAGATCTGTTCGCCCCTCCACCAATTGGTTAGAATCCCGTTTGACTTTGACGAAGTTGGTGATATTATTCTGAATAGAGAAAACATTAATAACAAAAGTTACGATTTAATTATCAATAACAACGCCGACGAAACTACATGTAATAATACGCCTAGGGAGTTACATAGTGACAAAGTATATTGTCGGGTTTCTCATTACTACAATATATCTAATAATACAGCACCAGGCCTAGATAATATTCACTACATAATATTAAACAATCTAACACTATATGGTATATTTCAGGGATATGTAAGTGAAATTAAAAAAAAAATACGTTAATATATAAATTTAAATTAACTAAGGAAATTATCTTTCCTTCTTTTCTTCTACACCTTAGGGCTAACGGCCCTCCGGCGTTAGTAAGAAAAGGGTTGAGATGGACACAGACAGAGTGACCCCGTACGTGGCAGTGTGTTAGTGAAATAGGGATGGGAGGGGGGAAGAGGAAGATAGACTGGACCGGCCTCGGAGAGTGAGTGAGAGGAGCAACGGTCTCTCTCAGATCGGGAAAAGCAATTTGTCGCCATGGCAACTGTTACCTCGGGCGAGTCTTGTCATAGGCTTATCAGTCTTTGGCTACTCTAGGCCGAAATTAGATCATAGCAACTGAATCTCAAAACCCTGCTACATAAAAAGCTTCATATGAAATACAGGAATAAGGATTTGCAAAAACAACAGGAATATTTTATAAATTTTATTATCTACAAATCTTAAATTCCCAGGAAGTCAAATATTCACTGATTATATACAAAGGCATGCATGTGATGGATGAATAGAAGTGGGTAACGAACATCAGAAAGAACATTAGAATTATACAAGAAATACAACCAGAAATAAAATAAAATAGTCCATGGTATTACCAATTAAATGAAAGATAGATGGCTTATAAAACTCAAATATATTTAATTTTTATCTTATTAAAACATCTAATATAATTTTTATTTAATAAATAATATTTTTATAGAATTAGTAAGGACTTGAATTAAGTTAGAATAACTAAAATCAAATATTCGATCCTTAAGTCCTAAATTATTTTTTCTTTCACTAACCTTTCAGCTATTTAGGCCATTGCAATGAAAAAACAAAACAACTTATTTTAAAAATAAAAGCTTTGGGATTAATTTGATTATATCATACATAAAAAAAAGTTAGATAGAGGAATTAGCCAAAGTGATTTTGTTTTAAAAATAAGTTGTTCTTTCTCTAAATGGTCTAAAGTGTTGTGAGAGAAAAAATCTGGTGTGTCCACTCACACGACTTTCCTAACTATTTCAGAAGTTTTTATATATTTACATATGTCCATCAAGAAACAAAAACAAATTTAATTAGCTTTATTTTTCTGAAAATTGATCAAAGAAAAGATTAGAGTGCGATTTATTCGATAAACTAAAGCAATGTAAACCAACCGATTTAAATTAGATCAGTGTAAAAACTTCAATACCTTCTAATATTGCTGTTTCTGTTAAAAGTAGAGAAAAAAGTGAAGCTTTTGGGATGCGGGCAACAGATTTTTTTAATTTCACTTTTTAGCTATCTTTTTTTCTTTCATTCACCCCTTTCTGACACCAAGATATGAACACGTAATCTTACATTGGAAATTGAATAGCTGTAATATCGTTAATAGTTGTCTGAAATAAACAATTTTTATATAGTTTTGTAGGAAATTTCATTACCTTTCTAAGGCATCAGTATTCAAACCCTAAAAAATAAAAAAAAGAAGCAATAAAATTGATATAGTAGTTCCCGAGAAAATTTTGGCACAGACAGACAGACAGACCAATGGCTAAAAATGTGTTTTTCGGACTCAGGGGGCTGTAAAACGTACAGATCCTTCAAAAACCGCATATCGGAAATTTGACCCGATTGCATTACTTTCCTTACCTATTATAGATAGAAAAGTAAAAAAACGTCTGCCAAGTAAGGCCAGTACAGCTTTCTCGCCATTTTCAGTGGTTCCACACTTACCTTTATGATATAAGCGATATCTCAAGGTCAATATATATATATATATATATATATATATATATATATATATATATATATATAATATATATATATATATATATATATATATATATATATATATATAATTAAATCTTTAGAGAAAGCCATTCTCGAATAACAATCCCATAAAATTCGCGGATTCGATATCACATATTGATCATCATCGAAAACGAAGATACGATATAGTTCAACATTTTCCTTTGCATTAAAAAAAAAAAAAAAAAAAATGACGATCTAAAACGATTCTCAGTACAATATGCATGAACACATTGTACTTAATCTGTATGTTTACAATCGTAAAATGTATAGAAAAAATCCATTGAAAACATTCGATTATTAGTTTGTTTGATGTAAACAAAACTAACATTTTCCAGCAGTCAGAACAAAACTAATTTATGGTAGAATATAAGAATACGACTGATCATTAATTTACCAAGTTCATGAAAAGAGAGCAGATGTCATTAACTTAAAATTAATTGACATCTGCTTCTTACTCTTCAACAATAACTAATTCAAAAACTGTCCGATACCTAATTTAAAGTTTAAGGAAGGAAATCGAAACTACAAAAAAACTGGTTCAAATTAGTTAGAAAGAAACGAGAAACAGACAAAACAATGCAATCTAAATTAAATTATGGAATGAAGTCTAAAATCATATAAAACTCACATCACAAAAATATACAAATTCAACTTTTCCATATGTACAATGCCTTCTTCATCGCACAGCCATTATATGTATAATAATTATTTGTATTAACTTTAATTGTTAATTAGATTTTAATGAAATTTACACTAAACAATTTGTACACTATTTCGAAAATTTTCCCCAATTCTGGATACAATAAAACGAGCCATTATAAAAAAAATAAAAAACATTTTGTTTGCAGATCCCGAAGTGAAAGGATATTATATAATGAAATTAATTCCTACTTGATCATTTATTTATTAATCGCTAAATGCTCTTCAATTTTGCTTATCAAGGAAAATACGTTATCGAATACATCATGTAGCATCGTTATTTTTCCTATACCCACCTTTCTTTCAACCTTGAGCCAAATCGAACGAGCCATTTCTGATATATTGGCATCTCTAAGAAAAAACATTTGCGCCTGCGCAACCTGTATGAAACGTAATAAAATCAATACTGTATGAAATGTAATAAAATCAAAGCACCATGAGGTTTGGGTCACATGAAGCTATGTTTTTCTATTTTCTATTAATACTTAATAATATTTGTTGTCTCTTTTTTTTTAATTTGCTTTAAATTATTTAAAATATAATGTTCTACATGTACCATCGTTTGGCACTATGTACCATATTCTTTTTGAAGAGTATAATTGTCACGAACGTAGTATATAAAGATCTTGCTTATATTATTATAGCAAAAAGGATAGGATGGTTCTGTATTGAAGATCTAAGAATAATATTTTTCAACTAATATCAATATATTCAAAACTCGTATTCTGTCTTTTAAATCTTCTTTACAACTCAAGGATCAATTATAAATGAATTGTTAACCTATCATAAATTAGTATTACTTGAAGTACAGTATATCATTTTTTTTTAAACTTATTTTCTCATTATACAGGGTGTTTCAGTGATAAGTGGCAACTGCAACAATGAACTAAAGGGCCTCAAAACAAGAAAAAAAATACTTCTGAAGGTATGTTCGCCACTGCTTTGTTTAGGAGATATTCACACCTAAAGATTTTCGTTGTTATAAATTATTTAGGTTATATAAATTAAGTAAAACTTATTTATTTGTTCTGACTACTTTATTAATTAAATGTAAACATTATAATTCTTATTAAATGTTGTTCAAAGTGTTTTCATTGAGCATTAAGACAGGCTCGGCATTTTTCTTCAACAGCAGCAGTGGCAGAACGGCACTGGATATTTGTTGTTGTTTCACAAGATTCAATTATCCTTATTCGTAAGGAATTAATGTAATTTACTGGACTTGCTCAATCATATCCTATATCCCATATCCCAATCAATGAATTGGTCGTGCAGTGCCAGTGGCTTGGCCTGCATGCTCTCCAGACCTGACACCACTGATTTTTTTTTGTTTAGGATGACATTAAACAAAAAAGTCTATGAAGGTCCAGTCAATGCCCTTAATTCCTTACAAAGAAGGAAAATTGAGTATTGCGAAACGATAAGTACCGTTCAGCCACTGCTGTTGTTGAAGAAGGATGCAGAGCCTGTCTAAATGCTCAAGGAAATCGCTTTGAACACCATTTAATATAATGTTAACGTTTATATTTAATTAATAAATAGTTTTATTTATTTCATATAACATAAATAATTCATAACGACGAAAACCATTATGTGTGAATATTTCCTAAACAAGGCTATTGCAGACATACCGTCAAAGGAAATTTTTTTCCTGTTTTGAGGCCCTTAATTTATTTTTGCAGTTTGGCCACTTAAACCTGAAACACTCTGTATAAACATTGTTTGTTATTTTTCAATTAAAAAAATTACAAATAATGTACATATCGGGGACCTCATACAAATCAACTATATTTTAAGAGGGTAACAATGTATTGATAATTAATCCTTGAATTGTATAAAGGTTCTAAAAAAATCTTTAATTTGAAAATATATCTCGAAACGTCAACTTGGTACGATATGGACAAATAAATTAAATATGCAGGTCACAAAGAAGTTATATTGACCACTGCACTAGTATACTGACAAAAATATGTAGCACACAGAGTCATAATATTTTATATTAATTTTCGGTAGTTAGTATTAATTACTTAAGTGATATTGATAAGATTTATTAAGTAGGTAGGATGCCAAATGAAAATTAAAAAAAAATGAACTTATATTGGATTTTTTTTCTCAATCACTCAAAATGACCTGTTACCTGATATAAACGATTGTTTCCTTTTTTTTTTTAATTCAATCTATGTGTAACAAATATTTTAAGATGGAGATAACCGGAGTAATCAGTGAAATTGCAGGTTTCTTTGCTTGCCAAGTAGGGACTAAATATTTGACAGTATGAAAATGAGTTAGGGAATTAGTTGTTCTGGAATCGTAGCAGTCCCGTTCATCTATTATTTGCAACTGAAGCCCAACTGTTGTTACTTTTTGCAGGGCCCTTGTCAGTTACTAATTAGCCCTCGGCTCTAATGGTTTCTCATGCATAATGAGTTGTAATCGAGATAATATAGTCTGCCATGTCCCGGATAAATCCGCTTGATATTTCCCAGTCGGTCAATATTAGGCGAAATTCCACTTATATTTCAAGTTTAGTCAATATTGAGAAATCATCAGTAAACATTTTATTTTCACTAATTAAATATATCTTTTGTTCTTCAATTAAATCCACAATTCGTTAGAAGTCTCTTTACCTCAAATGTATGTACTTACAATTAATATATACACAATGTATTAGTGTAGGTAGCAACCTCCTTTTACATTTCCTTATTTTAATTAGTCTCAAAATTTTGTTTGGAACTGGACTTGAAAACGAATTCAAAATTACTTCTCGGAATATATTTTTTTTACATATTGAGGTTTTATAAGAATTATTACTAACTAATACATTCATACAAGACATGTCTACTATTAACATGAACGAAAATACGCTTATAGGAGGCTCAAAATAAGCTAGATGAGGGATTTTTTTGTTTAAAAATATATTATATAATATTTAAAAATATATAAACTTCTGATAGATAAGAGTGAAGAAATTAAGTTAAAAATAAGATTAACTTGATAATATAGCTACTATGTTAACTCGAAAAACAAAGAAAAAATATGAGTAGAAAAGAAATATATAACATCCAACATATTTCTTTTTCACTCATGTATTTTTCGGGATGATTATTAACTATTTATTATCAACTGAACTAATTCTAAAAAAAAAAATTATGTATATAGGTATGATTGTGTTTAGAAGTTTCTTTTTTATGTTATTGTTTACTTTTTTTTTTCTTTTATTTACTTTCTTCATTAGTATTATTTATTTACTTTTTATATTTATAGTTATTTCTCTATTATTTGTATATATTATTTGAAGGAGAACACTTAGCCCTAATACTTATAGCCCTCCAGCAGTGGCTGATTGTATTATTATTCAATAAATAGATAAAAAAAAAAAAAAAAAGATTTGAACTCAATTAGAGTTTTCGCGGAAATAATCACAACCCATATTAGTGAACATTCCCCGAATTTCGTTAGGAATTTATGTGATGAAAAATGTTTCAAATAATCCCTTTTTTCCCCTTGCATTATAGTATTATTTTCAGTTAGTTGCTTCCAGCTAGTGTGGGGTGTTTTACATGCGTCAAACAGGGATATTGCTACAATATTATATTAGAATGGGGCGAGAGAATTAAATTTTTAAAATGAAATTTGCATAAAATTGAAATCATTAGAATGAAAACTTAAGGAACTTCTTGCTTGAATAACAAAACATTTAAATAAAATATTATGTTAATTAATATTTTAATTTTACCTAACTGATTTGTGTTTTGTCTTCTCATTTCAGTTTTGTCATTTCCCTCTTTTTTTTTTTTTTTTTTTTTTGTTGTAGAGAATTTAAATAATTTTATATGAGTACTTCTGATTTTCTAGGATTACTTTTGATTTCTTCGAAAAACGATGTTTTTTATTGGGGGGTGGGGGAAAGGTCGGTAATAATTATTTTTAACTGCTTACAATTAACAGCATAAGTAGAACTGCCATTCAAGAATTTAACATCGCAGCCATTGTCACACTTACACAGAGATATCGAGATCAATAAGTCGGTGTGCGAGTCATATGATTTTTAAAAAATATTTTGTAATAGGTTAAAAAAAAAAAATGAATAGAAAACAAAACAAAAATGAAAAAGACAAATGCTCTTTTTTATTGCTTCTTCAGCGAAATTAATAAATAAAAGCGACACTGGATAAAATAAATATTATTGGTCATAAATATATATTTTTTCTGGATATAGTGTTTTATAACTGGATATAATAATCCATGCATCTCATAAGTGAGTTGAGAATCAAATCAAAAGGTTCAATCAAATCAAAATAAAATGTTATTTTATCTTTTTTTATTATTAGGTATTTATGAGCAAAAGTTGTTTATAATTTCATTTAAATAATTACAGTAATAACATTAAAAGAAAAAAATAAGAGGAAAAAGAACTGAGTTATGGCGAAGTAGCGTGAAAGAAGCCCGGAATATATTCAAATTTTTAAAATCAAGTTTGTCATGAAATTCATTCATTATAGATACGGTTAAAGGATTATTAAGACTGACTTAGGCAAATAAAATTATACAATGCTTGTGGTAGGTTACGCCCCCTTGTCGCGAAGCAGTAATTCGAGCGGTTTTAATAATTATAATTAGTCAGATTTTTGGCTTGAGGTCGCACGCAATTTCGGCCCTTACACCCCACTTAGGGCAAAATTGAAAATTGCAGCTCCTACCTGACCAGGCCGTTGAAATTAATTAAATCCCTTACATACCATCCTCCCCTACCAAGATTGTACCCTTGATTATGACTGCAAATTACTTCAATCCAGTTGCCTTTATTACGTCCATTATACTCTATGTCACCAGCTTGTCTGGAAGTCTTCGATTAACCAGTAATGAGAATATTTTAAAGCAAAGAATTTTTTGAAAATTATGAAAATTAATATATATTACAATGTTCTGATATATATATATATATATATATATATATATATATATATATATATATATATATATATATATAGCTTAAATATATATTTTAAAATATGATATTTAAGGATCGATTACAAAAAATTTAATATATATATATATTTATTAAAAATTGTTTTAATCGATCCTTGACTATTATATATTTAAATTATTTATTCTAAACGTGTATTAGGTTATTTAGTTGTAATTTAATAAACTACATTATATAATTTTAATATTTATTCATTATATTTGAAGAAGTATCGATCCCATTTTTTTTTCTGTTTTTCTTTCATACAAACAATGGATTCTCGTCAGTACTGGAAAACAATTAACCATCATTGTCACAAAAATACAGGTTTATATATGTTTGAACCGGTAGCTTCGGATTGATCTTACTGTTTTTAACTACGAAATGGATTTTTTTTCGTTACGAAATTGGAAGAAGAAACCACCGGTAAAATTCACAGTTAAAACTGCTAAAATAGACTTTCTAAACATATTGTTTATGTTGTTGTAAGTTTTGACTGACATTTAAGTTTTTCGTGACACTTTAGTAAAAAAAAATAAAATACGTCAGTCAAAAACTAGCGGACTAACTCATCTGATATGTTCCTCAAACCTTTCGATTATTCTAATTATTTATTTATAAAATAATCATACGCCCGACTCTGTTAGTTGGCAGCCTATTGTACCCATTTATTACAAAGTCAACAGAAAAACGACTAGAAACGGTTCGAAAAGAAATATTGGGAAAAATATTAAAAGGAACGTCATTGCAAAGATCAAAGGCATCAAGACTTCACGATAAGTTAAATATTAGAGAAATGACAAATTTTATCAATCAACAAAAACGGTAACAAATTCTTTATCAGTCTCATTGAACCATATAGACCTTTAATTTTAGTTTAAGTGTAAAGCTAAATCTAAAGCTTTGGAACGGCTAATTGTAATCATATTTGCTTAAGATATTCTAGGTGACAAGATAAAAATCACATCAATTATTTTAGAAAACGTGAGCTGAATCTCAGTTTTTTGGCAAATAAGCCTCAATTTAATTAGTGTGGATTTAAATCATATTATACGAGAATTCTTTTCTAAAAGTGGGGAGCCTATAGTATAGTTGGATGATGATAAAAAAAAAATCGCTAATACTATTGGCGAATAGCGCAAATGCTATTGGTAGATCATAAATATTATATTAATGTTTTTTAAATATTTTTTTATCAGGGAAATGTTAAGATGATTAATAAAGCAAACAAATTAACTAGTTGGTTTTATTTAACTCAGTTTTCCATAATCAGCCTAGATCAAATGAGGCTTTAGCGAAATTTTTGTAACAATAAATCCTATTTATTTTCATTTTTATCACCGATTTGTATCGGTCAACCGTCACTTAACGTTTATAAATATTCTTATTGTTAAAATCCTCGATTGCTAAGTAGCAATTTTTATTTATTATATGTATTTTTAAAAATATGATATCTGTATAATTTTTTTTAAAAAATGTCTACCCTCTTGTTCCCGATAGCACATATGTGGGTATTCCCAACAGGTGTGAGTTTAAAAATGAAGTCAAAAAAAGAAGCAAATTTTTCCAAATTTGCTACTTGAAAAGAAGATTAGATCCTTCATAAGGACATATACATTGTCAAATTATCCTAAACTCTTCCTTTGTATTAGTTTATTAATTCTTACTGATGTAAATGATTATTCTGACTCATTGTAATTATATTTATTCACTTGATCACTCAAAAGTTAGTATTGAACATAGGAGAACATCATCACAACCATAGTAAATTAATTAATGTATAACTAGCCAATTTTCAGGAGATCAAATCAAGTTTTAGATATAACTTCCATTCAACTTATATTTTTGTTCATAAGACCTTAATTAATTAGAATTTGTTTGTATATATAAATTAGCACAGGTCCTGTATTAAATACCATAAATGCAATTTTTCACATTCGTTACGTAAACGATCAGCAATAATATTATCCCCAGATCTCTCATTTTCTTAAGAGTCTTAAAATTAAAAAGAAAAACTTACTAAGCACATTGCACATCACAAGCGTTTATTCGGTTTTAGCAAAAGTCTAGAATTTCATGAAAATTTATCAAAAGAATAATTTTTTTCAGTTTTATTTTTAAAGAGATAACATCAATGATTTTTATATTTTGACTTTTCAAATAAATATTGTATGTATGTTTTTTTTTGGTTCTAAATGGAGTACGGATAGATGCCATGCCGTGATGTCTCAATATTTATAGACTGTAGATGCTAAAATAAAATAAACAAAATATTATAGTTTTAAGTCGGGCCACTGGTATTGTTCTACTTAGTATAGATTTTCTAATAATGTGCGGTTATACAATTTTGCGTTTGCATTTTCTCTAACGTTCCATCTGTTCCATGCATTAATACTGGTTTAAATGAGAGCCACTTCTATTTCAATCCAAGAACTGAATTAATAAGTGCCAGGTTCTGTTAGCGTTTATTATTGAACAAATGGTTTCACAAATTGCTCTGCTGCTACAGAGAGTTTTTGAAATTAAGCAGGAAATTAGATTTTTTTTCTTACAGTGATTATTTATCACATCACGCACTACTCTTACGATTAGTTACATTATAGCTGACGAATTTAGCTAATATTGGAGTTCTGATAATGACTGAATGAATGATCAGATGAATTACTAAAATTGATGTCATGCATTAAATATGTTGCAGACAGATACCATTTCATCAATAAAATTAAAACTTAAATCCATCCTATATTGATACAATAACAAATTCTAAATCTGTTCTAGAAGCGTTAAGTCAATTTGTAAACTACATAGGTTTTAAATTATAAAAAATAAAGGATGTTAGTAAATGATCCAACTAAATAATTATTTAGAATAATTACTATTTAAAGTTTTGTCCAATGGCATCTAGTGAAAGCCCTGTATAAAAAAAAGAATACTAAAATGACTTTTTCATTATAAATAGGCGGTTTTTTATAATATCCTATTTACCACCTTGATGTAGGATCTGTATGTATGATACCTGTATGGTATGTAGGATCTGTCGATACAGTTTATTGTATACCTAGATTGAGATGTATGGTTAGAGTAGGAAGGTGTGTGAAAAAAACAATATTGGAACACAGTAGATTAGTGATAGTGATAGAGAATAGGGCAGGAAATAACATATTTATAATTGCCTATAAAATATGAGGCTCTCGTACTTATTAACGTAACTACTAACGAGAAACGATTTATTAAATATACGTGAATTATAAATTTCAAAGTACACACATCATGATTATTCGTCTGCTGGAAATTTTATATATTTTACAAGTAAAATTTTATATATTTTCGCTGTTATCACTCTACTGTGCAACAGTGCCATCGGATAGTAGATGCTATCTCTATGATTTTTGAAAAAAAAGGAATATTGCTCTGGCGTCTTTTTCGACATAGAGAAAGCATTTGATAGTGTCCGGCACAAGGGCCTATTATGGAAACTAAAACCGCACTTACCTTCCACGTATTTTTTAATTCATCAATCCTACTTTCTTAATAGATTTTTCTGTACTTCCGTAGACTCTTCTGTATCTTCCTTCTTTCCCCAACACAAAGGCATACCACAAGGTAGCGTCTTAACCCCAATCCTCTATTCTATATACACTTCTGATATCCCTGAGCACCCTAATACCACCATTTATTGCTTCGCTGACGACACTGCTATTCTAACTTCACACAAAAATCCTACTATCGTATCAATTGCCCTACAAAACCATCTTCATGATCTTGAAAAGTGGTTTGAAAACTGGAGAATCAAAATTAATAGTACAAAATCCACTCACATTAGTTTCTCTCTTAGGAAAGCCTCATGTCCACCCATAACGATTGCCAATAATCCAGTGCCTTCAAAGAACTATGTACGGTACCTTGGACTCTACTTAGACAAAAGAATTACTTGGAACATACATACGAAATTAAAAAGACAAGAACTTACCAGACGATGTAGCCAACTTTCACATCTTCTGGACTACAGATCTTCACTTAACTTACGAAACAAGCGACTTATCTACAACACCTTACTGAGACCAATATGGACATATGGATCAGAACTTTGGGGTTCAGCAAAACAAACACACATAAACAAAATACAAACAGCACAATAAAAATTTTTACGAAAAATTGTTAACGCACCTTGGTACATTTCAAACACTACTATACATAACGACTTAAACACCCCGACAGTAAAATCCTACATCCACAACAAACACACTACATTTTATTCTTCAACCCAAAATCACTCCAATCCTCTGGTTCTTTCTATCTCCTGCTCCCTGTTACCTGAGCAATGAAGATTAAGAAGAAAATTGCCAAGAGACCTACTGCATCAATAAAAAAAAAAATCAAGCAGTTACACCAAGACAATACAAATACAACAAATTTGCTAGATGCGCAGCTGCGCAGGTGCAAATTGTATAAAATAAAATAAATAAATAAATACAATTTTACAGGTATACTACAAATAAAGACTTTATAATAACCACATATACATGATAAATAATAAAACAACAAATACAATATAAAATAGTAAACGTTTTGAATAATTTATATCTAATAAATAATAATAAATAAATGAAATCATAAACAATAACATGAATAAAACTGACCAAAATATATTAGACTGATCATTATCTATGGTAATATTAATTATTGTATGGGATTTAAGTGTATGAGTAGCTTATTTCCAAAGTCAACTACAATCGATTTTTTATGTGATAGGAGTGTCGAATGGTACGTTAAAACGTCCGATAAATCCAATAATACAATTATTTTTCTGTCAAAAACAAACCTAAATATTAAAAAAAAATGTGGGATGAAAATAAATTTATTTCCAAGACCAGCTTATTTTTTCCAAACAATCTGATGACATATTTAAAAATAAAATCATAATTAATGAAAAGTTTTTTTAACATTTATGTTCTAATGAAAATTAAAAACTAAGTTATTTTATGGTAACATATAAACAAAGAAGAAATACCTATTTTATTTTACAGTTTTAATAACTTTTTTCTCCTCGAATCATAGAAACAGCTATCAGTATTTTTTACTTCCAATTGCCTATATATGCATATATAGTAAGAGTATTGCTATCGTGAAAATTTTCGAGTCTGAGTTTTCAACGGAAAGACATGTTTGAGGTCTCCTGAGTCCAAATAACCAAGTCCCGAAAATGGTCTGTGTGTTGATTGAAGAATGGAGTGTGTCCGTGTTTGTGTGTGTATGTATCTGTTTAGCTCAAAAACGAAAAATCGTATGAAAGTGTAATTGCATATTTAAGGTATATATAAGCTTTCGATGTTACAGCAACATTTTTGTCAAAATCGGAAGTGGTACTTTACATAATCGATTTAACACAGTTTTAATATTTTCTCAAAAACGACTTTAACGGTTTTGATTAAACTCAGTATATCAGTGTATTATTAGAAAGTTTTTAATACAATGTAGGTTTTATTCTCATCGATGTTCTCTATCAGGGCTTAAATGGCTAATTTTCAATATTGGCTTATTCTAAACTATTACTTTTTATTTCAAATAATTAACCATATCACATTATCTTTCATATAAAAAATAGTTAAATATAAGATATACAAGAATTTGATAATCAACTACAACAAAAATAAGAGATCGTAACGGATAATAGCTATAATAGAGGAATCAAAGAAATACGAGCTTGGCCGAGCTCACCCAAAAGATTACAACAGGCTTTCATACGCAATATGAGCTATATATAAAATACAAACTCCGACGATATCAAGTTTATATACATATGCGGTTTTCATAAAGCCTATCGTTTTTATTATTTAATATTTAATTGTATAGAATACAGCGATATAAAAATTAAAAATTTTCTACATAATGGTATTTAAACAAATAAAAATGTCCACAATGAAATGTAAATAAATATAGTGTCTATAATTTTTTCCTTTACTTCCTCATTTTCGAAAATACTTATTTCTGCTAAGAAGAGGTTGGTTAGTGAAAGTCGTGTGATGCGCTCACCAGATTTTTTTGTTCAAAACGAAAAGATTAATTTGTTCCAAAAGCACACCTATGTAACTTAAACTGATATGTTTTTCAATTACTACTAAAATCATCGGTAATTATTGGAAACATACGCTACAAATAAAAAAATTCTTAAGTTATTATTGAATAAAATATTGCTTTTGATATTACAAATAAAGAGAAATATAATTTTTTTCGGTTTTTGGAAAATTTTCACTGATAATTTGGGTTCACTTTGGAAATCAACGACTCATACAATATTTTCTATTGGCTAGTATTTTCCACACACATATACATATATATATATTTGTATATTATATTAAATCAACAATAAAGTTGATCTTTCCATTCTATTCTACTTTCTATATTTTTTTCTTTGTTGATCCTTTCTGAAGAAATACTAAGACGTTCTTAAATGAATCGACTCTTCTAGCTTGTCTTTACCAGCCAGCTGCTATTGATTGGAGGACGAAGAGTGTTCAATAACTCGTTCATGTGGAACACAGAGGCATCCCTATCGACTGTATGAAAGGAAAGTCTCCCCTCAAGACGATCTGGGACGATCTGCCTTAAAAGGAGGTTATCATGCTAGAAGGGTATATGGGCTATCAACTGGGGGGAGGGCACTGCTTGGCACAGAGCTCCGTGTCGCTCACCTTTATCGTAAACTAATGTTTCTACTTGAGGACATTGCCATCAGCTTTTTATCTTTACTCCCTTTACCTGATATATAAGTGTAGCAATCATTATGGCGGGTTTATAGGCTTTTCAGACAAGACCTGTGCCTTTTCAACGCATGCGACATAATATTTATGTTTACTGAGTATTTTATGGCCTTATAATTAATCTTATCTGAAAGACGTAAGAAAACTCTTGGGAAATAAAATACGAATATAAAAACATGTACTTGATTTTGACACTTTTTATTTTTGTGTAACTACAAAAATAATAAGAAAATATAAGGTAAAATTGTATAGGAGTAGCCGGGGTGGCCGAATAGGCTAAAGCGAGTGCACAGCAACGCGAGTTGAATGGCAACCGGATTACAGATTTGAGAAGATTGAAAAAAGTACGCGGAGGCGAATGGCAGGAGGCAGGAAAGAACAGGAAAAAAAATGTAAAATTATATACATACTATGTAGATAAATGTTTCTATGATATATGATTAAAAAAAAAAAAACTTTTTAAAGAATAATAATGCCGATGACACATGCATCCTATCCGCTAATAAATATTGGTCAACTGTATCCAAAACTCTCTAATTGCATATCACAGACTAGACTAGATATTGCATATCACAGGAATGGTGTAAAACTGAAGAATTAAAATAAATTCAAGTAAATCCCATCAAATTACCTATATTCTTACTTGGTCGCAAACCTATGACCTCCTGTTCTACAGTATCATTTAACGATTCTCAACATGTCCCAGATAAAAACAAATCCGTTTCCTAGGACTCCACCTCGACAAACGACTCATTTGAAAGCTGCATACAAGAATAAAACGACAAAAAAAAAAAAAAACCCAAAGATTTCAATCAATTACTAAATACTCGTATATATTACTATAATAAGGCCTATTTGGACTTACGGAAGCTTTTGGGATCTATTTAACCAACAATCCGAAATCTTTCGAAAAATCCTCAACGCTCCTTACCTTGTCACAAATAAAATCATCCATAACGACCTTTATATTCCATATGTTTCCGATTTGAACCAATCCAGATACCTTTTCTTCCATAACAAACTTCAGAACCATCAGAAACCTCTCGTTTCAAGCCCTACTGCTTCCTCGATCCCTGATAACACTACGAGGCATCTGAAAAGAAGGCGGCCTCTTGATTTTCTTATGTAAATTTATTATTTGGGTGCTACCAATGGGTTTCTCGACAAGCGTTTTCGTGTTATTGTATTCTTGAGTGGAATCAATATTTTTTTTAATTGATGTGTAGATATCAGGAATAAAAAAATAAAAATAAAATATATATATATATATATATATATATATATATATATATATATATATATTTGTTGTTATATATAAATAATGTTGTTTTTTTTATTTCGTTTTTTCTCAAAATTTTATTTTATTTTTACTTGTTTTAATTTAATTTCACTGAAGATACTGTATATATTCTTTAATATTGATTAATGTAATTTTTGGCCAGATGTAGTTTTAATTTTTTTGTTCATATCTGTTATTCATAAGGGACCTTGTCCCAGAATAAAGTTTACTTTCTTTCTATCTATCTATATATATATATATATATATATATATATATATATATATATATATATATATATATATATATATATATATATATAATATATAATATAATTAATTTACATTCTATAATTTAAATATAGCCGTTCAGTTGATGGGTGCACGTTGAGCAAACATAAAAAATACTAAAATGAAAGTTTTCATTCATATTAATCTTTATTACAAAAAGAACCCACTACCTAACAATATGTGCTCAATCACAATGCTGATATCACAGAAAGGTGATATATGTATGAAATGTCGATTATTTGTGAAATTTTGTTTATTTGTGGTTGACTAATAAAATTTAAGCAAATGATAATCGAAGAACATACGAGTTTTATTTTCTACGTGGAACCTACTCATGGAGTTAGACCCGTTCTTCCCGTCTCCATCTGTACATCAGCACTGAGTCAGTGATGTAATCATCTTTAACGATCGACAGTATTTTAGCTATTGAACTGAACGCTAAATTTTTCTAGGTATTTCATGGTAATAGATTCTTTCCCTAAGTTTAACAGGGTCTTGTCGTTTTATTATCATAACATACTTTTTTTAAGAAGTTCTCTTTTGATTTTTTTAATAGTAAGTTTTTGAATCAGGTAGAACAAGATTTGTAAGAATGGAAATATACTTGACTTATTTTTGAGCAGCCCTTTTTTACTTTGACGGAAACCAATATGAAAATAGGAAGGGTAGAAATATTTTAAAAGATTCAAGAGGAGACTTAGCCGTGGACATTTATATAGGTGGGTAATCTTCTGGTGGGGAAGAAGACGGATCTTAGCGGCCAATCTTAGCGGGCAGAATTACCTCATCCCTTAACTGGAGGGGATGCTGGCCCGATCTGGAGTATTCACTTATCCTGGGAGCCGGCCCATCATTCTTCTCTCCCGACCTCTTCCATAAACTGCCTTTAGAAAAAGCTATTCTCATTTATATCTACCTCCGGCATTAACTTTAATAATCTACAAATGACACAATCCGTCTAGTCGGCCTCTTACAACCAGTTATGAAAAAGCCTCATCCTCCAATTTATAACGGGCCTCTTCGACGGTGGGGAGTATTCCTTCTAGTCTCGTCATTTTTACGGGAGATGAAGTGTTTTCATTTGGTCTCAGATTACAGTAGTTCAGTTTCTCTTGGATAACGAAAAGGAACCTTTTTTTGGGGGTTTAAAATTATTTTTTAAAATTTATAGTATCTGAAGTTGTCATTGTCTGTCTCTCAATCATTTTCATTTTTTTTTCTTTGTTCAACCTGAGTATCAGTACCATCGTAGTGAATTATAAAGGAGCTTTGATAGTAATTGATCTAAAAATTATAAATGCTTTATCTACTAATGGAAGCCTTAAGAATAAATATAACCGAGATAAATACTCTAATACAACAACAAGAAAAAAGGCTAAATTGGTGTACTCGTTTTCATTTCGTGTTCATAAATGTATATGTATGTAAAATTATTATTTTTTATTTTTCAAAATCCCTTTATTGTTCTTTGCGAATATGTATTATAAAATCTTTACGTAATATTTGTATTATAAAGTCTTTAAGGAAATAAAAGATAACCTATTTTTTTACGTATAATAATTAGGTGAATATAACAATTGGTTTTTATTCATATTCAATTTTAAATAATTTTGATCTATTAGATTTTTTTCAGGTACCGTTTATAAAAACAAAAACTCTATCCTATTTTTTTTTAGATTTATTTTGTTTTATAGCGGAAATGACAAAGATGTATATTATTTCTTTAATTAATATTTCGTTAGTAGTTAATTATTTGGTATCCTAGCTCTCATTTGGTGAGAAACGAACAGTTTATCTGATTATCAGTAAGCAAATCTCATCGCGTGCCATCCTATGCACTATTTAAATGCTTCTGATCTTGATAGCTGCCCAGCGATTTGTCCGTATCACTTTATGTACGAACTTTACCAAACTCCAGGCGTCCAAATCGAGGGCGATTATTGAGATTTAATTTCCTGAATAGTCACTAACGCCCATGTAATGGCCTCGATTAAATTAAGCGAAAAAAAAGGAGGATAAAAAGGAAAACAGGGCTTACCCTCGGGACAAAAGCACCTGTTTTGCATATCAGTTTAAATCTTCATTTAATTAAGCGAGGGGGGGAGGGGGCTGCACCCTTGCTATGGAAAATGCTTCGAGATCGGATTTATTAAATTTTAAAAATATTTTTTGCCAGGGGTTGAAAGGGCTGTTTATGTCAGAGGCTGTATAAAATAATTGTTACCACTCCCAGTCGTACGTGAGCTCCTTCCAGATCGCTTCGGATCTGCATAAATAGGCATTATGCAAATGGGTTATCAACAGGATGCTTGCCGCGCTCCTTTGGGGTACTTTTTCTCTTAAGAATATTATAGTCTGAGCACTTCAGTAAATTTTCTTGGATTTCTTTGAACGATCATTCCTTTTTTTTTTTTTTTTTTTTTGCTTTAGCAATCCCAGGTAGCTATTAAACAGAAAACTTTCAGTTATATGACATTGTCCCACCTCCTTCTACTTATTATTCATCTTTATCAAGGATTGTTCTTGAAAAATAATACAGAGATGAATCCAGCAATGAGTATTGTAAAGAGGAAACTTGTTAAGTATCGAACTTGAAGGGATTTCATGCCGGATAGCATCTAGTGAAAACACAACTAAAATAAAATAAATAATAACATTATTTATTATTATTTCTGTTTCTCACTTAATATAACCATTAACTAACTTCCCAACCATTATTAACAAAACTGTGAATTAAAAAAGAGCAAAAAAAATAATAATAAAGTTTGGTCCTTTGGAAAAATTCCTCGAAGATACCATATTAAAAAGTCTGTAAACAAAGTCTCTGTAGACTAGAAATAAATCGTTTTAATTTGTTTTGGGGTGTTTTTAATAAATGTTGTGATATGAAATGAAAATTCTTAGAAATTAAAAAAACAAGGCTATTTGAAAAAAAAAAAATTTACTTGTAGATTGTTAACAGTCAATAGCAAACCAAAACATTTCCCTGAATCAAACTAATAGAAAATAAAGAAAAAAAAATATTGATTTGTCAGGAACATCTCCATGAACTAGTATGAATTCGATGTATATCTTGTGAAGTTATTAAACATCAAAGTAATGATTTTATATGACTTCACTTTAACTCCTCGAAGCTAAGAAGGGTTAGATGTGAATTTTTTTCTTAATCTGGCAAAGGTAAGTTGAGATTCATTCCGTAGCTCTAACATGACCAACTCAAACACGCAAGGCTTCAGGCTTTATTTTAAAAATAAACTTCATTTAGTTCCTAGATTGATGATGATGCAACATTTCCTAGCCAAATTGATGCTTTCAGAGTTTTGAAATGATCAATCATTTCAAAGAGAAAGTTTTCAAGGCTCTTCCATTGCACTCATAAATCAATTATAAAGGTCTTATTTCTAAAGCAGCTTTGTGAAAAATGATAGCTATAAATTATTAATTACTGAATCGGTATATTGTCATAGGTAATTTAATCTAAAAATATAAAGTTATAAAGTAGGCTTTTATTACTAACTTAGTCACCTCATTGAAATTTTTTCAGAAGCATTTTGTTTAAATTTTTGATCTTACGTAACATAAAAATATACACTAATATTTGAAATCACAATTATAAAGAATTTCCAAAATGAAAATATCAATAAATTTAAAGGAATAAAATAGATTTTGGATTATTGTTAAAAAAAAAACAGAAAAAATGTATTGCCATATTAAAGTTTTTTTAAAAATCTCACTATCATTTATCAATCCGACTTCATCCCTCAGAACTTCTAATGCCTAATTCGCTGTTAAGATGTACAAGACTGTCATGTGTACTTAGCAGAGAATAAGGAATGCGTCCAAACCTCAGTCGAGTTGATATTACTTCGTTTCTTCCTTTAAAATGAAGGTTCACTCTATTTAGAACTACAGAAAGTTCAACTAGTTTTATATTTTCAACTAATTTTCTTTCGCTTCAAACTAAAAATAATGCCTTTTCTAACGAGCCGTATTTTTGTTCACTTTTTTTTTTTTAACTAAAGCAATTATTTCTTTCGTTAAAGCATCTTTCACTGCAATTTCTTTTTTAAATAGCTTTTTGGCCATTCTTTCGTCAGGCTCTTTTTTAACGATGGATAGCCAAAAATAAATGATGGTATCTTTTTTTTTATTATCATTACAAGGCTTTAGCTGGACGCCATTAACCATAATTTTAAATAATAATTATCCTAAATGATTTTTTATATAGCTCATTAACTAATATCCTTTACTTTTATAATTTTCTCCACTGAGTTTAGCCCTAGTGACGCAGTTGAGAGAGGAGTGCAGTGTAGTCGTACTTTTCCCTCCACAGTTGGAGGGACAAGTCTGGTTTGGAGTCCTCTCGCCAAATTGTAAATATTGTATATAGGTGTGTATGTGTTCTTTTTAATTATTTATTTTTTAGGTTATTTCATTCTTATTTATTGTATATAATAATAATAATAATAATAATAAGGCTTAGCGAACCCGAAGGTTCGATGCCGACACCACCAATCGCTTGTTACACACCTCCCTCCACCGTTCGCCGTCCAAACCCAATCCCTTCAGATCGGCTTTAATACAATCTTCCCACCTTCGCTTCGGTCTACCCCTCGGACGCTTACCATTCGGCACAGCAAATATTAACCTTTTAGGAATTCTCTCGTTACTAAGCCCAACAACTTTACAAGCCCATTTGATTCGCCGCGATGAAATTACCTCAATTATATTACCCGGATACAGCTCACGCAATTCGGCGTTGTGTAACCGTCTGAACTCTCCGGTTAACTCATCCTTCTTCGGTCCGAATATTCTACGCAATACTTTATTTTCAAAAACCTTAAGACGCTGCTCATCCCTTAATGTAAGCGGCCAAGTTTCGCATCCATAAAGAACTGTAGGCAAGATAATTGTTTTATAGATTCTAATTTTTAAGTTTCGGGACAAGAGGCGCGAACTGAGTAGTTTTGTCACAGAAAAATAACAAGCATTCCCCGCCTTCAGTCTAACTTTAATCTCTTCTTCAATTTCGTTTTTTCTACTTATCGTAGAACCTAGATACCTAAATTTATCTACCTGTTCAAACATATTACCATCTATATCCATATCACCACTAGTATCGCCATTTTTGCAGCTAACCATATATTTTGTTTTATCCACGTTTATTTCGAGTCCTAGTTCTTTACCGGCTTTCATTAACGTTGTCGTATTTAGTTTTATAGTTTCAACGTCTTCGCTTAACAGTACCAGATCATCAGCATAGCCAAGCACGGATGTTGTCCCGCCCAGATCCAACCCTTTCTCGGTTCGCATTACCTCCCTAATGGCATGTTCTAATGCCAAATTGAACAGGACAGGCGAAAGAGAATCACCCTGTTTTAAGCCCGAACGAACCTCAAATTTTTCGGACAAATTATTACCGATTCTAACTTTATTGAGTGTCTCCGTCAAGCACATCCTGACTAGATTTACTAGTTTTTTTGGAATCCCCTGCTCGATTAGAATATTATACAGTTTCTGGCGGTCAATAGAATCGTAAGCCTTTTTAAAATCTATATACAGCTGGTGAACAATACCGTTATACTCCAACTTTTTCTCTAATATTTGCCGTAAAGAAAATATTTGATCAATAGTCGAACGATTCCGTCTAAATCCGCATTGGTAGTCTCCGATAATTTCCTCAGCGTATTCCGTGATTCGACTGGTTAAGATTAAAGTGAATATTTTATAACATACCGGAAGGAGTGAAATTCCTCGATAGTTATTACAATCCGTCCTCGAACCCTTTTTGTGAATCGGAATAAGAATAGATTCTTTCCATTCTTCAGGTAATTTCTCGTTCACCCAGATCTTTTTAACCAACCGATGTATTTTAGAAACTCCAGCTTCCCCGCATGCCTTAATTAGTTCAGTAGGAATATTATCGATTCCCGCTGCTTTATATGATTTTAATTTTCCGAAAGCTACTTCAACTTCCTCTTTACTTGGTCCTTCTATTAACGGTTCAGCACTCTGGTACTCAGAAGGAGGACACAGATCATAATTTCCCGTATTTAAAATATTGTCAAAGTGGTCCTTAAACTTATTCAATATGTCAACCGGATCGGTCAGAATATTGTTATTATCATCCCTAATTCCAGACGTTACGGGCCCTACATATTTACGTGATCTGTTTATACCTTTGTACATGTCTCTTACGTTATTTTCGATTCTATTAGTTTCTATTTCAATTATTTTATTTTTAAGATACTCCCTTTTTTTATTTTTGAGAAATTTTGTCGTTTCGTTCTTTGAGATTCGGAAGTATTCCAGATTGTCTTCGCTAGGATTATTTAGAGCTTTTAATTTAGCAGCTTTTCTTTTTTCACACATGTTTAAGCAATCTTCATCAAACCAGGGTTTGTTATTCTTATTTTCCTTTTTTCCTAGACACGAGTTACCGACCGCTTTATTGTATATATATTATTTATTTTATTAATTGTACATATAGTGTGAATGTGATCTGTGAACTCTATTATAAATGTCCTAGAGGCAGATTGTAATATTTTTCAATAAATAAGTTTAAAAAAAAATAAATAAAAAATTAAAACCAACTCAGACTATCTTGAGCAACTTCAGTCTGCTTTTTGTAGCCCTACAACTTCATCCTATCTAAGGAAACTTAGAAAATTTCATACCAATATAATACAATAAATAATTCTTGTAATGTTTCAAGCATGAATCGAAATTTATAAAGCTTGATAACCGAAGTGCCAGGGATTCCATAACTTTGTAATATAGATGACAACAGGACATTCCTCATGTCGGTTCGAACAGACAAGCCTACATTTGCCCCAACAGCAAACAATATGTAACACAAGTGTCCTAAAACCACGAACCTCATAAATATGGATTCTCATTGATATTCATAGTGGGATGGACACTGTTTGACAAATATTTAGACCTCTGTCAGTGTAGCCAATGGCACATTCGATTTTGGCCGATTGGTTTCGAACCACTCAAACCAATATAACTTCTGAAATTGGATTTATGCCTTCCCATTGTTCGATAATCAATTATTTATGTATTATTACTTTCATTCATGTGTTGGAATATTCAATTTATATATATTATTTATTTAAAATTTATAAAAATGTATGTATAAAATATTTTTAATAATTTCATTTACAGTTAATAGTTAAATATTTTATTTATATATTAATGAAATAGGTAATATATATATACTACACTGTTTCCAAATTTAGTCTGGAAAAGAGAGATGTAAGAATGGAAGGTTCTTCTTAGAGCTGAACTTTAAAGAATGTTTTCGTAAATTTTCACCTTATTAGTCTTTATAAAAGACCTATACAAACCATTTTGTGTATCAAACAAGTACACGATTTTCTAGTTTCAAATGGGGAAAATTCTTGGTGATTCAAGGACATTAAATTTCACTTAATGGTTTGTTTGGTTAATATTTATTTATTTATTTGGATTATACTTTTGGCGTATTACATTTCTTTTTCTCTACTAATAAATGTATTCATCATTTATATTTTATTAGAAAACAAACCTTGAAACGAACGAAAAAAAAACTTTTATGAAAATCCACCATGAATTTTTAAAAAATTATTTTATTTGCAAACGTTACAGTTCAATAAGCTAATAAAAAGAAGTTGTCCTTGCCAAGTATCCTTTACTATTAAGTAAAAATCTTGAGGTACGTTTTGACATTATACAACCAATAGGACAAAGAAATATATAAATGGTTATTTCACAACAATCTTATTTTTGTTTCTTGTTTTTGATATTATCCATCTCTTATCAGTATCAAGAGAAGTAAAATAAATAGATTGGTTTAGCAATAATATTGCTGTTATTTAAGTTAGATAATTATGTTTCCCATAGTTTGTGAAATGTCTAAACGCACCTTTATTGTTGGTGCAGAATTAAAATATTCAATACATATTATAGATTGATTGAACCGATTAAAAGAGAGCTGATTCAAAGTTTAGAAACTCCAAGACTGGAAATTTTACCAGTCCTTTTCCTCAGTAAAATAATTTAATTTAATTTAAAAATAATTTACTAATTATGTAAATTAATAATGCACATACAAGAAGATTAAATTAATAATTCATACCATTAGTTTGAAAAGGTTCAAACTACGTTCACTATAATTTTGAGAAACAGAGCTTCAAAGTTATAACTTACTGTAGTATAAACATGCTTTAACTTACACTAACGATTTCGTTTGTGAAGAACTTTGAAGCAGTACTATTTTTATCTACATTTGGTGATGCCTTTGTTGGACCACATATAAATATCAATTTGGATTTTGAAATTTTGCAGTTTGAACTTAGTAATTCCAGATTGCCTTTCCGTGGTTGATGCACCTAAATGACAATATTTTATCTATATTAAAGCAGGTAATATTTTGTATTGACTATAAATCTTTTTAAAATCAGACTCTCAATTAGCTTAATGATAAGATAAAATGAGCAGACAGAACTGATGTTGAAATGATATTTTGATACATGGTTACGTTTATTATTTTCAATAATAAATCTTTGTGATCAACCAAGAAAAAACTCTCCGATTCGGGGTTAAACGTTTAATGAATACGTAAAATATACATAAAACATATTTTGAACCCAAAAATATAATAAAAAAAATCCATCATTCACCCTTCGTCGTAGTTTTTTGTGCTGATACGATAGTTTTTTTGTTATGTTATATCTTTATTCAACCAAGAAAAAAAAAAAAAAAAAAAACTACCAGAAACAACCCATGAATAGTCTTGGGTTAAGTACAATGTGAGGAATTATTGTTACAAGGCCAACTGTTGTGCAGGGAGGTGACGGGCCAATATCATGCTCAACCGCCAGGTTTTCCCTCTTACTTAATTATTTAAGTAAGAGTACCCACTTTATAGAGGCTGGGTTTACCCCAAGAGGGTCTCAAGGCCCCAGGATCGACACACGGGTGATGAAAAATTACTGATCAGCTGGAATCGAGCCTGGAACTCTGAGCTCTGGAAGTCAGTGCTCACCCACTGAGCTACCGTTTACGTTTCATGAAGGCTACGTATAATCGAAAAGCCGAATTAAATAAAAATATTTTGTTCTCTGTTTTTTAATAAATCATTTTATTTTTTTAAGTTAAATTAAATAAATGTTATTTATTTTAGAAGCACTACTCTACTTTAATTTTTGAACAACAAAAAGAAAAAGAACTCATTCGTTATATGGGAACTGAAATAGAAATATGCTATACTTATGTGTATAATTTATTGCAATATTTTATTGTTAATATACACAATTTTATTTGGTATAATATACATATTTTATCAATAATAAAAATTATGAACAAATTTGTCATTTTAACGACTTTAAACTTTAATATGTCCGTCCATCTTGCTGACTGCCTTGTGAAATAGAAGCCTCATAGCTTACTTCATTTATCGTTAGCTAATTGCTGTTCTTTAAAAAAAAAAATCAAACGGATAAAAAAAAATATTTTGTTCATTTGTTTATTCCTTGAACAATTTTCGTAGCTGTTATTCCGCTCTCTCTGGATGATCGTGACGAATGCGTAATTCCAGCGATAAGCCAACAGAGAGGGAAAGAGCGATATGGCGCTGGTACACAAAGGCTACGGTGCTATGTCATGCACCTCAGGTTAATAAGTTATGTTGATTAATGGAATATTAGATATAAAAAGTCAGGTCTGCCAGCTCTTAAATAAATGCATGCGATATAAGAATCTGACTTAATTTTCCGGACAGGAAATTTAAGCAACAATAAATAACGATGTAATGTTATAAAAATAATGGCATTATTATAATGAAACATGCGTCGCAGCTCTTTATGTATTAATTTGCCTCTACATGCAATGAAGAAGTAAGATGTTCATTTAAAATTTAAGTGATGAATTTAGAATAATAAAAATATTGTTTATTTGCCTTTCATGTAACGCGGTAGTATAGATCTCATTTCTGGCTGTGAGGAGGGATGGATTTTAATGAATCAGGTACCAACCGAAAAGGAATTTCTTGGAGAAGTCACGAGTTACAATTCGATTCTTAAAACTTCAATAAAAAGTTCTTGAATAGGTTTCATAAGTCAAAGAAAGGCTTGCAATCGATAATTAAAAAGTAAAATAAAAATAAAATCTCATAATTTTTTTTTAATTTGATGATTTTAATTAAGAGATATTGTCTGTTGTCAACTATTAGCAACAGAACATCTTTATTTCATTAGAAATTTCGGCTTGCAATATATATATATATATATATATATATATATATATATATATATATATATATATATATATATATATATATATATATATATTGAATATATTGTACCGTGTGCACTATTTAAGCTATTTCAAAAATATAATATTAAAAAATATGTACATTACCTAATACATTTGTATTAATATTTAATTTAATTTTTGTGTTAAATGGGATTTTATTTTCTAATCAAAATGTTTTTATTACAATTTAATCATCATTATTTGTTTAAAACCTTAATTACTTATCCTGTAAAACCTTATCAATGAGTGAATAATCATTATTTTTAATCGAATTAATAAACATCAGAGACCGATTAAAATTTTTATTTATAAATCAGGCATGATTTTTAAAATAGAAATAAAATATTGTAATCATTACATGATTTTTTGTAAAAAAGTATTTATTGATTTCAAACCCGGTTGTTTTAAATAATTAGATCCCGGATACTTGCTATTGAGATAAAGTTAATTCTCTTACCTAAAGATACCATGGGCTACTTATCAGGTTTTGCGTAGGTTTTAAAAATTAAAGTATTACTTTTTATGGTTGTCTTTCCCTAAATGAAGATGAATTGAAAAAATGAATGGAAGATGGTTGCCAGACAACCTCATTTTGGGGGCTTTTAACTCTGACATTTATCCTCCACTCTCTAACCTGGCTCGGAAAAACCCCGTATATTCTAAAAGAAAAGAGAGGGAAGGGCAAAAAAAAAAAAAGTTTAAATGAAAGAGAATAGCTATGTGATCTTGGGTACTTATAATATATAAGGGACTGTATCATATTTTTATTCTGTATCATATCCTGAATTTGCATGTTTCAAACATTTTTTTCTGCCTATATACACTTTTATATGTACTTACTATGCATAGTTCAATATGATTGGTCTACTTTTTGAGTTGTTAACAAATATAATTCTGAATCGATTATTGCAACGTTTTATCAAAATTTCAAGGCAATCAGTGAAGAACTTTTGAATATTTTTATTTACAAAAACTGTATTCAATTTTTTTTTATAACACTAATGCTCGTCAATAGAGTTTACAAAAATCAAGAAAAAAAAACGGTTAAGAACAGAGGAAAAAAATATACTTTAAAAAAGGTCCGTTTTGCCTTTGTCAATTTATATAATGATTATTTATTTTTCTTGCATTATAAGGATTCAACTTCTACCCAATTATACAAAATAAACTCAAATTCATGAACCAGTCTTATTGAAGCAAATAATAAAACTGCATCAACGCTTATAAATCTATCACTATTACCTATAATTTTCGGTTCTATAATGATAGGATTATTATTCAGAAAACTGATAATGTAAATCAGGATCATTTTTATACTATAATGTAAATTATTTTAGAACGTGAGAAATATAAAAAATATATATTCTGTGAATTGAATTTCTTAGTGGTATTGATGTTTCTTAGTTCTTTGGCGTTTTCATAATATTGGTGTTATAACCTTCGGACGTTAAATATTTTCTCTTTAATCGTTTTTCGTGTTTATAATTTAACTCTCAGTCAACAAGATGGGTTATCGGGTCAACGGATTTGACACATGAATATGCAAAAAGCAACTATGTTATATGGAATAGTAAACATCTAAACACTAGCGGATTAAGGCTTTAATTTGATGAGGCTTCAGCCCGAAAGCAAAAGGGAAAAATATGTATACCTAAAATAATAATACAAAACGTGTTAAATAATAATAATAATAAAAGGCTTAGCGAACCCGAAGGTTCGATGCCGACACCACCAATCGCTTATTACACACCTCCCTCCACCGTTAGCCGTCCAAACCCAGTCCCTTCAGATCGGCTTTAATGCAATCTTCCCACCTTCGCTTCGGTCTACTCCTCGGAAGCTGACCATTCGGCACCGCACATATTAACCTTTTAGGAATTCTCTCGTTACTAAGCCCAACAACATTACAAGCCCATTTGATTCGCCGCGATGAAATTACTTCAATTATATTACCCGGATACAGCTCACGATATTCGGCGTTGTGTAACCGTCTGAACTCTCCGGTTAACTCATCCTTCTTCGGTCCGAATATTCTACGCAATATTTTATTTTCAAAAACCTTAAGACGCTGCTCATCTCCTAATGTAAGCGGTCAAGTTTCGCATCCATAAATTTTAATTTTTAAGTTCCAGAACAAGAGGCGCGAACTAAGTAGTTTTGTCACAGAAAAATGACAAGCATTTCCCGCCTTCAGTCTAACCTTAATCTCTTCTTCAATTTCGTATTTTCTAGTTATCGTAGAACCTAGATACCTAAATTTCTCTACCTGTTCAAACATATTACCATCTATATCGATATCACCAGTAGTATCGCCATTTTTGCAGCTAAACATATATTTTGTTTTATCCACGTTTATTTCGAGTCCTAGTTCTTTACCGGCTTTCATTAACGTTGTCGTATTTAGTTTTATAGTTTCCACGTCTTCGCTTAACATTACCAGATCATCAGCATAGCCCAGCACGGATGTTGTCCCGCCCAGATCCAACCCTTTCTCGGTACGCATTACCTCCCTAATGACATGTTCTAATGCCAAATTGAACAGGACAGGCGAAAGAGAATCCCCCTGTTTAAGCCCGAACGAACCTCAAATTTTTCGGACAAATTATTACCGATTCTAACTTTATTGAGTGTCTCCGTCAAGCACATCCTGACTAGATTTACTAGTTTTTTTGGAATCCCCTGCTCGATTAGAATATTATACAGTTTCTGGCAGTCCAAAGAATCGTAAGCCTTTTTAAAATCTATATAGAGCTGGTGAACAATACCGTTATACTCCAACTTTTTCTCTAATATTTTCCGTAAAGAAAATATTTGATCAATTGTCGAACGATTCCGTCTAAATCCGCATTGGTAGTATCCGATAATTTTCTCGGCGTATTCCGTGATTCGACTGGTTAAGATTGAAGTGAATATTTTATAACATACCGAAAGGAGTGAAATTCCTCGATAGTTATTACAATCCGTCCTCGGACCCTTTTTGTGAATCGGAATAAGAATAGATTCTTTCCATTCTTCAGGTTATTTCTCGTTCACCCAGATATTTTTAACCAACCGATGTATTTTAGAAACTCCAGCTTCCCCGCATACCTTAATTAGCTCAGTAGGAATATTATCGGTTCCCGTTGCTTTATAAGATTTTAATTTTCCGATAGCTACTTCAACTTCCTCTTTACTTGGTCCTTCTATTAACGGTTCAGCACTCTGGTACTCAGAAGGAGGACACAGATCATAATTTCCCGTATTTAAAATATTGTCAAAACAAAACGTGTTACATCAAATAATAAAATTAAATGACAAATTTTAGTTATATTAAGCCGCTCCCCTTCCCCACCCTCCCTTGTATTACATCTCGTCAGCTATTCAATATAACCTCCCTTAGCTTCTGTTAACAGAACCTTCTCTGTTCTTCAGTATATAATTGGATGGGTTTGTGAACATCTCAATGTTTATTGAAATCATTTTCCTCCCTTTATGTTTTTTGCTTTTTGTATATATGTGATCTTGAAGGAAGGAGATGGTCCCGGGTGGCGGTCATAAATAGGCGAAATAGTGGTAAAACTATTTTATTAAAATCCAACGTTTCGACCCGAATTCTTCTAATTTTATTTACTTATTTATTTATTTTTTGTTTTTTTTTCTTTCTCCACATTCCTTTATGTCTATTATTTCATATTATATCCTTTTTCCTTTTCTTTAAATCTCTCTTGTAGATCTGTAGAAGTATATTCACATTTGCATATAGCATATAATACACTACAACAATTGTTACCATCTATTTACTTCAGTTTAAGATCTTGTTACTTAGCTTAATCTGTTTATATTTAATTTACTTACTGTTTATACTTTTAATAAGCTCATTCAAATTTGTGAATGAGCTTATTAATTTTATAATTATTGTCCCTCAACGCTTAAAATTTGTATTTCAAAGCAATAAAATTGGACTAATTTATCTTTGACATGAAAGTGACCGCATACAGTGGGGTCGATATTTTTATATTTCCAAAATAATAAAATGATAAGTCAGCTTTATCTAAGATTAAAAAAAATATATAGGCAAATAGCCACAGAGGCAACTCGTTTATTAGGAGAGTGAGGTAGAACAAAATAAGATATGGATGATGGATTCGAAATAACCGCAGTCTGGGTTTTGAGATTTTTTTTTTTTTTGGTCACGAAGATCAAGGACCTGGCCGGGCATATTAAAGTTCTTCTTTCTGTAGTATTCTTGAGTTTAGTGGTGCAGGTTCGAATCCGGCCTCAGCTGGCTGAAATTGATATCGTTACGGACCCATGGAATGAATCTCGATTTTCACTTTCTGGTTGAAATAGGTTAGGGTGTACCTCTAGAACAACTATTTGTATGCCAGAAATGGCGAGGAGACAAAAGAAAAAAGTAATAAGGGGATTTTTAACCTCCTGACTGTTACTAATTAGATGTATAAAAAAAATGACCATTTTATCAAATTGAAAATTTCAAAGGACTGTAAATATTTTAATCCTATTTGATAATAACAATACTTAATAATCCTCTAAGTTTGTGTAATCTTATTCGACTTCTTCAAAAAAAAAAAAAAAAAACGTCAGTGTAGTTGTTTGTTTCAATGAAGAAACATGGCAGTGTCCCAGAAAATTCTGGTAATTTTGAGGCATTACTGAAAAAAAAATTAATAGCCGTTGAAGCAACTCGTGAAATTATTAAATATGGAGGAAAAGGTGGCCTTGCCCAGCGCACTGCTCGGCGTTGGTTTGAAAAATTTAGCAGTGAAGATACGATTTTAAAAAGGAAAAAGGGTTCTTAGCGACCATTAATCGATATTAATGAGGTTCTGCAGGAAGCTGTTGAGTCAAATCCACGAGTACTCAGGAACTTGGCGGAGATTGTGTTGTGTCGAAAGATTTTGTTAGTCGCCATCTAATCTCCATGGAGATGGTGAAAAAGAGCAGTAGACTGGTCCCTCACAAACGAGTCCCTAGCAATCCGCCAATAGATTAGAAATTAGTGAACATTTATTGAAAAACCCACCTGATGTGATACTCCTGCATCATCCACCATGTAGTCCAGACCTCGCGCCATCGGATTACTACTTATTGGCCCATTTTCTTCAAGGGAAAAAAATTGATAACTTTTCGGAAGTTGAAATTGCAATCTCAGACATCTTTGAAAGCCATCCAAAAGAATGGTATCAGCGTGGGATCCAGCAATTGCTAGCAGATGGATAATGACAATATATAAAAATGTACTTTTTTATACATCCTATTACTTTCATGACGCTAGATAACTAAACTATTTAAAAAGTTATGAAAAAATTTTTGCCACAGTCGGTCAGAATAACAAAATATTTTCTCTAGGCCAAAAAGCGGGTAATATGACAGCTTCTGACATTTAACAGCAACAAATAACTTATCTTAATTCAAATTCTGACAACATATTGCCCTTCAATTTTATACATACAACCAAATATTGGATTTAATATAGAATCTCTTCTAATTAAATATAATCAATATAGTTATTTGTAATTTTAATAACTATTAGTTGGAGTGCTAACAGTGTTTAGTTTATTTTTATGTGGCACATGCCATGTTGCTAACTTTAAATTTACTGGTTGTATTTATCATTTAATACAGTTGCGAATTTCAATAAATAAAGAAAAAATAACTATTTGCATTATTGTTATAACGGTAATAACACTTTTTAAATCTTCTGTATGTTTAATGAAATATATTTATGTGTGGATTTGCATGCGTACTTATAAATATTGGAATATTTGATTCATCATATTATCAATTATAACTGTCACATTGTTCCTAGTTAATCAACTGAAATTCCCATTACCCTTGCCTTTATTACATGTTGATAATAATCCGTTGTCTATGAGTTGGTAGAGCTTAGCCCTAATCACCCAATAATGCTCTGCGTACGTAGCTCAATGTTCTCTTGTTGGCTCACATTAATTAGACTTGTGGGTCTAATTAATATATAGAGGCATAATAAAAGTACTAATTATCATGAATAAATGTTTACTCAGTAGGTAGGGTCTACTCATTACGTATCCTATTACTTATAAATGAATAAATGTCTAAGAAAAATTTTATTTGAAAATTATTTTTTTTACTTGGACTACGGTTTGTCATAATATAAGTCATAATATGCAAGGTTAGGTTTATTTCTGCGCAAACTCAGTCCTTGAGTATAACATCCCATTTGTCCGAGACCTTATCCCAGAAAAAATTTGCTAAATCTCACCAGAACCTTAAATATCATCTAAATCCTCTTCCGCAATCCCTATCTAGCTCCACTCATCCCTATAATCCTCCAAGAAAGTTTAAACAGCAGTGGCCTCGAGACCTTTTGTAGTTTGTATATATTGGAGTCCTGGCAATGGCCAGATTTTCCACTCGAGACATGATTGCATGTAGCTAACTTCTCTCGCTAAATCTTAAACTAGCTTTAGCACCCGTAACGTGGTTGAAAGAGTAGCGCAGAAATCTCCTGGAGTGCTGCTTTTCCTTCTATAGTTGGAGGGACAAGCCTGGCTTGACGTTCCCTAGTCTTATTGTAAATTGTGTATATTAGTATGTCTGTGTTGTTTCTTAAAGTGAAATATTGTTAGGCGTGTATTATTGAAATAATATTGAAATATTGTCAGGACTTTATGTGGAAAATGGATGGTCTGTAGCTGGTACATCAAGAATTACTGTTTCTTAAGACAGAACTTACAAAAAATAACCTCCAAAAGAATATATAAATAAAAATATATCAATGGAAGAAATAATTATTTGAAGTGAATAAATTATTTATACTAATAAATATCACTTTCATCCCACCAGCATAAACGTTTTTACTTTTAATCAATCATGGCTTAGTAAAATAGAACAAACATATAAATACACATATCTTGTATATGACTTATAATAAGCACAGCAATGGGAATATAGCAAAAATACACGCACGCCACGGAAACAGAGAAAAGGAACTGATGTGATGCCCAAAGTTTTAGACAACAATACAAGAATTTATTGCTATTAGAATTCTAAGTAGGTCAAACATTGTTTCTCTAACACAGTGGTTGACTTGGAGGTTGAAATGCGGGGAAATGGGATAAGTTTGACTGGAACAAAGAACTAGTTTTCAAATAACAAAAGAGAGATATGTGATAGATAAATATAAAAACTATGGTTTATCGTGCATGTACGATATAGGGCGATGCTCTGTAGCTGGTACATCAAGAATTACTGTTTCTTAAGACAGAACTTACAAAAAATAACCCCAAAAAGAACATATAAATAAAAAGCTATCAATGGAAGAAATAATTATTTCGGTTTTATTAGATTATAAATGAAAAAAATCCAAGCAACAAAGCCAAACAACATACAAGTGAAGAATCAACTTAAGATTAAGAATTAACTTAATTAAGAAAATCAAAGATCACATGTTGGATATTTAATAGTTGACCGTTGCATTATAAAGGAAGGAGATGGTCCGGGGTGACGGTCATAGGCTAGTGAATAGGCTAAATAGTAACAAACTATTTTATTAAAAGCCAACGTTCCGACCCGATCTGTCAGGTCTTCTTCAGGGATAGAACGGACAAGATACAAAAAGGTTGTGAACTGTGGAAAATACATAATATCTAGAAAAAACATTATAAATAAATATAATTTTTTTTTCAAAATGCCGCAAAATTACCAGAAATTTCTGGGACACTATGTTTCTTCTTTGAAACAAACAACTACACTGACGTTTTTTTTTTTTTTTAAAGTCGAATGAGATTACACAAACTTAGAGAATGCTCTGTAGGGATTATTAAGTATTTTAATTATCAAATAGGATTAAAATATTTACAGTCTTTTGAAATTTCCAATTTGATAAAATGGTCATTTTTTTTTTTATACATCTAATCAGTAATAGTCAGGAGGTTAAAAATCTCCTTATTACTTTTTTCTTTTGTCTCCTCGCCATTTCTGGCATACAACAATAGTTGTTCTAGAGGTACATCCTAACCTATTACAACCAGAAAGGGAAAATCGAGATTCATTCCATGGGTCCGTAACGATATCAATTTCAGGCAGCTGAGGCCGGATTCGAACCTGCACCACTAAACTCAAGAATACTACAGCAAGAGGAACTTTAATATGCCCTGCCAGGTCCTTGATCTTCGTGACCAAAAAAAAAAAATAATCTTAAAACCCAGACTGCGGTTATTTCGGATCCATCATCCATATTTTATTTTGTTCTATCTCACTCTCTTAATAAACGCGTTGTCTCTGTGGCTATTTGCCTATATATTTTTTTTTAATCTTGGATAAAGCTGACTTATCATTTTATTATTTTGGAAATATAAAAATATCGACCCCACTGTATGCGGTCCCTTTCATGTCAAAGATAAATTAGTCCAATTTTATTGCTTTGAAATGCAAATTTTAAGCGTTGAGGGACAATAATGGCAAGTTTAGAGACAATAAGAGTTGATGTATTTACAGTAAACGTACTTTAAAATTTTCATGAATAATTAACAGCCTTGTATTCAATCATTTATCTTTTGTTTGATTGATCGACAAATGGCATGAATAATGAATACCATGTATAAATCAGTATTTAATTTTAATTCAGAATTATATGTAAAATTCAAATAGCATTCGTTTGTAGTTGCAGTATTACTGGAAGTTAAAACTAGACATATTTGGGGTGGAAATATCAAAATTTTATTATAATGTATGTATTTTTACATAATGTATGTAAAAATGTATTTTTCTAATATATTCTGAAGAGAAATCATATCGGAATGAAGAAAGGCGGAATATAATTGAAAAAATGTTAAAATTAAATTTTTGAATTTAATATTTCTTTCGGTTTTGCAATTAATTAAAAAAAGTTAAATAAAAAAAAAAAAAAATATATATATATATATATATATATATATATATCCGTTACCTACGTAGCTTTACCACTTATTTTTTTTTATTTTTCCTCTTCTGTAGGCATTTCAGACCTAGTGGATATTTTGATCATTTTTACCATCTTTCTCTATCTTTTCCTTTCTTGGGCTATTTCTTTCCACTTCTTAATCGGTCCTTCTCCTCCTTGTGTTAGTAAGTACTGTGATATAGAGATGGTACATCGAAGGCCCAATATCGGTATTGTCAATGTATTATATGTCGATATTGTAGATGGTTTGGTGAGGGGTTTGCTTTGATGGCACTTTTGTGAAAAAAACGAGTTAAAACAACTATCCGATGGGCATTCCTATTCTGACCCCAGATCGATTCGGTTATCATGCGTAGGATTTTTCTCTCAAATCTTTCAGTGAGTACTTCTCCACTACGTTATTTTTACCATAATTATTTCCCCACTACAAGCTAAATAAGGTATTCTAAATATAGGACAATAGATCATAGATATTAATAAATTATTCTTTATTTTTCTTTATTTACATTACCTTTAAATTTCATCGCCAGTTTTAATTTGATTCAACCAGTTGATACAAATTTAATTACATTCATTTTTTTTTATCAAATATAATTTGGGTCATTCTTGGATTACTGATGTGTTAATTACTATTACTATGATATCAAAATGAATATTTAGCATCAGGTGATATCTGATGACAGTTCTCTAAAAAGAAATGACTGAAAAAACGTTTTTATGAGTAATAATTAAAATAGTATTTTAAACTGGACAATGTATTTTAATAATGATCTCAGAAAAGTGTCAGACAAAATGGAATAATTTTCGTAAGCCAGTGAACATAAAAAATTGAAATTGATATCCCAGATATTGTTTGTCAGCACTTGTAGAGTTTCCTCAGCTTTTGAAACCTTAAAAAAACTCTTTCATATTATATTGCACGAAAGGATAGGAATAACTTTTAATGTCATATCTTCAGATGAAAAAAAAAAAGGCAATTGTTATCCTAAAGGTTACTAGAATACAAAAAAAAAATTATCAATTCAAAAATGAAAAACGCACACATGAAAACTAAAGTAAGTCAAGCATTTACCGCATATGAATTTTAGGAGGCATAATTTTTTAATGAATAATAAGAATATATTATAGGCCGATTAAGAATAGGGAAAACTCCACCACTTTATTTATCAAAAAAAGTTGATTAATTTACATGATCCATGGATTGATTACAAATGTTTTTATAGAACTTTTGAATTATTATTCGTTTAATATATGAGTGTTCATCAAAATATAAACAGTGTTTTTATTATATAACGTGATATGGTTATTTCTGAAATCTATTTTATTAACGTCTACATAATATATAGTCCGTGGCACAGACCCCTTTTTATGAAATTATTAACATCCGCCTGAACCTTTGCGAATATCTTCATCTCATCGTAACCTAGAAATACTTTATTTACGAAAATTATCGGAATTGGGGCGTTTTCAATCTGTAGGTCTACAAACTTTGCCTGTTTATTTAGTTACTAAAATCTAGTTAATGCCCTTTTGTTTTCCACTTGGATCGTAAGATGATTTGATAAAAATGGTTGCCTACAAAAATCCTGAACCGTTTTGTTTGGCCTACATAAACTCGTTATTTTGACAATTTGGGTGTGTACGTCACTCCAAAAGGCTCAATATTTTTTAAGACCACCTTTTTTTTCGACTTTGTGTTCAAATTATGTTACGATTCGAGTAGAAAGCAAATGGTTATTTACTAGTTTTTAATACCTAATTAAATATACAAAGTTTGCCAATCTCCAGATTGAAAACGCCCTAATTCCGAGAATTTTCGTAAATAAAATATTGGTATGTTACGATGTGGAGAAGATATTAGCGAAGTTTGAGGCGGATGTTAATAATTTGATAAAAATGAGTCTGTACCATGGACTATTAGTCTTTACACACTGATAAATACAGTAAAAATCATTGGACCACAGATTTCTGTCATAACTGCATGTTTTTTTTTATTTTTATAACGTTGCCTGCATTGACAGCTTTATTTTTTTACATACATTACATACATTGTTACAATACAATATAAAGTACGACCGAGTATACAAACAAAGAATGCAACAAATACTAAATTTATTAATTTATAATTTAATTAATGTATATATATATATATATTAATTTTTAATCAATGTATATTTTTAATTTATTATTTAATTAATACGCAATTTTAATGTATTTATTTTTTTATTTAATTTCAAAGTTTCATATTTTTATCATAGATGTGAAAATATAGTGGATAGTAAATCTACTAATTAGTTTATATTTTCAATAACACAAACAGATCTTAATATGTAAAGATGTTTCAATTAAATGTTGGCACCTGAAAGTGTTGAGGATCAGGTGACTATTGAAAAGAAAAGTAAACGGAATAAAAAATGTTTACAAGGGTCTTTCAGTCGTGGAAGAACGTTACATGAATATGTAAAAGAAATATCAACTTCACTTTTTGGGTTTGTATATCGGAAAGGCGCTAAGTCTTTGCTGGGATGTATGAATCTTTATTCAATCCGTGAACGGAATAGATGGAGTTAGAGAAGCAGGTTCTAAGTTTTATCCATCGGACTTGTTTTTATGCTTTACAGTCACCGGAATCTTCTCTTACTGAAATAAGAATGCGAAAAACGGTTCGGTTATTAAAATGTATTTCATTAATTAACATCTTTCTCTTTATTCTTTAATCTTCAATTTTAACGCCGATTAAAATGTTTTCTACTATAAAGACATCATTGAGTTATTAATCAAAATTAAATTATTTCATTTTTTCTGAAGTCAAGATGCCTTTTTTTGTAAATAATATACAGCTCATATTTAAAGTGTATTATGCTCAAATTTTCTTGGCCAATTACCCCTCTGAAAATTAATCATTGACAAATGAGCTCTATATTTGAAATTATTTAAAATATATTAATTTGATTTTTTTATTTAAATCTATCTCTAATTTATTTCTTTGGCATGAAGGCAAAAGTGACTAATGTAAGTGACATTTTAGGGAATACGAAATTTCTTTTTAAAAACTAAACAAACCTGTACAATTACTTCCCATGAAGGTTCTTGGGTTCATTTTATTTTTTTTACACCCTACCCTGCCAATAAGGCAATACGGGTGTTATGCAGTAGTGAGTAGCAACGCATGCGTTACAATTCACTGCTGCATTCAGACCAATCACATTTATTTTACAGCTGTGCACACAGCCTGCTCTTTTTTTTTTTTCTTCTCTCTTTTGTCTTTTTAGTCAGCATCTTCTTCCACCCTCTCTGGCGGTCTTCCGGATGCTAGTTCATATCTTCTTCCCAATGAAAAGTGGGTTGACCCAACCAGTTCCTTCCACCCGTATACGAATGCCTTGTAATACGGATATTTTTCCTTTGTCATAAGTTGAGGGAGATCGCTCTCCATCAGAGCGTAGAGCCCCGTCTCCCTCAACAACTTAGCCCTCAGTGCCTCAAAGGCGGTACAGACAAGGATGATATGCTCGGCGGTCTCCGGCACTCTGCAACTTGGGCATAGGGGATCGATGTTCTTGCCATATTCAGCGAGCTTTGCTCGGAAACCCCCATGCCCTGTGAAGAACTGTGAGACCCAGTAGTCCGGGAGAACCCATGTCTGTTCCATTCTTGAACCAACGGTGGGGAAGTATTTTCTTAGCGTAGCCCCTTTTGGAGTCGTCACCCACCGCTGGTTCCATTCCTTTAATGTGTTCTCCCAAAGAATGCTCTTCCATCTATTAGGGTCTTCACTGATCCTCACACGAAGATTTGCCGGTTGATCCACCAGGCCTTCCCTCTTAATCTTATGCCGAAAGTATTCTTCTCGTAGGAGAAGATCAATAGGAGTAGTTCCGGCTAAGACTTGTACCGCCTCATGAGACACTGAACGGTAAGCTCTAGTGACCCGCAGCAGAGCCATCCGCTGGATTGTTGCCAACCTTTTCTTCTGTTGGTGCGAGAGATGATGACTCCACGCAGGGGACGCATATCTCAGGATGCCCAGAATAACTCCTTTATAAATAGTTAACGTGGCTGGGTACCTGAGACCCCAAAAGGCGCCCCCGATGCGACTAAGTCCATTGAGAGCCAGAGCTACCCTACCTTTCATGTAGTCCAAGTGAGGCGTAAAGTTGAAATTTCTCCCAATTCTTATGCCAAGGTAAGTAACAGCCTCACTTGGACGTATCCTTTCTCCTTCTATTCTGAGAGTAATAGGGTGGGCCCTGTCAGTCTTACCTCTTAAAAGAATAGAATGTGTCTTAGCAGCCGCCATCTTCATCTTTTTTCTCTCGCACCATCCTCCTACGAGGTTGGCACATCGTTCAGCTTCTTCTTTTAACCTGGCTCTGCTGTTTGAGGCCACTACAACGGCCAGATCATCAACATAGGCCGTGGCGGGGAACCGCTCCTGTTCTAGTACCCCCAGCAACTCATCGAAGACTAATTTCCACAGGGCTGGGCCAAGAACCGAGCCCTGCGGACAACCTCTTTCCATCGACTCTTGTACTTCAAAGAAGCTACCTTTTATCTTTAATGTTCGGTCCTGGAGGTAGCTCCTTAAAAGATCATATAAGTTGCTGGGAGCCTCATACTTCTTCAACTGCTGGAGTACGCTCGGCCACCAGACGCTATCAAAGGCGGAAGATATGTCGAACAGGATAAGCATGACATACTTCTCCGCCTTCTCTGCAACGTCACGGCGCACTCTCAGCAGGGCATCTGCGGTTCCCCTGCCTTTAGGGGATCCGTACTGCCGTGGATGGCTAGCCCTAGAGAAGACTGGTCGTAGACTCATCATCAACAGGGTCTCCAATAATTTACTCATGATAGGGAGGAGACATATAGGCCTATAAGATTTGGCTAATTGCTTGTCCTTGCCTCCTCCCTTGTAGAGGAGTCTAACATCAGCAATTTTCCAACTCTTAGGAAAGTATCCCCTGTCCAGACAATCATTGAACAATGTCAACAGTCTCTGTTCTATATAGGGGATACTGTTCCTGAGGATTGCTGCATCTATGGAGTCTAATCCAGGTGCACGACCAGCCTTTTGCCTATCCACAGCAGCACGTAGATCCCATATGTCCCACGGTGGGCACAAGTCCGTACCAGGTGGGCATACCGTAGTGCGTCTTATAAATATTTCCTCCTCATTATCCTGGGACGAATCATCTCTGGGGTAGGTCTCAGATAGGAACACCTTTTCAGTCTCTTCCAGAGTGGTTGCCTGGGAACATCCGCGCTTCAAAGCTGCAATCACTTGCTGTGGAGCAAACTTACCAAGGGCAACTCTGTAAGGTACACCCCAGGGATTCTTAGATGACTCCTGAACAATGAATTCGTCCCAAGACTTCCGCTTTCTTAACCGCACCTCGTTTCGGTATGCTCTGGATTTAGACTTGTACTCATTATGAAGTGTAATGCGCCTCTCTTCGCAAGTACACTTTTGGTAGGAACGCCGTGCCTTGTAGAGTTCTCTCTTCATTGTGGTTAAGGTAGGCGTCCACCATGGGACAGGTCGAGCTCTCGCTTTCCGGTGCTGAAGGGATTCTTCAGCGGTATCGCGGATGACATCAGTGATCCTGGACACTCGGTAATCCAGATCATCTGTTTGCTCCGTTTCCGCCTCATCCCAGTCTTCGTGGACCAGTTTTCCCTCCAGCAATGACCGGAACGCACTCCAATTTCCATTTCGAGTAAGGTAACGTTTTTCTATCCCGAGGGAAACTTCTGTATTTTCCGCCAGACTAAAGGTTATCACTTGGTGGTCGGAACTCGTCTCAGATCGGAGGACCCAATCGATAATGCGGTTTGCCAGCACCGGTGATACCAATGTAACATCAATCCAGCTCTGCCCCCTAGCGCTAGAGAACGTCGGGGTAGCAGAGGGATCGTTCATAACCACTAATTGGTTTCGGGCAATAAATTCACCGAGCTTAGCGCCCCTTCTATTAGTTCGATTAGATCCCTAGACCGTGTTCCAGGAGTTGGTATCTGAGCATATGATCACGTTCCTGGTGCTAGCCGTGATCATCTCCATGGTGGATATGTCTTCGTCAATATCGGCCCCGTCCGGTAAATATGATGAGACCAGCGTAAAGGCAACATTGTTCCATCTGATATGACAAGCAACACAATCCGCCATGGTAAACTGCCTCAGATCCATCACATCGAGGTTCGGGTTGTTAACCACAATAGCAGCCCTGGGCCTCCTCTCTCCACTGCTCAAGGCTATAACCCTCGATGGGAGACCAAACCCCGTGACCTTGTTTCCCCAGCAGCTCGGTTCCTGGACTGCCATGATGTCGTAGCTTTGTGAGAGGGAGCGTAGCTCTTCCGCAACTAGACGCCGGCGGCCCATATTGAGCTGAAGGATGGAGATCTTACTCATAAGAAGTCCTCATCGCCATTTTTTTTGACCAATTTAAATGCACAGGACAATCACGACTGCCCGCCTTATGCTTAGTGTGCCTGGGATGGGCCTTTGCCCTCACACAGTTGATGCATGTCGGCCCTGCCTGAGCTAGTTTTTTGGGGCACTCCTTGAGAAAATGACCAGTACCTGCACACCAGATGCAGACCAGTGCATTAGATGGACATGTGGCCTTAGAGTGCCCGTAGTCCTGACACTTGGTACAACGGGGGGCGTCGAGGTTATCTTCAAAGGTCATTGACCACCATCCTCCATTCAAGCATGCCATGTCTAATAGATGGAATCGCAGGGTTGGGTGCACTTCCAGCACCCAGTTTTTAGTTATTCCATTCCTTGCTGTAGATGAAAAAACAGGCCGAAGTCCATCGTTTACGAGCGAAGCTGGGATCGATTTATCAATTAGCTTTACCCGTAAAAGCGTAATTAATGCCTCCGCAGTCCATGAATTGGGCACACCTTTAATTTCAAGCCTAGGTCGTTTCTTAAGTGCAAGCTTGGCCTCTAGTCCTACTTCTCGTAGACCCTGCCACCCAATAACTTTCGCCGCTTGGGAGCTATCTTCCATCCGAACTAAGACCGAGCCTCCCTTAGTAGCACGTAGTATGGAGGCATTAACTCCTATTTCAGTAGGAGATGGCAGCCCACTGATGATTTCCACGGGACTTTTACCGGGCCCACTAATTGTGACGTAGGTGGGTTTAGAGTTAGATATCTCTGCCGGCTTCAATGGCAGAGATTTTACGATATCTGCCATTGTCCTTGGCTTACTTCGTAATTGGGCTGAATCTTCAGGAGAGGCATGACTAGTCGGCTCAATCTGGTTATTTAAATTACTGGCTACCTTGTTAGCTGCTTTGGTCCTCCTGCGGCTTCTTTTACTGACTACGACTTTGTAGGGTTCAGTAGCCGCTGAGGGTCCAGCCGGGCTTGTTTCTCTGATATCTGCTTGCGCTTCACTTGAAGGACCGGCTTTGGCTAAGATTTGTGGTTGTGGTTCCACTCGAGCTTCCGTAAGTCCCTCAATAATTTTAGGCACCGTTTTTTCTATTACAAGTCGAGCAATCATCTCATGAATACTAGGAGTCTTAAGTGACTCATGAACCGCATTTTGGATGAGCTCAGAAATGTCTTCATTTGTGTGTGCCTTTTTACTTTTGTCATCTAGGGTTTCAATGATATCTATTAAGGTTAGAATTTTTCTATTTATGTAATTTTGTACCTTGATATTCAACCCATTATCTGCCCGTTGAACATAAACTCTCAGATTCTCTTGGATTTGTAAGGCCGATTGTAATAAACTTTTAGCTGCAGCCTCCTCCGAATTTGCCTCCAAATCAAGAGAACACTTTCTTGCCCGTTTGGCATTTCGCTTGGAAACCTTTTGGGAACTCTCCTCTTCCATATCAATTACAATTGGGTCAACCATACTGTAAGAAAGTAGTAAACACTACAAAAATGATTTCAATTTATGTTACAGTTTACACTACAGTTTAGAGGTTAACTAGCTACGTTTATTAAATGAAGGTTACCTTTCTATTATTGTCCAATGAAACTTGTATACAAGTTCTCTGTTATAAGTTTAATTTCTCGTAGGAACGATTAAAGTCCAGAAAGTCTTCAACTACGAGAAGATGACGAACTCGTAGTTCCACTTAACCTTACTTAAAACTAAAAACTTATTTACAAAGGAAAACTAAAAAAAAGGAACAAGAAAACATAATGAAAAATAAAATAGAAAACACTAGAACACGAACAATAACAAAATAAGTATATAAACACCAGTCACAAGTCTAAACACAATACTTTGGAGAACCAATACCTTATCAGCAATCACTATCACAATCGATCTCATGAAATGGTCAGGTTCATGGGTTCAGTAAGTATGGAAGTACTGTATCTTGTTCGACAGTTGTATACGAACGTTATTTGACCGAGATCACGCTCAATTACCAGGCTTTCCCCCTTAATTAATTAACAGTAAAGTACCCACTTTATAGAGGCTGGGTGAGCCTCAGAAGGGTCCCCCGATCCCAGAATCAATCCATAGTTAATGAAACAAAATAAATAATTACCTTCCATCAGCCGAACTAGAATTTGAGGCCTTGAGCTTTGGAAGTCGGTACCTTACCCACTAAGCTACCCCCGTTTCCTTATTTTTAATTGACATTTTCTAAATAATTAATTAATGATCATTTAATAACTATTGTTATTTTTTTTTTAAATGTCACTTCTGAAACTTAAGCTTGATAAAAGTAGATAGCGAAAATCACTGTCTGTTCCATCAAATTGGTTAGAAGTGAAAAAAATCTGTAGTGGTCAGAGATATTAATGAAGTTTATTATTATTAATTATAAAAATATTTAACTAAAAAAAAATAACCTCACTGTTTAGGAACTTCATCTTCATTACAATTTGTTAGATTTTTTTTTTTATAAATATTCAATTTTACTGAAGTTCTTTTTTTAATCGATATTTTTTTTTCCGAACCCCCAATTTGAACTATGTATTATGTGGTATATTACGTTGAAGTTTAGTTTTTATCTGAAACGAGGTTTCATTTTAAAGCTATTGTGAAGTTGATTTTTCTGGCATTCTTAAATTGCGATTATTTTAAAATGCGTTTGGGCGCTTCTCTTTTCTGGTCTAGTATAATAAAATTATTTGGGGGAGAAACTGTTTATAAAAAAAGATGCTGCTCAATTATACTCAATATGCTCAATATATAATATATAATATGCTCAATTAGGGATGTTATTAAACCACATAGCACAGGTCTTCTTTAGACAATTTTTAAGGTCTTATTTATCCTTATATATGCCATCCCTGCAATAGAAACAATTGTTTTCATTATTTGTAATTCTATAATTTTCCTATTTTTTAAACCATTATTTTTATTTTAAATTAAAGTTCGTTTCATGTTATCTCTAACCAAAAAAACTTTTCATAAAACTTATTTAGAGTTATTATTTTCTGAAAATAAGAACCTATGCACTGGTTCAACACATTCTGACTCAGCCAGGAACTTGTTTTTTTCTCTCTTGAAATTCTCTGGTTGTTTCTTAAGAAATTATCCATCTTATAGAAATACTCTGCTGAGCTAATTAAAGTCACCAGTAATTAATACCATGAGTCCCTAATAAGGGAATGGGAACAATACTACTGCTTCGTGAATGCTAAGAATGGCTTTCTTTACCTTTTCATTAGACCAAGCGTGATGAGGGTTTTGATGTGTTTGCATTATTATCAAACTAGGTTGAATTCTTACAGAATAAGGGTAGGTTCATTTAATCTATCCTTTCAATGCAATCGATCGTATCGAATATTTCATCCATTGTGTACTTTAATTTAGCAGGTGGTGTTTTTACTTTAGGGCCATGGGCGGTGTTGAGTTATGAATCCTAAACCATTGCATTTTAAAGAGTTTAAAAGAATAAGTCACAGCTAGAAAAAGGTCATTGCTGAGTTACTTAATCACGTCCATATGCCAGCTACCATTTTAAATATTCATAAACCAATTTGTTTCTCCTATTATTTTCGAAGGTTCATTTAATAAAAAAAAAACGGCCTATGTTAATTATCTTTCTTGAAATGTAACGTAAAACGAGAAAAAAAAAATGAAAAAAAGAAGTCCAGGACCGGGACTCGAACACTGACCTTTGAGATTTGTAACCAAGCATGCTTTTGCCACCATTTTAATCTGTTGAACCATCATCAACTAGTGTTGCCCCAAATCGGTCTTGGTCTTGCACTTTGTATAAAAAGTTTAATGTATTCATTTTCATGATGATTCAATTTCAGTATATTTTGGTGTAGGATTTCGAGTTTAAAGTACTATATTTTTTAACTAGTAGATATTAATCAGAAAACATTTTGATTTTGGTAATTTATAAAACAAAAAGTGTTAAAAAACATTCCCGATTATTTATAGAATTGAAGATAAAGTTAAATTGTAAAGAGTTATTGCCTATATGAGCAAAAAATATTAAATAAAATAAAATAAAAAATTAATTATTTTATTTTATTATTTATTTAATTAGTTATGTTACTTTCTGTCATAACTAAGGACATTAGTATATTTATAAAAGAGATTATTCATACTATATATGCAATAATTTTTTTTATTATTTATTTATATGATATTTACAACTGTATACAAAAAATACATCTGGTAAATTCGCACACTGGTATAAAGACATGGAACACATGTTGAGAAACTACCTATTGGTAGCACTCTAATAATATGTCTATATTACAATACACGTGGCCATCTTCTTTTCAGAGGCCTCGGAGGGTTATCAGGAATCGAATAGGAAGCAAGGTTAGAGACAAGAAGGTTGGGATGGTTATGAAATTTATTATGGAAGGACAGATATCTGGATTGGGCCAAATCTGATACATAAGGAACATTAAGGTCATTATGGATAATTTTATTTGTAACAAAGTAAGGAGCATTGAGGATTTTGGATTGTAAGGATTGTATGCGAGAGGAATTTGAAGGTTTGGTGGAGCCCCATAGCTCAACTCCGTAAGTCCAAATAGGCCTTATTATAGTCATGTAAATCAGTCTTTTATAATTGATTGGAAGGTTAGAGCGTTTGTCTAGTAAGTGTTGAAGTAGTTTCAGTCTGGTATGAGGATTCCAAGTTAGACGTTTGTCCAGATGGAGTCCTAGGTAACGGATTTGTTCAACAGGAATAAGTGAGGTGTTGTAAAAGGATACTGAAGGACAGGAAGTAATTGGTTTACGACGAAGGGTGAAGGTAATTTGATGGGATTTATTGGAATTTATTTTAATTCTCCAGCTGTGACACCATTCTTCAAGGTTTGTGATGTGGGATTGAAGGGTTTGGGATGCAATAGATGGGTCGTTATTAACTGATAGGATACATGTGTCATCAGCATATGTGGTGATGACGGTGTTGGGATGGGTTGGGATGTCAGCTGTATAAACTGTGTAAAGGATAGGACCTAGGATACTACCTTGAGGAAAACCTGCAGACTGAGAAAAACGGGATGTATAGACATTGTTGTGATTTACTTTAAAGTATCTATCAGTAAGGTAGGAACGGATAATGAGGAAGTAGGTAGATGGTAGGAATTTTCGGAGTTTGTACAGCAGTCCCGGGTGCCAAACTTTATCAAACGCCTGTTCAACATCGAGAAAGGCTCCCGTACAGTACATACCGCGCTCCAATGCAGAGGATACTACGTCTACCACACGATGGCATTGCTGTATAGTGGAATGGGAGGAGCGGAATCCAAATTGGTGATCTGGGATTATGTGATTAGAATCTAGGATTGGGTACAGGCGTATTAAGATTAGTTTTTCCAGGATTTTTCCCATGATGGGTAACAGAGAGATGGGACGGTAAGAGGATGGATATTCTGGTGGCTTTTTGGGTTTGTGGATCATTTTGACAATAGATATTTTCCAAGGATCAGGGTATGCAATAAATAAAAATAAATTAAATAGAATGACAGCAAAATAATAATGATATATATTTATACACATACATAAATTTAAAGAAGAAACTTATAGTTAACATAATCAAAACAATAACTTACATACGGTCATTCATAAAATTAATAATAAAGATATAATTATGGTTGTTACAAGCTATTGTGAATTTTTTTCCATATTTATTATGTTAATAAGAAATTTTAAATAATGAATTCCTGATTATGAACTCTTTTGTTTATCGAGGAATCTGATTTTCAAATGGTTACATTGTGCGTTCCCTGAAGCAGAGCAATTCAAGTTGAACTACAGTGGGTTTGAAGTAGGCATGTACTTCAAACTTCAACTCTCAACTAACTGTAACTTTTCCTAGCCTTTACTAGCCGAATGGGATTCGAGGGGCGATGGTGTTTGCGTTAATCCGTAGCTGATTGCGCCTGTTTTGCGTCCTCCCTTAAAAGTCAAACTCAACTCTAATTATCCCAGTTTTCTTGAGTCCACCCAGTAAAAAAAGAACTTATAAGCAGTTAACTACCTTTTTCCGATTTGTTTTTTTAGTTAATTTTAAAGTTAAGCTCCAAAAATTGTTTCAATATGGAGATACTAAAATAATTATCGGCTAAGAAAATTAGACTGTTATTTCATCAGGCTTAGATACTTTTATAAATCATTTATTGAAACATACAATTATTTTGGATTTTTCAACTAATTAGATTAATTTCGTTCTGTATCAAATATACAAAGGATTAGTTTCTATTATATAAAATTAAAATAAAGTTTTCGACTAGATATGCATATAATTCTTGTAAAATCCCTGAGTTGAAATTAGAACTAATAAAACTAACTTATTGCCCTCCAAAAGTTGCTGGTCATATTACTATTCAATAAAATAAAAAGAAATTATTCCATTTCTTAAGCAGGTTGTTAAATAAAAAAAATCATTAACTCCAAAGGAACTAAACATTTTTCATAACTAAAGAAAGGCATAGTTTCCGCAATGCTACCCAAAACAGTAATTATTTAATTTTCATTTTTTATTGATCCCCTCTTTCTCGCTTTTTGACTATACGGCTATACGGGGGTTTTCCCTGGCCAGGGGGTTAGGTAGGGGGATTAAAGTAAAATGATGCCACGGGCACCGGGTCTCGGCTTTCTCATCACAATTAAAAGTTAACAGTATTTTGAGTAATTTATTTCAAAATGAATATCAATTTCATTCTTAATTTTCCACCCTTAAATTTTCCCTTCCAGAGCAAAATACTACTTTCCTTACTATATCCGCCACAGTTAATGTTCTAAGCTAGTTTCTTTGATCACACGATAGCATTTTTAAAACTATTAGAAATTAAGTAAATCACCCAAAAACGAGGTTAATTTCACAATTGAAGTGTCATGTATACAACAGGTCTTTTATTTATATCTCACGTTCGTGGCCCACGATACTTAAAGAAGATCTCAATTTGGTCCGCAGGATTTAATGAAGGCCTTAATGTGGCCCGGGGGCCAACGGAGAATCCTGATCTAAGCAACAACCTAATTAAAGAAGTTTTTATAATATAAATATAAAAGGAGAAATAATTAAAAAAAAAAAAGAAAAAAGGTAATCAGGATATAAATGTGAAAACCGTTACACGAATCCTTGACTTCATGGTTTGACTTAACTGTTTGCCTTTATATTTAAGATTCAAGGCTTTATGGTTTGAATTTTATCATTTACACCCTATTATTCACAATAATAAATGCAATGTGTCTTTAGTATTAAGGTTAAAAGTTCTCATTCATACAATATATACACATAATAGATAAATAACTATAAATATATTTAAAAAAAAAATAATACCGATAAAAAAAAGTAAATAAATAAAAAAAAACAACTTCTAAATACATTCGTACCTATGTTCAATATATACATTCACCTAGGAATCTCTGAGCCAGGATTTGTCCTCCACGTGTGGAAGGCATAACAAGAATCCCCAATGCCACTTTACAAGCCGTGTCACCGGTTAAGGAAATGGGATCCTACGATTTTTTAAGCAAGGGTTTATTATTATGTTCTTATTACATATGTTTAAAAGTTTACTACACTATCCAAAGGGCCTGACCTCTCAAAGTTTAGCAAATACGTTCTGTCTAAACAATAAATTTACCTTCATGTAATAACTTTTCCTGATAATTAATTATTTTTTAAGTCATATTTTGTAGCTGTATTGATGTCTTATTATTTCGAGTGAATTTAAAATTTAGCTTTAGCTCACATTAGGCATGGCTATAAACAAATATACTGTTATATCTATAAACTCGAAGTAATTGGAAACTAATCCTATTAGACCTCCACCGGGATTGTGGGACGTTGAGATATGGGAAAAATTGTGTGATGAAGGTGAGTGGGTATCGGCTTGATGAGAATTGACAAATTCACTGCATGACATGTCGATATGACAATGCCTCTGTCCCCTTCAAATATTTACTATCTCCCTCTTATCGTGTTCAGCCAACCTTTGTGTCAATATCGTTAATAATTCCTTTTATTTAATATAACCTCCTTCTTTAGGCCAATAACGTTCTATTGTTAAACCATAACCTAAATAAATTTCAGGCTAAATTTCCATTGATATTATGGAGGATATGATTTATAAAAACATCAGATAAAGGGCGAAAAAAATGTACAAATGAATGAAATAATTATATTAAAAAAATAATTAAATAGTCAATGCTACAGACCCCTTTTTATCAAATTATTAACAACCGCCTAAAACTTGGTGAAAGGCTTCATCATGTCGTAACCTAAATTTTTTTTAATCTAAGAAAAGGAGCGTTTTACAAGTTAATTAACATATTTAAATGAGCTACTAAAAATTCACAAATCTAGAAAAAAGGTATGCAACAAAAATATTGGGCCGTTTGGCCTATATAACCTCGTTATTTTGACAAGATTTTGTTGTTCCAAGTCATAGGCCATGAAAGACAATCCGGTTTTATTCCTTGCGTTTCTTTTAATCATTTTCATTCGGGGATGTGAGGAATTGGCTCACAGTCCCCAATTGCTCTGGAGGAAACGCTTCCTTCAGGCAGCTTTTTCAGGTAATTTAATAAAGTCCAGCTTTTTTAGGTAATTTTATAAAGTCCAGTTTTTTTAGATAATTTTATAAATTATAGCTATGTATTTTTTTTTCTCGCAAAATTGACTCTCTGAAACTAAATTTACATTATGCTCGTAGAAAAGTAATAAATTAATTGAAGCAAGTTGGTAAAGTCACGAAAGTATGTGGAAGCAATCGTTATTTATTTTTCATTTATAGAATAAAATTAGATTACATTTATAGAACAAAAGACTGGTAAAAAAATCGGTTTTTCGAATAAAAATTAACGCAAAAGAATTACTAATGCTTGACAATTTTACTTACTATTTGTAAAGAATTGGTATAACAAATATACTTTTGCATTTAACTCTCCTAATTATTCATTCGGGGTTACTTAGGTTTCTTCTATCTAAGAAATTACAGTAATATCTCTATAGTAATAAGTTAATGGGTAACTGCAAGACCCTTGCGCAAGACCAATGCACAAATTTTGGATTTGGGACTTTTATGAAATTAACTGAACAGATTGCATGAATTAAGTTTCATTTAGAAACTTTATCTAATTTGTGACATATACAACAACACAAGAGCAAACAAAAATATTTATTTGATATACAATGTTTAAAAATATTTGGTAATAATCAAATAAATAATATAAATATTAGATAATATTTAATTGATAATATTTAATATACTATTTAAATACAAGTGTAAATAAAAGTATTTATTTCTTAGATTATTTATTTAATAAACTATTTATCCAATAGACAGTTGTTTAAATATATTATTTATTTATTTAAACTATTTAAGTAGTAGTTCATGTATATGTTCATCTATCCAGTCAATTATGCACAATGAGACGTTTAATCATACACGTATTTGCATGATAATACCGCCTACTCCATACCTGATCGACAGTGTCACACATCGGTAAGAGAGACGTCAGAGCTCCTGCCAACTTGCGGTTTGAGGACCGAGCTGCTTGAGGCCGGAGTACAGCTATGCTTGGGAAAGGCCTGACATAGTTGAGCAGTTGGTGCAAACATCGAGGCCTAACCTCAGGCACTTGTCAGCCTCGGGGTTCTCTCAACTTTCTGCCTCCTCCTATCCTCCTCCTCCCTCCCTGCTATTAGTAGGTGTCTTATCATGAAGCTCAGTCTTACAATATTTTCTTATTATATTTTGATTCTACCAGATTGAAACGACAAGAAACCGCTCGATTACTTCAGCACCTACTAGACAAACGCTCTAAACTTCTAATTAATTACAAAAGATTCATATACATGACTATAATAAGGCCTATTTGGACTTATGGAGTTCAGCTATGGGGCTTCACGAAACCGTCGAATTCCTCTCGTATCCAATCCTTACAATCCAAAATCCTTCGTAAAATCCTAAATGCTCCCTACTTTGTTACAAATAAAACCATCCATAATCACCTTAATGTTTCCGATCTGGCCCAATCCAGATACATATCCTTCCATAATAAACTTCGGAATCATCCCAACCCTCTCGTTTATAACCTTGCTTCATTATCAATTCCTTATAACCCTCCGAGGCGTCTGAAAAGAAAATGGCCCCGCGATCTCCTAATGTAGACATAGTATTAGAGTGCTACCATTGGGTAGTTTCTCAAAAAGGGTTTTCACGTCATTATATTCATGTGTTCAAATTTACTAAATGTATTTTTTTACTATAGTTGTAAATATCATTAAGAAATAGAAAAAAATATTTTGATTAATTTTTCTTACCGTATTTCATATCCTTTCTAAAACTATAAATGAACGAATTTCATTTTATTGTTATAGTTATACGAAAGTAATTAAATCAACGACTGTAAATAAATAAATTTAAGTCAAGCATAACCAAACAATGCCTACCGCTATATTAAGTAACTTAAATAATATTTAAAAATTTATTTAAGGAAAGTCCCACGAAACGAGAATGCTTGATTTCTGTGTGTTACTTTACTATAGTGTTTTTTTCTTACATATTTTTGTTTTGTTATTACTATTATTTTTTCTTATGCTATCATTTCTTGTCATTGATATCATATTTGCTGAATACCGAGGTAGATAGAAATTTTATTGTGAGCCAGGAATATGTATAACTAATAATAAAATACGAAACGATTACTTCCACATGCCGGATTCCTTCTTGTCAACTGGGAGTGCGGGTTAGCGCAGTGGGTAAGGTACTGACTACCTATGCCCAAGGTGATTCAGCGAATTGAAAAATGGAGAGGGAACTTTTGAAGCAAACACTTCTTTATGCGCTCTTAGAACTTTTTTTGTGGTTAGTGAATGATACTGGGCCATGTCATGCTCGGCCATGTAACGCTCATTCGGGTGAAGTCGAGTGGACTAGGAGTTTAGAAACTAAAAATCGGAATTGCATACTTTAACCAAGGAAAAGGTTAAGCATTTCATCCTCTTTGTAGTGAGATATTATTCAAAATTGTATCTTGACGTAACGACGTGTAAGAGAGGCAAAAAGATATACTATAAAAAACCAAATCATAACGAATTGAATTATAAGTTTTATTATTATATTTTTCTATTCCTTTATTTTATTTTTCAAACATTAAAATATGAGTACATGCATTATACACATATATTTCTTGTTGCTTTGTCCTTGCACTGCCCTATGGCATTTAAGGAAGGATCGGAACTGGTTTTTAATACTAATTTAATACGAAATTAATTTTTTTTTAAACGGCTCAAAAACGGATATTTTAAGACGGATCAAAAAAAAGAAAAAAAAAGAAATGTCGACTGAAATAATCCACTGTAAACTGATCAAACATTATCCAAGATCAAAGGGATCAAAAGTTATCCCAGAAAAAATAATTCTAATTGGTGTCTAAATTACCCCCAACAGAGTACAACCGATAATTGTCGGTGTGTTTTAAGCTCAGATGCGAAACAAAAATGTTTTCGAGCTTTGAATTTCGAAAATATTTGTTTACTAATTGGGAGGCTGGTATGTTTATTTCAACCAACTTAAGGGCCATGGTTCATAAATTTAAATTTATAATTCTTATGAGGAGCCTAGGAAAACTATACAGAACTCTTGATTTAAAAAAAAAAAAAAAAAAAAAATGTGCACCAGAATTGTAAGAGATCATTTTCAGTCCAAAATGAATGACATGCCCATCAGGAGACGACTAAAGAGGAACTGGATGAGAGATCTTATGAAGCAGACCAAGACCAGGAGGAGGTACTGCTGGGTACTGATCTTTCTTATGCCTTAAATGACAATTTTCTACACAATGAGATCACATCTGCGTATTTTCAATACTATGACAGGTGTGGATAGAAGTATGAAGACAGCGAAAAAAAAAATTCTCGCACAACATTCATAATTTTTTGTTATATTTTTTCCTTTTGTAAATTCTAAATTCAGTATAAATATAAGAGCGTTGACGTTCTTGTTTTGTTACGCCAAAAGACCGTGAGCAAGAAACTAATACAGTTTTGTTTTTATCAATTTATACCTTTCTTGGATATTATTCCCGCGCTGGTAATCCGCTAGCTTGGGCTGGCAGAGACCACGAGGACACGCAGAGGACGCTAAACACTTTGGTTCGATTAAAACTCCGGGTGCGGGGGAAGACCCCACCTGAGCCTCTCCGATTTGTTTCCTCGGATAACTAACGGTCTCCTCCTATCCTCTTCCCCTCCTGTTTGCCTCCCAGCCCTTTTTCAATTAAGTCTACATTTTTTTTTTTTTTTTTTAGTAGACCATAACACCCTAATAACAGCCCTGTTTTTTAAAAGGATATTTTACCAAGACCCTTTTAGGGGCGAGGGATAGGCGTCGGTTCCGAGTTGATGGTTCGAGAGTATCGTTTAAGCGTGACAGCGTCATTTTATTTTCGCGGATGATAACGATGAAGAAATGAATTAAAGAGTCCCCTAACATAAACGTAAACAATAAAACGAAATTTATGTTTAGTTAAATACATTCTTGTTTATGGCCGAATTACAACAAAGATTATTCTTTTAATTAATTAAATCATTATCATTAATTGTTTTACTATATGACACAGAAAACCCCTGCTGTAATATGACCAACGTAATCTGGGCTGTAGATAGTGATTATCTTAATTGTATTTAAATTGGGTAATTTTATTGACTCTCAGAGTTGTTTTGATTGAAGATAGGCCAAGCGACATATATGGGATAATTTATATTACAATTTTGTTTATTTATCTCATTATTGCGACGGATTCGTTTCATTATAATTATCTAATTTATATGTAATTAGTATTTGTCATCTCACATCTGGCGATTGATTTAAAAAAAAAGAAGTCTTATCATATTTGTTTATAGTGCATTGTCAGGCATTATTGTAAACATCAACTCTTCATGAATAATCAAAAAGAATCTCTCGTGTATTACTTTTTTGCGTCATTTTGTTGTGGTCTCGAAATTGTTTAACGAAATGGTAAATTTAAAGTATGAATAATTAATTTAAATATTCTGGACACTTTAACGGTTATCATATCGTGGTTGTATTCGAGATTTTCAAGATATTGTGTTTTTGCACAGAGTCATTAAAGCCATGAATATTCCTAACTTCCTACTTAAGTAAATTGGTTATGCTATGTTTTTTAACTACCTTTCGAGAAGCATAAAAGGTTGATAAGAATAATTGCAAAACATATGCAATAGAACCTCTCAATATCTTTAAATATATATGTGAAGAGTGATATGAAAACAACTCTTGCTTAATTTGTATCAAATATATAATATATCAAAACATAAACAACGGAGTTGTTTGCATTAAACTTTAATTATAATAGGATACTTCATCTACCCAAAAACAACTATCTACACAAGAAAATTTATTTACTACGAAACGAGGAAGTTACTATGATCATTAAACAAAGTATTTAGATTAAAGATTTTTTTTCGTATATAAAAAATTAATTTGCGCTCGTCAATTTATTGTTGACAATCAGCAAATGTACTAGCCATACAGGAAATTATGTCATGACAGGCATGGGTAAGGAAAGTACCCAGCAGTACCTCTACTCTAACTTGTTATAATTACTTAGGTTGTTTAAGGTAGGAGATCTCTCATACATCGCCTTTTTAGTCTCCTCCAAATGTTCTGAGGTCTGTCAGCAGTGGCTATGTCTGTTTAAATTAGTGTAAAATCGTTGATAAAGGTTCGTTATATGTTGATGAACTGTTGGAAGATTGATGTCAGTATGTAGAGTTCTGTAAGTAATGTACCGAGGTGCTATTGCTATTATTGAGTCGCAATAATTCTGATTGGAACTTTAGAAGTTTTTGTTGATGGGTCTTTTTAGCGACATCGTAAATTTGTGATGAGTATATCCAAATCCGCTTAAGTAAGTACGTATATGTATTCAGTTTCTGTCTCAGTTTTAGTTTTGAAGACTCAGCAAATAGAGAGTAAAGTAAGATTAAAGATAATAGCACTTTTATATAAGTTATAGCTGCCTAACAAGTCAACATAGATTAGGGATAATATTAATAAATATTAAATAAGCGGATTAGTTGACAGGAGGGGGATGAGGGGTGAAGTGTCTTCCCCCACAGGTTAATTTTAATTATGCGGTTGCCTGGCAACCGATTAGGCTTAAGCTCTTCCTCAGGCGAGTAATGGGTAATCCTGGGACTTAACGTCAAAGGAAAAAGGTGTATCCGTCGGCTATATAATGCAACAACCTTATTTTCCCGAGCTTGGGAAATTAGTTTTGGTCCGGCTTATTAGTGTCTGTTTAAATACGACTCTTTTAGAAGTACTTTAATTTTTCAACGTTGGCTCAATTATGATTTTACAAGAAGAAGCTTAATTAGCGTTACTATTCTTCTTTGGTCCGCAATCCTCTTTTTTAGTAAAGGTGGAATTTATGAAACAATTAGGGATAACTACACCTTAAAGAACATTTTCATGGAATAAACCTGAAATGATTGTGATTTAAATGTTAAAATATACATAGACTATGATGAATGAATGAAATGGGCTGGATTGATTTATTGTCCCTTAAAGCAAAGGTTGTCTAACTAATATTCATTGTAACTGGTTATGTGAGCATAAGCATATAATATAAATGTTATAGATGATATATGATAGAGGATATAATATAAATGTTATAGATGATATATGATAGAGGATATAATATAAATGTTATAGATGATATATGATAGAGGATATAATATAAATGTTATAGATGATATATGATAGAGGATATAATATAAATGTTATAGATGATATATGATAGAGGATATAATATAAATGTTATAGATGATATATGAAAGAGGATTTTCTTGCTAGGATAAAGTATCCTAATATTTTTTAAATGTACGCATAAAGTACTGAAGCTAGAGTTCATTCACAGCAGGCTATTAATATGATAGAATATTGCAAAGGATGTCGATATTCTCAATTTAAATGTATGTATTAAGAGATGAGAAGGAGTTAATCGGGGGTGCGGTCAAACAAATACTAAATTAAAATATAGTAATTATTTAATTTTTGCCGACGTTTCGACCCACTTTGCAGGTCGTCTTCAGGGCTACAAAGAAGAAGTTGTCAGATACAGAAATAAAAAGATGATATCAGAGATATAGTGGGTGACAATGTAGTTAAAATATTAAGTATTATATAGAATAGAATAGAATAGAATAGAAAAATAATTTTATTCTGGGACGAAGTCCCTTCAGAATAACAAAAAAGTACAGAAATTAAAGTTTTACATCTGGCCAGATAAAAACAAACAAAACAAATTAAGATAAAGATAGGTCATTAAAGAAAATAAAATAAAAAAATATTGGTTATACATACTATATACAAAATAAAAAAAAAAAAATCTATATAAAAAACTCTTGAAACCATACTAAGATACTTAAAACTATGTACAATGTTAAAATATAAATAAACCCTTTTAGAAAAAATAAAAAATACAGAAAAAATAAATGTATATTCTTCTTAACAGTGAAATCTGTTTCTGTTGAAAAAAAAAAAAAAAGAGAAAAAGAAAGTCGAATCTATAATAAGTATTCAGGTCATGAGCTATATGTGAATATGGTCTTATAGATAATATGTAATTTTACATAAAAGGTTAGCTGGTGCCTGACTGTTTTTGGGACAGGAATTGGAATAGGAGGGTTTTGAATGTAGATAAGGATGAAGAATATCAAATTTTGATAGGAAGGGAATTCCAGAAACTAACATAACGTGCAATAAAGGAGTTTTGGAACGAGGCAGATCTGTGAGAAGGAATGTAAAGGTCGGAAGGTCGAGATCTTGTGGAGAGGGAGTGGACTGAGGACTTGAATTGGAGAAGGTTGTAGGCGTAGGAAGGAAGATGATTGTTGATGATATGATAGAGGAATGTACCTAGAAAATATTGTCTTCGAATGGAGGGTAAGAGCCAATTCTTACTCAGTGTAATGGTGAGAGACATGGAGTATCTCAGGGCACCATATGTATATGTATATGTAGAAGATACAAACAAATGGAAAATAAGGGTGAATAAAAATAAAGAAGAATATGACATGTAAGTTAAAAGGATTTTTAAAGTTAAAAGGACTGTTAAAGTTAAAGGAACCAAACTGAGTGATTTTTGAGAAATTCACATATAGAAATCTGCGTCAATCATAACTTTTTTCCAGGTTCATTTTGGGGAAATGTGTTATATACATAAGTATGTTATATACATAAATGTGTTATATACTATACAGTAATGTATAGGGTCCCAAGAAGACGAATTTAGGCAAATTTCAATAACACGACCGAAAGAACGGGTGGTGTCGCGTTCGGTTGATCATCTTTGAGAGATCTCTAGAGGTAAGATATTATTATAACAAATTTCGAAATAATCGGCCGGTAGTTTCACAAAAAAAAGTAATTGAATAAACGCAGACGGTGGACAACTGAGGCGCTGCTTTAACATTCTCGAGTCTAGTGACGACTGTTCGAATCCGGTCTTGGCCGGATGAATTTTTTTCCTGGCATCCCATGAATGCATCTCGACTTTCCCTCTGTGGTTAAAATAGTTTTGGTTGTACCTACAGAACAACCTCTTCCCCTCACCGTATGCCTTAAATGGGGAAATAGAGGACAGTCGAATAAAAACATAAAAGAAAAGAAAGCGGTAGTCATTGATTAACATGTTTTTTTTTTTTTTTTTTTTTGTATTGTACGTAGCGTGAAATGTGAAACCTCAAAGTTTGTGAGAGGAAAACCTTTTAATTTGTTTAGGTCAATTACAATGATTCGTTATTTAAAAGAGCAACGCAGCTTAGAAAGTATCGTAAAGATCCCTCGATGTCTCGAATTTTATCATCAATAAATGAGGGAGATAAATTTGGTTTTTAGATTTTCAGATTAAGATACGGAAGACTGTTTATATTATGCCGATTTTAATATTTAGTGAAAAATTCTTTAGTCGAGTTGTACATTTTTTTTTTTTTTTTTTTGTTGAGAGTGAATTAGATTGAGCAATCAGATCTCTGATGTGTAACGCTCTGGAAAAGTTGGCTGAAGTCGACTATTTGAAGTGTTTTTGCATATGAATTAAAATATCTCAAAAACTAAAAATCCGACCTGAATATTATTGCGAGGGTGATGTTCATCATTTAATGATCTTTCTAATGAGTTATTATTCAAAATTGTATCCTAACGCGATGCCGTGTTAGGGAGGCGAAACGGAAAAATATTGTCGATAGCCAAATAATTGCGAGTTTTATAGAAGATATGAATTAAAATATCTCAGAATATAAAAATCGAACATCCATACTGTAATAGAGGGAAATCAGCATTTCATCCTTTTTATAATGAGCTATTTTTATAATTTATATTTCATATTATTAATCTCGCCTTGTTGATTTTTTCAATTCTATCGTATGGTCTAAAGCACACACCTTAATTTTTTTCTCATACATATATATTTTATATTAATTTTAATGATTTGTATTTTTTTTTTAAATTTTTTTATTAATTTAATTATTTATTTATCATTGTATTCATTTCCATATACTCATTTGGTAATTTGAATGTCAGATATCAGCCTTACACTTACCCGACTAAGCTGATGAGGATGGTCAGTGGTAGTAGTACTAATTCGGTGAAGTGGACGGAACATACTGTGTCCTACGCCTCCAACGATCCACTTGCCCAATGCATGACCGCGTATTGACTGCTGATTTCATTATCCGATCACTTGATTTAATCCTCATTCTTTACAAAGTGCAGATTGAATCTATTTACTCCAATATTTTATATGAATTTCAATTAACAACGGCCTAGTAGAGTCTAACCAGAGATGCTTTAAGATTACTTGATAAATTATATCTTTAGCCGACTACGGCGAAGTCACACAGAGGGGTTGTGTTTGGTTTGTTCCCTGTAATATATTAAAGATTTTTTCAAAAAGCAGCTGTACCGATTTTTACGTCTGATGGCTCTAATTATACGGTAAGATCTCTTATGTGTTTGCAACAATCTGGCATCAAAACACGAATAAATTATTAAATAAGACGTGATCAGGATAATATACCAATTTCAGTCTCTATTTATATTTAAAAATTAACTTTATTTCTTCCTAGGACTCCATCTGGACAAACGTCTAACTTGGAATCCTCATACCAGACTGAAACGACAAGAAACAGCTCGACGTTTCCGACTACTTCAACACTTACTAGACAAACGCTCTAACCTTCCAATAAATTATAAAAGACTTATTTACATGACTATAATAAGGCCTATTTGGACTTACGGAGTTGAGCTATGGGGCTCCACCAAACCTTCAAATTCCTCTCGCATACAATCCTTACAATCCAAAATCCTTCGTAAAATCCTCAATGCTCCTTACTTTGTTACAAGTAAAATTATCCATAATGACCTTAATGTTCCTTATGTATCAGATTTGGCCCAATCCAGATATCTGTCCTTCCATAATAAACTTCATAACCATCCCAACCCTCTCGTCTCTAACCTTGCTTCCTATTCGATTCCTGATAACCCTCCGAGGCGTCTGAATAGAAGATGGCCACGTGATCTTCTAATATAGACATATTATTAGAGTGCTACCAGTGGGTAGTTTCTCAACATGTGTTCCATGTCATTATATCCATGTGCGATTTTACCAGATGTATTTTTTGTATACAGTTGTAAATATCATATAAATAAATAAATAAAAAAAAAAAAAACTTTATTTCTTGAGACGCTTTCGGCGACCTGCACCATATTAATCTCTGCTGACAGTAATGGTTCAGCATTCAGCGAAATGTTTCAGAGCACTCTTCTCTAAATAAGACGGCAAATAAAATTTATTTCATTTCAATTTACTTAATTAACAACTAAGTTTAATTCTAACAAATTTTGGACAAAATATGAGACGAAGAACAAACTATGATCCAATATACTCTGGTTTTAACTAGTTAAATAAGAGAATAAGGTACTGCATGAGAATGAAAAGAATTGCATGTCAAAAAATTAAAAAAAATAAAATTATGTGACATCATGTACTGTTAAATTATTATTGACAAGTAGGCCCGTGCGAAAAATTCGCACAGCATATTGTTATCAAATGCCAGATTAATAAGAAAAGAAAAAATGCAACGTATCAGAAAATAAAGAAATCAAATGTTACTTTATTGGTAAATATAATCGACAAAGAAAACACAAACTAATTTATAAATCTTCATTTTTGTTCATCTTCATGGAACTAACATGTTTACAAATTTCAGTAAGCTGTATCTTCGTTAAAATTTGTCCGATTTCAATGATTTTTTTTTCCTTTTGTAGAGAATTAAGTAATCTTTTATATAATCACGGGCATAACCTAGGGAAAAGTGTGTAATTTTTTAGTTAATCGCAAATAAAGTTTGTTTTCTTTCATAATTTGTTTGCCTGAATTTTCGGTGTGATTGGACTATTTTGCCCGCCTGGAGGAGAAGGAAGCCTTCGAAATTGGAGGCTCAATCTTAAGATTTGGTGAAAAATTGCCGATCAAAAAACACCATCGATAAATAACATAAACTCCTCCTCTCTCGATCATAGAGACCTCAAGTCGATGAAAAGATACATGTATTCAATGGCAGTACTACAATTAATGTAAGGTTGTGTGGATGCGAACCCTATGCCTTGCGTTATCTCGAAAATAGTACGTTTTTGGGCTTAAAACAGGATCCGTTAGTTTTGAGAAATGTCTTGACCTGTTTTTAAGTTTGTTGGCTCCAGTTATTCAGGAAGATCTCGAGAGTATTTTAATACGGTCTGGAGCCAGACCACGAAGATAATCGGATATAATGTAAAAATAATCTATTAAAAATTTTCGAGCAGACAGTTCGGCCAATTTTAAAGTTGGTTCAAATTACATACTTAGGAAGATCGAGTGAATGTTATGAAACAATTTGGGCAATATTAAAAAAAACGTTTTCTTATATTTTAATTATTCACAAGTGTTTTGATATCATAGCATGAGTAAGATCGTGATCTTATGTCTTGAATATGAATTTTTAATAATTGGAAACTTAAAAAGATTAAAATAAAAATTAAATATTTTAATAAGAATAAAACAAAAATAGAAACAGAAATCATGAAATCCTATCCATCTCAAGGTAATATACTAGCATATCTATTAAAACACCTTGGTTGATTGTTAGGGAAATTGACATAGTCGAACTATCATATGTGGCAGTATTGTCGGCTACCTTTCAGTACATATAATAATTCCAGACTTGCAAATTTTGTCCCATTTGCCTGATCATGTCAACATTTCAAAGAGTCTTATGTTTTACTGAGAAGTGATCGAAAGTTTAAATCTTCGTAGATGATAATTTATCTAACAACCTACGAAGATGTTAAGGTAGATATGCAAGTACCTCTCCTTTGACTGGATGATAAGAGTTTCCTGACTACTGTAGTCGATTTTTTTTTTTTATTGAACTTTTTTATTTGTTACTTTCCATTATAATGGGAAATAAATTAATCTAAAAGATATAATATAATACATAGACGAACCAATCATACGGAAATATTTTTCTGAAATAACAGTAAAATCCAATTTGGCTTTGCTAATAGCTGTGGTGGCCTGAATTCAAAGGGAAAAAAATTGCAAAACGATCTGCCTTTTTAGTCCGATATTCGGCCCAACGATTGGTTAATTGGAATCTCTACCCGACAATCGAAAATCATATTAGCTCATTTGGATATCTGCTTCTCCCTATCAATCCTGGCAATTGATTAGGAGGAGGAATAGCTGTATAAGCTGCCTAATTGGATTACGGCACTGCCAATTTCTTTTTCAATTCACTAAAACGGATTTGATTCATAGTGAATATTAATTTCTTTTAATGGAAACAAAATAAGCGTATTTAGTTTATAAATGTTTTAATGCCCATTCGCGCTGTAATGAGGTCGGAATAGGCTGGTTATCCTATGGATTTCTGACTAAAAACACAGTGTTTCAACTGCACAGTGAAGACCTGCAAAGTGGGTCCGCAAAATTTAAATAATGCTATTTGATTAATTTAGTACTTATTTGAATGCACCCCCCGATCAACTCCGCATAAAAAAATATATTAAATATAATTTTTTTTTCGGCTCCTAAGACCCAATGTAACGAACGCCACTACATGTGTCTCATGTGTCTAAAATGTAGTATGGCTTAAAAAAAAAAAAATTGAGAATGGAGTAGTTAGATAGAAAATTGAGATATTGTAAAGTCTATCAAGATGTACAGACAATGTATAATATAATAAAGAGTTAAAAACAGTTATTTTATTTTCATTTCTTATATAACTTTATATTTCTTTTTTATGTTTTTACATTTTATTTTAAGATTCCCAATGTAACACTTTTGTCACCCCTTTTTGATTATGCCTACTTCATCATTCCACACTATGTAACAGTTTTTATTATTTATCTCTTAGTTCTTAGTCATTATTCTAACAATTTCATTTTACTTTATATCTATATTTTTTTATTTTATTTTCTCATTTTTATTATCTTTTTTACAATCATTACTTATGGTTCTCATACCTTGTTATCTGGTTATTTTCTTAGCCCTGATGAAGGCCTGAACTTCAGGTCGAAACGTCGGCATATGTAAAAAATGAATATTATAATTTATTTTTTGCCTTCCTTTTTGACTGAGCACCCCAACTATCCTTCTCTTCAGAAAGTATAAATATTGTGAAATTATTCAGTTTTTCAAAACTGTGCACGGAAATAAATGAAGATATTTTATATTTAGAATACTTGGTTTTAAAAATCGATAAACGACGTGCTCCAAACAAGTTTTGTACTCTAATAATGTATTTTTTTTTTTACTTGACTTTTTCATTGACTTTTAATCTCTTTTCCACTGCCTTAGACTGTTTTTGTCAAATTGACACAAAATTAAGGAACTCAATCGTACATAATTATGCCTTTTCTCTTAAAAAAAAAAGAAGAAAGGTTAACAAGAGTTGGTTGAAGAAAACGCGCACGAGAATATGATTGCAGAGCCGAGGTTTTTGCGGGGCACCCGGACTGGGGTCGGGAAGGGAGGAAAATTGCTTTGTTTATTGCCCTAATTCAATCAGAACAGAAACGGCCACTAAACCGTCCCTCCATCGCTAAGAGGTTCCGAGGGAAACGTCAAAGAAATATGACTGCGGGGCAGAATGAAGGCTTGAAAAAGAAATAAATAAAAGCCTAATATTAAGGGCCTTTGTTACCCCCACAACGGTCCGCTTGCTCGAGTACACCGAGAAATAGAGAATTAGGTTCGTGCACAGTTGGATTTCCATTCTTGTTATTTCGTAAATCCTGATAATGATGAAGGTATGGAATAATTATCGTTTTCCGGTTCTCTTTTCATTTTTAATTAAAAGATAAAAATCTGGTGCGGTGCACACAACATACAACTTTCAATAACAGCCTTATAGTAGATATGTATTTTCATATATACGGAAAGTCAAAGAGAAAACGACGGTAAAGCTTTAATTAATTATCTTGTTTTTCCCGTCCATGGAATCTGATAAATTTATATGAGATGCATCGCTTTTCAATTCCTTCTACAAATTTATTAAACATTAGTGACGATTTTGGAGAACAACAGATCTTTAGGAAAAACTTTTAGGAAAAAAAAAAAAGTTTTATTGGAAACATTTATAACGAAACACATTCAAATCCGTAGTGTAAAAAAAAATAACAACATGAAGTATGAACTATGAATACTTATTCAAACAGTAAAAATAAATTATGATTTTCATTTCAATTAATAACAAAAGTGTTGAATCTGTCGATGGAAATTAAAGAACATCAATTAAGATTAAAAATAGTATAACCATTAATAAAAAGAGCAAACTAATCATTAAATTTAAACAATGACTGAAGTTGTATCCCAAATAAGTACTTATTCGAAATTTTGGTCCAGCTAGAAACATGAATAGAAGCAATTCGATTCTAACAATAGTAAATTTGAGGTCTACTCTATTTAACTCAAAAAGTTGAGATAGTGAAACTAGTATAGATTAAATAAAAATTTAAAAGTAGAGAGAAACATTTTATTTTCATATAAAATATAATAAATATATGAGATCTAATAAAAATATATAATTAAATTGTTACAAACAGAACTGATAGAGATTTGAATTAACATACTGCGGTTTAGTGGTTTTCGAATTAGGGGTATTATTAACACTTGATCACTGAGCTGACAGATCTCCCCACTAGGGCAAATTACCACCGCAGCGGGTGTCAATTCAGCCTCCATTAGATACCTAGCTAACATGATTAAATCTCTATTTGATTAAAACAAATTAATCAACACCAAAGTACCATCTCTAGTCTTAAGCTTAGAGATTCCTCTTGGATTATTACATTTTTTGTGTTTCTATGTTTGAATCTATAATGTACATTTTGCAGCTCACTATATAGAGCCTTATGTAAATGTCCAAAACTTAAGAAGCATATGGTATACCTACGATTGAAACGGGAAAAAATATTTAGGTTATCATCATTATTCCGGGCAGAACAATAAAAAAAAAAATACTCGTACCAGTCTTGAGTTCAGTATTTTGTGAGAAAGTACTGTTTCTTGGTCAACGGTTGTGCAGAGATATGATTGGACTGAGATCAAGCTCAACCGCAGGTTTTATATCGCTAATCAATTATATAATTAAGAGATACCACTTTATAGAGGCTGGGTGTTTCCTCTAGGAGGATTTCTCAATCCGAGAGTCAATCCATGACTAATGTAACAGAATAAATCCAGACTCTAGTCTGGGATCTTTAACAAAGGAAGTCAGTGCCTTACCCACTGATTTACCCCATTCTCAACAGGAAGGAGTAAATTTAAATTGTTGATTTTTTTTAAAAAATGTTTTAAATATCACGGTTTTTGTTGTATAGGAACCGTCAACTAATAAATACTTTTCTTAGATATTATCTAATTGTACAATTCCAAATTTGCAACATCTATCTGTCTATACTGGCTATACAACTTACTGGCTATACCGCTTAGTGGGTCATGGCCTCCGCCAACAGCATCCGCCAGGTGTCTCTACTTTGTGCTACCGAACTCCTGGCTTCATGGCATATTTTTCCATGCTGTCTCTCCATCTTAACGTTGGTATTCCTACTTGTCGCGCTCCATGCGGGATTTTAACCAACACTTTCTTTCTTTGGGATCATGCCATATCTCATTCTGGCCACATGACCTGCCCATCTGAGACGACTTGCTCTTGTAAAATTGACAATACTGGCCTCATTAAAACGCTGATTTTTTTCTTTTTCTCCACTCTCCTTTCACACACACTGGACCATTAATTCTTCTTTGAATTTTTGTATCAAATATTAGGAGGTCCTGCTCGGCTGCCTTAGTTATCGTTGCATAACTTAAAACTGATCTGATAGAGGATTACTTGGCTACGCTCAGTCACCACAGTGATTATGACTTATACCATAATAGCAACATTTGGCCATTAAAATCCTCTTATTTATCTCTGTATTCATCAGGATATTAACAGTGATCTGCGAGCCCAGGTATGTGAACTCTGATAACTGTTCAAACTTTAAGGGTCCAAAACTCACCCTAGTGCCATTGCACAAATTACAACATATGCAATTAGAAAATATGTTTTATAAAATTAAGAAATATTGGGATCTTAAATAAACCATTTAAAGGTCTTAGCAGCTTTCGAGTGTTTCAAAATAAGTTATTAAAATAAATATTATACCAAGCAAACAATTTAAACGGCCCAGATAGGGTAGATTTTTTTCTAACAGCGAGAGTTATGTGTATTGATCTTTTAAAAAATCCGCCCTGCCCCTAGAAAGTCATTCTGAAAATCGAAAGGCCAAGCATCATGCATCAGAAAGGAAGAGGTTATAAATTTAAGACACACCACTCCTAATTTTTAACTCCGTTCATCTCAAAATCTCTGAGAAGCTAATTAGAATTATAATATTCACCATGTGACTGATGGGACACATAGTACAGATTTGCGGCACATGATTAATGGAATTTGTCTCTGAGAAAGGGAATACATTGCCTTCTCTTTGAATTAGCTATCGACAAGAGACATATCCACTCAATGTTGGATTTCAAGTGAGTGGAAAGTTATTCAGCCTAATAGTACTTCTTGCTTACTCTGATAGTAGCGACTTTATGGGAGGCTCTTCTTAGCTTGCCTCAGTTAGGTTGCCTCTGTTTTTAAGCTATCTGAAACATCAATGAAAAATGGAAACAAAAGAAATTCTTAGGACCGTCAAATATGAGGGTGCGGGGTGGCCGAATGGGCTAAAGCGTGTGCACTGCACCGCGAGTTGCCCGGCAACCAGATATATGACGTTTTGAGAGATTAAAAAAAGTACGAGTTCACGTTCCGGTGCCGGAGGGGATTTTGAATTCCCCGCCCTCACCTCCCTCAATCTTTGTATAGCCTAAAGGCAGGGTAGGAAAGAACCCCCTCCCCCCCAAAAAAAAGACCGTCAAATAAATCATTATCAAAATCATAAATCACCTTAAAAAAGCCTATAGATACCTCATACACAACAGTGAATGTTGTAGATCCCGAAATTAAACCGATTAATGTATTCTAGCTTATAAAATTAAAGTTATAGTCTCAGCCTGCGACTTAGCAGCTGTGCTCAAATAAAATAATTATTTGTCTAATTCTGCTTTATTACTCAGCACTAGCGGATCCAGGATTTATTTTATTTTTTGGTCGTGGGGGGGAGGGCTTCAGCCTCAAAGCTTTTTTTCATAAATATAACTGTAATTAATTTTTAAAAAAAAGATAAAACTAACTACCTATATCACATGGTATTTAAATAATTCTTGAAGTCCTATTAAATGTAATTACACGAATAAATTATAATAATAAATTATAATAATAATAATTACACGGCTTCAGCCCCAAAGCTTTTTTTCATAAATATAACTGTAATTAATTTTAAAAAAAAAGATAAAACTAACTACCTATATCACATGGTATTTAAATAATTCTTGAAGTCCTATTAAATGTAATTACACGAATAAATTATAATAATAAATTATAATAATAATAATTACACGGCTTCAGCCCCAAAGCTTTTTTTCATAAATATAACTGTAATTAATTTTAAAAAAAAAGATAAAACTAACTACCTATATCACATGGTATTTAAATAATTCTTGAAGTCCTATTAAATGTAATTACACGAATAATAATACTTTAAGAGATAGTTTTTAATATTTTTTCTGTAAAACTTGGTTATATTTTACCATTTGGGGGGGTCTCAACCCGAAAGTCCGCCCCCCTCCCATTGATCCACCTGTATGACTCGGAAACATGAACAGTATCCAAAGTAGTGACAGAACTTCGTGGTCTTAGATAGTAAGATGCTGCTTAATATCATTGAAACTGTGAAGTCTGGTGAGGTATAAAGAAGCCCAACAAATCAGAAACTCAAATTTAATGAACGAAGCCCAATGTGTCTCAGATAATTGACCAGGAATATTAGCCAGATAACCGAGAATATGAGAATTTCGTTAAGTATTATAATGAAAAGTTGTATATATAGTAGTAGATACATAATTTTAATGGATTGATAGATTGAAATATTTGTCTAGCCTGGAACATTTTTATTGCGAATCTAACATAACAAGATATATTAAGATATGTTTAGTAAAAACTCATTGTAAATCATCCAATCCAAAAGATTTTAATAAAAAATATGGCTTTTGAAACCTATTAAGAATTGTAAATTACAACGAATCATTTAAACTGAGTAAGAAGTTTGAACGAATAAAGATATTTCTTTATGGTCGGTATGGTTAGTGATATCCAATGTGACTAGATATAATGAGTTGAAGTGCCGACTTGATAATAATAATCTCTAATATAATTTTAGTTTAAAAAATAAAAGAAGTTTCATTAACATTAATGAGTAATAATATAAAATAAGTATGGATGTACACCAAAAAATGGATGAATTTTTTTTCTGAAACAATAAATTAATGATATTGTTTGATCACGATAATTTGGTGTGAACCAAATATTAACCATTGATCTGTAAGTGAATTATGTTGAACTGGTGATTGTGAACATTGGTGAGGACTGTATGGGGTTGGATCACTGAAATTTGATACTTGATTAAATTAAACAAATGATTGAGAATATTATTATATTGCATATAATTGAATACAATAAAAGAAATAAAATTTGTGCCTTTGTACAATTTTGTGATTCTTGACAGATGAATTAAATATTACTGATTGTGAAATTAGTACTTTAAGTGTGGAATTCTAATGTTAGAAATAATTTTGCTGGATTGAAATTGAATTGTCAATTTTGACTCACTTGCTGTCTGAAATTGAGCTTCATGGTTTTGGCCACCTCTTTTTCCTCCCCATACTTCCTCCACCAGGCTGTTCTCTTGAAGTTTAGCTACTCACATTTTCTTTCTTTGTGATTTCTGAGGAGAGTATCTGACGGTGTGCACACTTCATCAAATGAATGGGATTAACTGAACAGGAATGGTTATCAACAAAATGGAGGCCATAAAATGGCGGTGAAGTTCTAAATTGTACAATTGTTTTAATTTGTTATTTCTTGTGTGTCAGGAGTTGATACCTGAACAGATACTTTCAATATCACCACAACCATAAATAGAGATCGGCTAATGAAGGAATATTTAAGCATTTGCAGGTAGTTTTATTTTTCATTAAGTTTGACAATTAGGTGACAAATTCCTGTCTTACAAATCTTCAGGAAATGGATCATGTGCACAAGTATCTTTGTTCAACGAATTTAGAAATACATATTTAACGGAATATCATATATTTTCCCTTCATACATGTACCTTTAAAATGTTAGTTCTAGCTGAATTTGTATGTCAGTTGGAAAATAGCATTATATGGAAAGATGCTAGGAAATATCAAAAGAGAGAGAATATGGAGGTAATGTAAATATTTTCTCTTCAATCGCGGATGATTGTTTTCCCTCACCTAGTAAAATACACGGAGATGCTATCTACTATGTTACAAGAAGAACGAAAACGCCTTTGTTCGTTCACACATGTTACGCACAATCAGTTTAAATGATTCGTAGGAAAATACGACTCTTACAGAATTTGAAGATTAATACGTTTTCGTACAATCATGGTTAGTTGTATAATTCAGAATAGGCTTTTTATTGAACGTTTTAATAATTTTGATTTATTAAATAATTAACAACGAATACTTTTAAACGTTGCCGGCGTTTACAGACATTAATTTACATTTACGTTTATGATTTATATTTCTAAATATGCGCTTTGGTATGATGAATAAATTATCGCACAACCACACTTTCTAATGAAATTGTACATGATATAAGGTTTTATGGCTGTCGATATACGAAAAACTTTTGAGAAGGATTTAGTCGAGGGTGCGGTCAAATAAATAAAAAAAATAAAATATATAAATTATTTTAATTTTTGCCGACGTTTCGATCCACTTTGCAGGTCGTCTTCAGGGCTACAAAAGATACAAACATGTTGAAGAAATAAAAATAAAATAAAAAGTAAATATAAGTATACATACAATACGAAGAATTTGTCAGATACAGAAATAAAAGATAAAGAAAATAAATACATGATAAGAAAATAGATAAAAGAAAATAAATACATGAATGTTAACGAATAAATGAATGTTAACGAATAAATAGATTGAAAATTGAACTATTGTTACAGTAAAGTTAAAATATGGATAAGATAACATGTTATCTTATCCATATTTTAAATCCATATTTTCTTTTATCTATTTTCTTATCATGTATTTATTTTCTTTATCTTTTATTTCTGTATCTGACAACTTATTCCTATTTTATATATACTTATATTTACGTTTTATTTTATTTTTATATCCCTCAACTCTTACATTCTAATCCTCCCACCCTCCACTTCTCCTGTAACTAACCACTAAGGCAAAAATGATAAGGTTAGATTATTAGTATGCGTGCATAAATATATAAATAGAAAACATTGAAATTCAGTATAAAATATCAATACTTTTCTAAATTGGCTTTATATTGTTTTATTTTGTCTTATCACTCAGTTCATCTTATGGATGTTTCTCATATTTATACACCTAAAAAAGCTAAAGTTTTTCGTAATGATGTAGAGATAGTTGACCGTTGATATAATATGAGAAGGAGTTAGTCGAGGGTGCGGTCAAATAAATAAAAAAATTAAAATATATAAATTATTTTAATTTTTACCGACGTTTCGACCCACTTTGCAGGTCGTCTTCAGGGCTACAAAAGATACAAACATGTTGAAGAAATAAAAATAAAATAAAAAGTAAATATAAGTATATATAAAATACGAATAAGTTGTCAGATACAGAAATAAATGATAAAGAAAATAAATACATGATAAGAAAATAGATAAAAGAAAATATGGATTTAAAATATGGATAAGATAACATGTTATCTTATCCATATTTTAAATCCATATTTTCTTTTATCTATTTTCTTATCATGTATTTATTTTCTTTATCTTTTATTTCTGTATCTGACAACTGTGTTCTATTTATATATTTATGCACACATACTAATAATCTACCCTTATCATTTTTGCCTTAGTGGTTAGTTACTGGAGAAGTGGAGGGTGGGAGGATTAGAATGTAAGAGTTGAGGGATATTGACGTCCTATAATAATCAAACTAATTGTGTATATTAAACTCCTGAATTTATAACATATGTTTCATTAAACATTCCGCTTAGCATATTTTTCTTTTAACAATGCCTTGGAGAAACAGATATTATTTCTCAAAGACTTTAACCTCTAGCCATATTTAGCATGCAGTAAAATGCCATTTGTCTAAAGTATGAAGGATCTTAAGATTGTAGCTTTGAATATGCCCTTATTATTATAATGTAGAGAGAAAATACCTATAGTATTTTTAGTACATTAGAAAATTATGTTGTAAAAAATTATTGACCAAGTGCAAAAATATGCTGCAAATGATCAACTGTTTTTAGGCTCTGGTGTTTTCGTTCTGAAAATGATCAATGACCCAATGAACACTACACGTCAGTACTCCTCAGAATATCTACAATGGGGGATACCACACGCTATTAATCCAGTTCGAACAAGATGATGTGCTTGGATAATAGTGATTGGACATAGACCAGTTAGTGTAATTGTGATGGATTTAGATAAATGGGACTGTTGGTATAAAGCGGTAACTATACTTAACCTCGGTTTGTTGCCTTAATTGCTCCCTATTATGCAATTTTGAAGTACATATTAATAAAATATCTCACTATTTATGTTTAGTTCTATGTTGAAAGCCTAACTACTGTAAGATCGTTATGTAAGAGAAATCATAAGATCTTAATGAACGCCTTTTGAGTCCGATTGTTCCAGAAATATTGCTATATTGGTCTTCACTTGATAAAGCTATTCAGTTTTACGATTCACAACTAAACAGTTTAGGTGAAGTGAAATCACGATACTTGCACAACTCTACTAAACTAATTAGTTGTTGAAGGATTAATTGTATGCGTTAGGCCTTAGTCAACAAGGTGGAACTTGATAGTTAGTTTACAAGGTAGGTCCGTGTCTGACCTTCTCCTGATTGTTGAGCCCTAGATGTCTTGAGGATGGGGACAACGAAAGAGGTCTTTATCAAGAGCACAACACTAATTATTTATAAATACAAAATGGTAAAGTATTAAGGGATTATATTAAAAAAAAAAAACAACATCATATTCAAAATATATATGAACAGTAGATCCTATATAACCTTAAAAGGAAATAATAAAATGTTAAAAATTGAAAGAAGTGTTAAACAGGGCTGCTCAGCTTCTCATATTTTATTCAACTGTATTCTAAATTATGTGTTTAAGAAACTGAACTGAGATGCGAGTGGTATCTCAATAAATAGATTTAAGATGTCAAATCTGAGATTCACAGACAACATTGTTATTTTCGCTGACTATATAATGGAAATTAATAAAATGTTCAATGAGCTCCAAATAAAATGTGAATTGGTGGTCCTACATATAATTGCGAAAAACACAAAATAAATGACTAATTTCCAAAAAAGAGAGGTGGAAGTAAGAAATAAAGAAATCGGCTTTGTGCTTCAGTATAATGACCTAGGACAGATCATATAAATAAAAAATAGATCAGAAGAAATACATAAATTGATTTACTTGGGGTAGAAAAAATACTGGAGCATCAAAAACATATTAAAAATCAAATATCTTCAGCTATCTAGACTAAAGTATTGGTAAAGTGTGTTGATCCAGTAATTTTATACGGAAGTCGGACATGGTCTACAGCCGTAAAAAATTATGACGAGCTCAATAGGACACAACTCCAATTTTACCGTAGCATGTTAGGAATTAAGAAGAAAGATCGAATAGGCACTATGTTTATTTCGTTAGTCCTTACTTTGTTGCCGTTATCAGTTATTTCTTAGTTCTTTGATACTGTTAGTATTCGAACTACTTCATTTTACTTTAATGTTCACTCTATCTACTTTGTTTTACTTTATGTTTATTCTAAATACATTTTATAGTCTATACCCTTCACGTTTTTTTATTTTAATTCTTTATTATTCAGTATTTATAGTTTCTCCTACCTACTGTTATCTGTTTTTTTCTTAGCCCTGATGAAGGCTTGAACTTTGGGGCGAAACGTCGACAAATATAAAAATAAATATAATTATCTATTTTTACTAATATAATACAGTAAGTCTAAAATTACAATGCGTACACTCACTTCCTGCAAGAAATTTTTAAGAGAAGATAGGAAAGAAATTGAAAACATATTTTCTTACTTGATTTTATTTTTGATCTACGCTTTTCAAACATGTGTAAAATCCAAAAATAACCTAATTAATCTAAAAAATAAGAAAATAAAAGAATAAAAGCCAAAAAACTCTCGTATATTAGCCAAATAATTTTCAATATGCTTACACCTCACTCTGCCAACAGTTAATGAGCACCTATCTACAAACGACTTCACAAGAAATTAAAAGAAAATGTTTTGTTTTATTATTACATAATGCGCATTGATCACAAACACAATATATATTATAAACTGATTATAAAACACAATATACTGAGTCTCTATAGGTTATTTTACATTATTATGTTGTTTTTTTTTAATTTGAAATACTTTAAAGGGCAACAGGTAGCAGAGCTATCCAAAGACACGTATTTTATTACTTTTTGTATTAGTAAAATTAACCTATTGCAAAGATAGACTTGCTTAGCTGTTAATTAAGTTTATATGTATATATTGCGATACACATTCAACTAATTACCCTAATTATTTCACTTTAATGGTTGTCAAAGTTAAAGGGGTTTAATTATGGTAGAGCACTAAGCGGATAGTTGCAACCCCTGACGAGACAATTTGAGCTGAGTAAACAAAATCTTGTGACGAACCTATAATGAACTGTGTAGTTTAATCGAATTAATTTAACGCCATTAGCTGACAATCAGATTGGAATATCGATTTACTTCTCGATAAATCATTTACTGCATAAATTTGAACTTCATTTCCATTGACCGGAGGCCCATGGATTGATAGGTTTTATCTCATTCCATTTTGTTAACCTAAAATTCTTGAATATAGAGTTTTGTTACCACAGTGTAATGTAAATTGGTTGCTTGGTGTAAATCTAAATAGTTCTTATGATACTCACCAATGAAGAAGGATAAAATGAATAGTGTATGCTACATTTTATTTCAGTAATCGTGTTTTATTATATATAATAATAATAATAATTTAGTGACGTTGATTATTTGAAATATTTGAGTTTAGCGTCATTCCTCATGAATTGTGAAGGAAAGCTAAATTTTCCAATGTCAAACGCATCCAATCTTTTCAGTCTTAACGTAACTAACAAAACACTACACCACGACCTTAATATCTCTTCTGTTCTAGACCTTATTTCCGATAAACTGTTAAAATTTCACCAAAATACACTACATCTTCCGAATCTCCTAGATAACCCTTGTCTGCCTCCATTGAGCCTTGCAATCCTCCGCGACGTTTCAGACGGAAGTGTCCCCGCGACATTTTGTGAATACATATAAAATGAAGTTCCAGCTTTTTTCTTCATAGATGAAGGGACAAGCGTTGTTAGGAGTTCGCGTGGCTTATAGAACATATTATACATAAGTATATATTATGGTTTTAGAAGACTTATTTTATTTGTACTCAAATTCAATTCTATATTTTTTAAAAATATTTACTTATTATTATTATTTTTATTTTTATTTTTATTATCTTTTTAGTTTTAATTTTGTAATTATATATATATATATATATATATTGTCCGTATTTTATTTGTACGTATTGTTTGAATGAGCCTTGTGCCTTAATACCTCTTGCTCTTAAATGAAGCGGATTATTGAATAATCTTGTTGGTTTCAATGTCATACTTTACCATATTTGCACCTGTATATAAGATAATCTAAACAATTTTAAGGGAAATTCGTTATTATTATGGAATAAATATGTTACTATAGAAAATCAAACAGTCCGTTCCAGCAATCTCAATAGCAATATCATCATGACTGAAGTATAATGAAAATATGACAAACTGCTGACATAAATGAAAAGTTTGTGTAAATAACATAGCGAATTAAGAGTTCTACTCTGTAAACTCTGTTATTTGAATTGGCTAATAGTTTTCAAACAAACTTTTAAAATTTATATTCCCCATGCTTATCTCATTTAATTAGCTTGTTTGCTTGTAAAAAACAAGGATATCATTCAATTATGAGTCAAAAAAACAAATATTAACTACCTTGGGAGTTTAATTTTTTTTAGTTTTTTATTTATCAGAATAAACATCTGAAGCAGGATATAATGAATTATAAAAACCTCGTTATCTCTTACAATACTTTGTTATATTTAAAATATCATTTTTAAAAAGAAAGAAAGGAAAATAGTATATATTTTTTAATGGAGAGAAGAATAATTCGGGTGATCAGTCAAATAAGAAAGCAAAAATAAATGATACTATTTATTTTGACAGTGACCGGAGGCCCATGGATTGATAGGTTTTATCTCATTCGAATTTGTAAAATAAAATTCTTGAATATAGAGTTTTGTTACCACAGTGTAATGTAAATTGGTTGCTTGGAGTAAATCTAAATAGTTTTTATGATGCTCAGCGATGAAGAAGGATAAAATGAATAGTGTATGCTACATTTTATTTCAGTAATCGTGTTTTATTATGTATAATAATAATAATTTAGTGACGTTGATTATTTGAAATCTTTGAGTTTAGCGTCATTCCTCATGAATTGTGAAGGATAGCTAAATTTTCCAAATTTAAAGTCAAAATAAATAGTATCATTTATTTTTGCCTTCTTTTTTGACTGACCAGCCCAACTATTCTTCTCTCCATTATTTACGACAGTCAACTATTTAACCAAAATTATATTTTTTTTATATTTTAAATTTCATTGGATAACCCACTTTCCTATTTTATTAATTCATTTGGTCAAACGTGAGATAACGGCTGTTAAAATTTCGGCCATGTGGTAATCCTAGTCAAGACTTCTGTACCCCGAAGGTAAAAAACACCATGTCCATTTTTTTTTTTCAAAAATAAAAATGTGACAGCTTGTCTTTCACCTGAGGAGTACAGATTTAGTAACTAAGTACAGATTTAATAGCTCAAAGTTATGGAACACTGTCTCCCCATAACAAATACAAAAATCAACACGGTGATAGTATATTAAGCATTTACAACAAGAATGCATGCAGTTCTAATGCAGTTGTATTATTATCATACACTTTCTATTTATTTTCCCAGATTTTTTAAAAAAATGAAGGGTCCCATTGGATACATAACTGTTTGAAAATAATTACCTACTGTGTAATAATTTGTAGGGTTTTTTATTCTATGTTTGGTTCGTGGGCCACTATTTATTTATCACAATGTCACCTAAACAAAGTGTGTCGAGAAGACGACAAACAGGCTAAAGAGGGCCCTGTTGGCCTAAGTGATATAGTTGACAGGTTTAGGTCGATAACTATAGCTGGGACTCGAGCTGGCGCGTGGCTGACCCGAGCATCCGAGAGCAGCCAAAGTGGCTTGGATGTGTCGGACTATCTGGCTAATTGCTCCCCTACCTTTAGGTTTCAGGTTGGCTCTTCATGAATTATCTACGACTCCTTTAACAATGCACCTCTTGAAGTATGGCACTGGGCCGTTCCCTTCATGAAACAGTCAAGTGGGACTGCTTACAGTTAACGTGTCCTTAGCTGTACCCGTTTCCGTAAAGCCTTGTGTAATGAACTCAAGAAGAAAATAAATCTTCCGAAAATATACTAATCTTAAAGGAATAACGTTTGGTTGAACTCAAATGTACCATTTGACATTTGGTTGGAAAAAATCTTGAACTATGGGAAAACGTTGTATTATAGGGTTGTCCAGAAAGTTTGCAGGAAACTTCTGACTTAATCTTACTAATCTATTACAAAGATTTTGTGTACGGGTGAAAAGTCGCTCTGGGGCCCTCACACTTTAATCCGGGAAGAAGAGGACCTGCTAATGGAGGGTCGCCAGACTGATATTGTGAAAATAAAATAATGAAAAAAAGAAGAGCTTCGAAAAACAAAATACAATTGGTAATGAATTTGTAATTTAACAGCAGAAATGGCATGCACGTGTGTGATATGCCATCTCTGCAAAAACCCGTGTAGCCGAAAGACAAGGAAGGGAGGAATAAATAATAATCTAGACCTTTTATAAAACAAAAATTGTCGCTGTCTTTATGTCATAAGATCAATGAATTGTCTTTCATATGCCATATCCCATGGTGTATGATTCCTCTGGCAGAAGATTTTGGATAGATTGAAAACGTGAAGGAGAGACGTCTAGTGAATATGGTGAGTGAGGTAAAACCTCCCATTTGAAGCGCAATAAGTGCTGCCGAGTCCTATAAAGAAGACGACCATGTATTAGTGATTCGAAGATCCTTTTCATCAACCCCTGACGACAACCTAGAGGATGTCACCGCATATCAAGCAATGTGCTAATCTGAAAATTCATTGCTCAGGACTTACGAAAAATAAATATTAACTGAGGTAGCAATCGAAGCCCCAATGTTTAGGCCAGAAAAATCTGGGAACCATGATCCAACGTAATGTCATCAAAGTAAGAATCCACACAGTCTATTAACCATATTAGACATATTTTAAATAAATATGTCCTCTAATTTTAAAGAAAGCTGACTTGAAATCTGACGTTTAGGCAATGATAACAGTTATCAGATTTCTGTATCAGTTTCCAGCGGTTATAGGATATTATTATTATTATAACAGCCAAGACAAGAGATCTGTTAATATAACACAGTTCCTTTTTCCATTCTGACGATGCCTAAATTGGCGAAACATTTATTAAATGGTAAATTATTTACTTCTATTTGAGTTTCAGATGGCTGTATTGTGATATATTTATGTTTTAGTAAAAACCTGACTGGAAAAAAATATTAATATTGCCTGCTATATATTAGTGGATTTTATAAGGAAGGGTAAATTTAACTAACACATTGTTATTTTTTACAGTTATTTACTTCTCCTTAATTATATTCATTATAATTACTATATAATAACTATTTTATTATGCAGTAGTTTATTACTGCTTCAGTTGATTCAATAACGTAAATATATAATCTAAGGTTCTGTATGTATCAAGCATACAAATAAATTATTTATTCATATTTTTCCGGAAATTATTATAAATTGCTATTATATTTTATCCGAACCTAGTAATTATCTAAAAGCTTGAACCACCAATCAAAAAGTTTTTTATTTTTAAATGAAGAAATCAAGTTTTTAAAAAATAGAATTTTTAGTTAGTGATAGCTACAAAACTATTTAAATCAAAAAGTAATAGTTCACTCGTAATACGCATGTTTCTGCATGAAAATTTGTAAGTTTTGTGTACTTATACAATGTCACATATTGAATGTAATACAGATTAGTTCACGATATTTATTATAATGTATAAAAATCCTAGGGTCGTTGATAACATATAAATTATCTTAGCGTCGTTATACAATATAAATCCTAGAGTCGTTAATGCCTCTTATTCATTTAGTTTTGTTCACTGGAGCTCAGAAATTTGTTTTTTAGCAAGACTGTTCACATATATACACACAAAGACACAATACATACACAGACCATTCTGCGGGATTTGGTTGTTTTTACTCAGGAGATCTCTAAACATGTATTTCCGTTGGAAACTCGGATTCAAAAATTGTCATGATCGCAATACTCACCCTTATTATATATTTCATATATAGGTAAGTGAAAGTAATACAAATTATAAGCATTTATACATATTTTATATAACCTATGTCTTTTAAGAACACTTATAACTGATTTTTGTTTCATTTATTAATATTTAATATCAATAATACATCCAAATTCACGACTAATTATTTTTAGTTATTAGAATAAAACATGAGATAATATGTGTTAAATCAGAAGCTGTCATTTCTTAATTTAAATTAAATATTTGCTGATGTTTGCCAGAAATATATCCTTTCCTGAAAAACTCCAGTCTTATCCGAATCCACTTGTTTCCAGGCTTACTTCTTCCTCAATTTCTGACAATGCTCCTAGGCATTTGAAAAGAAAATTGCCTCGCGATCATATTATACAGAACTATTTAGGGGGTGCTACCATACTATAGAACTAATGGGTAGTATCTCCACAGGTCTATTCATGTCATTATTCTTGATTTGTTCATATTTCCTATTTATTTATTTAATACAGTTGTAAATTTCAATAAATAAATAAATTAAATATTATATTATATTGCATAGTAATAGAAAGTTAAATACTAATATACAAATTCATGTTCATTACAAAATTAGCGGTATACACACACAGACGTAATATAAGAAAAATAAAAAAATAATGTAAGAAAAAACAAACAGCATGAAAAAAAAAAAAAGAAAACCATTGACCCAGTCTAGGGTAGAGGCGAAATTAAATAACTAAATAGAAAGTTAATATTCTTATAGATATTATCCTTGCCGGTCTGGACCATAAGAAATATGTATTAATTACTTACATTTCTTTTCTGTTTTCGAATTAGTCATCCGAAGTAAAAGCGTATTAAACGAACAGGAACTTACCTGAAAAAAATTAAAAATTAATGATTCATAGATTGTAATTTAAATTACTATAATTTAAGCATATTACAATTTAAAAAAAATATTTTCTATGTTGAAGCTAAAATTCAATAATATTGGGATATTTTCGCAACTGATTCACCTCAATTTGATATTTATTTATCAACGCTGAAACTGTACAAGAATTTCAATACTTTAGTCTGTCCAACGTTCAAAAAATTATAAATTCTAATGCCAAAGAAATTCATCTTCATCATAATTAGACAATACACGAGAGTTATTACAGTTAGCACCTCACCACTGATTAGGAGCCAAAGGTACACAACCATTTATTGTCACCAATCTAAAATAAACAACTGTCCCAACCTCGTCAACCACCAAAAGGAGTTGAATAAGCTACTTTAATCGATGTTTATATCACTCTATTAACAGAAGAATTTATCTGTACTGCAAAAATGAGCATGCAAAGTTCGGTTATTGACCTCACTCATACATTGTGGTTGTTTTGAAAAAAAAAATAATGAAATAGTTGTAAAATTAAAACATCGCATTAAGTATAATAACCTTCATGTACACCATTAAAGAAAGAAATCCATGTAACTTAAGAATTTAAATATGTTAAATATAGAGAAAATTGTAACTCAAATATGTATATTTTCGGTTGGCAATATGGACTATGTAGATCTCTAGATGTAGAGCTAGGAGGAGCACAAATAGCCAGGAGGGAGTCACCCAACCTCAAGTAGCTACGGACCATGGTCTCCATGGGGCACCGGTAAACCACCCATTCCTCAATATAGCCGACAGTTCCATATAGCCCATATCTCTATATAATCAATCCGTTTCGTCTCTTTGCGACCCACTTAGATTCAAGGACAGTGACAAATTGGTCTAGATCCATGGATTAGTGCTGCTTGAAATAAGCAGGGGGATGAATACCTATATTCCTTTCCCCGAAACACACCGTACATGGAACCACACTCAAGAGGCTAGTGACATACTTAAAAAACACATCTTGATCCCGAATAAACTACACGGTATACGGGTAGGGTTATTACTCCTACACCTGGTCCGTGTGAATTCGTAGCCTGATGACCCTCAAGAAACCTCGGAATGGTGATTTTCCATGGTGGAATGGCACCCGATTCGGGAATTTACTCATCTAAGTACTTACTATGATCGGCGTTTTGACTTCAATTACATATTGCAAACGTCTTAGCTCGCTTGGCTATCTCGGCTTCCGGAAAAAAAAAAAAAAAAAAATATATATATATATATATATCCTATACAAAGTCTTGATGGACTTAACTTGATAGGGACTTTATATATATATATATATATAAATATATATATACATATTTTCGTTAATAATAACACTAAATAAACTATATATATAGTTTATTTAGTGTTGTTAACGAAAATATGATTGTTGTTCCTACTAACTAATATGGCCTAACAGTTTTTGTTCAACCGTTCAATGCAAAGGCATTATTATTTTTCTTATTTAAAGCTTTTCATTTATATGACACGAAATAAACATTCCTCATAGGTCTAATATCTTATAAGAAAAATGGAATTGGACGGATGATATGTCGGGAATCCATCAGGCGGTGCCTAGCCTCGCAGGAGTGATATGTGAAAGGTCAGGAAGCGCACGCGAGCGGCGGAGGAGGGCCGTTATGATCCATGGAGTGAGTGGTGTTTTTCAATGTTGGAGGCCTCGGGGCAAGGGATTTATTTGGGCCCGCACGGAAGGCTTTCGTTAGATACAGCCCTTGTTTAAGCCCTCCTTAACACACACTCCATTCCCTCTACATTTTCCGACTGAAATCATGGCGGAAAGCCAATGGTGATAAGAGGATGCTTATAATTCCAATCCCAATAGCTAAAACCTCTTCAGGAATAATCTCGTCGATAGGGAGAGATCTTATCTGGTCTCAGATTATCAATTATATTTTAAAATGTATATCTTAATCTCCATATATATATATATATATATATATATATATATATATATATATATATAATATATATATATATATATATATATAATATATAATCTGATCTTCATTGATATTTATCAGAATTAGATCGTACTAGAGTGCTAAGAACGAGTGCTACATTGATACTAGTTCTAAAGTTTTAAAGGGCGCTAGAAACGGCTCTAAATTTCTTTTATGAGGCAAATATTGTTGTCCTACATTACTTCAAGTGATATTAGTTTTTTTTTTTTTAATTTTTTATACAATTAATTTCATTTGTTACATACAGAAATTTTTTTAATAATTTTAGACGTAAAATAAATCTTTTGGTCTATTATAACTTCGAAATCAATGCGAAACAAAGAATGAAAGTAACAATTTTTTAAAAATATATATCATAATTACAAAATATATATTTTTTTCTTTGCCCTTATTTTTTTTTACCCCCTCCCTCGCCTTTTAGGCTGCACGGGGTTTTCCTGAGCTAGCGGGTGAGGGCGGGGGATTAATGCCAGAATTAAAAGCCCTCTCCACACCGGGGCGCGATCTCGTAATTATTTTATCCATTTATCTACCATTGCCGGAGCTAAGTGGTGCTGTGCACACGTGTCAACTCACTCAGCCATTCAGCGCCGTTTTCTCGGCCCTTAAGGTGCATTGGCTTGAACCCTTGCTTGTGTTATTCGGAATTCTGAAGATCGGTAAACATAATCACAAAATCGACAAAAAAGGTAGCCTGCAAAAATATTGGGCCGTTTGGCGTGACCCTCACTCCTTAAATGTCAAAATAAAGAGGTTAACCCGCCCAATATTTGTGTACGCCACCATTTTTTTTCGATCTTTTGATCATATTATCTTACAACTCAAATGAAAAGCAAATGGATACTCATGAGTTTTTGGTACCTAATTAAATACGCAACGTTTGCAAATCTCTAGATTGAAAACGCTCCAATTCAGAGAATTTTTTCAAATAAAATATTCGTAGATTACGATAAGATGAAGCAACTTACAAGGTTTCAGGCGGATGTTAATAATTTGATAAAAATGGGTCTGTACTATTGACTATTTTAGGAAAATCGTTTGAGACAAGAAACAAATATAAAAAACCATAGAGAGTTGGTGAAAGGTATCCAACCATTCTAAGAAAAATCAATAGAAGGGTGACATGGAAATCAACAAAAAACAGTTGACACAGGCAAGAATAGTATCTCACGCTATGTCGAAGAAAAGATAAACTGAACAACAACCAAAATAAAAAAATATTACTGTTAATTATTTCCTTTCACGTAACGTTAAATGTTGAAACGAATTTCGTGTTGACTTAACTATACGAGAATTTCTAACTAAACTAATTTTCAAGTACATGACATATTTCCTTTAATAAATGGATAGTAAATTCTCATTTACTTGTTTGGAAATTAATTGTTATTGAATTTCTAAATATAAAGAAATTGGAAAAGGATGATGTCATTAAGTACTATTTATAGTTTTTGATTCGGAGCAGTATTCTTTAAATTGTTACTATAGTAAGCGAAGTGGCGTTGCAAAAAGGTTATTTGTTTGGTTAGTTCGCTAAAAGTTATGCAACGATATTTTAGAAAACGGATGGGTCGATTTTTAAGTTTGACGGCTCAAATTATATGTTGAGGTCCTCTAAGCATTTCAAAACGATCTGAGCTGAAAATAATGATCCGTTATTAAATAAAATGTGCTTAATATATTTTTTAAAAAAGTGATGTAACGAATATTTAAGCGAATGGCAAGAACAATTTTTAAGTTCTATTTCTCTCCTGTCCTTAATACAGTTTATACAGCTGGTATCCCAACCCTTCCTAAAACTGTCATCACCACCTATGCCGATGACACTTATATGCTATCAGTTCATAATGACCCTTTAATTGTATCCCGAATTCTCCAATCCCACATCACAAACCTTGAAGAATGGTTTCAAAACTGGAGAATAAAAAAAAATCCGATTAAGTCCACCAAATTACCTTCGCCGTCCGTCGTAAGAATACAACTTCTAGTCCTACAATATACTTCAATGATATTCCACAAGTCCCTGTTAAACAAATCAGCTATCAAGTACTATACTCGGATAAACTGCTCGTCCTTTCCGGCTGCTCCAACACTTATTAGAAAGACACTCTAAACATTCAATTCATTACAAAAGAATCATCTACATAACCATAATAATTCGTAACTTAGGTAATAAATATCTCAATGGACTACAAAGACAACCAAGTTTTTGCGACATTTGTTGACTTCAAGCGGGCATTCGATTCATTGGATTACTTCATTTGGATCAAAAATGTGACCAAAGCTTCATAATCTCGGACAGAGTTATAAAATAACTTACTGATAATAATATTAATAACTGATTATACAATAATATGTAGTTAGAAGATTTTATATTTTCATTCGTGTGTGGGAAACAGTTGAATACTTCACCAAGTTTCAATAGTCATAGACATTATTTAAGAACCCACTTTCAACGGATATACGTCACTTTTCGTCACTTGGAACGGATAGAGTTATTTGTTTTTTGGGTGTTTTTTTCGAATTAAAATATTTCATTTTCATGGTTTTACTCTGGCGAGATCCTAAAAAATGCCTGGACTCTTGAGTTAACAATAAATTCCAAAGTTCTACACAAATATGGTTTTTCTTTAATATTACTTATTATTTATTTATCCCCAGCGGAACGACTTGGATCAATAAATCACTTTTCATAAAAGCACTGGTATGATATATGCACAGTCGGCTATTTCCTCTCGCCTTTAACAACTACTTCTGCTCACTTAAGAACTTAAAATGTTTATAAAATCGGTTTCTAGTCATTACCAACTAAAATTTTGGTTCGATGTTGCTCACAGCCGGTCGACGGTTCCTGATGTGGATGGGCGTCAGCATCCATCACAGACCATGGCCACTTAGGGATAATGCTGGGGTCGGAGATCTAATCAAGAAGAGCGACCGCAGGAACGAAACTACTCACTTTGCCAGTGATCGCTAGGCCATTAAGTGCCGGCGCTCGGGACCCCGCACTCCAACTAAGGCAGTTATATTGTGAAGAGGGATGACTCAACAAGTAGTCGGGGTCATTGATGATTGAATCATAGCTCCTGGTGAGTGAAATAAAAGCCGGTCCTCTCATCGCTTCCGGACAAAAGGCTGTAATTAGACAGGGAATGGCTCCGTTGTAGTAGTCGCGCTGTGTTTCTTCATGAATAAATTCAATATCCCCAACCCTCGATATTGTGCTATTTATGACTCCTGAGCAAGGGTTGACCAGAGTGCCGATTGTGTCCCCACCGTGGTATTTGCAAGTGAATAGAAGATAATTAGAATAATTTAAAGCTCTTGAAAAGGAATAACCGTAGATTCATTGCAGTGATAGATTCACAGTCCATTAAACATTAATAATTCGACTTATGAACATAAGTTACCAATTATTCTCATTATAGACATATCCATTTTAAATGGTTTCGATTGTTAGCAGTTTCACTTAAGAGAAACATGCATCCTCTTCTGTCAAATTGTTATGAACTTCAATTCATCATTATATTCTGTTACAATATTTTGTTGTCTTCGAGCAATGAAAACCTGAAGGACGAATATATTTTAATTAGTATAACTTTACTATCCAACCAATATGAAATTTATAACATGTCGCTAGTTTGAAAAAAAAAAAAAAAACGGACAAATAAAAACTGTTCCCATAATATTTTTTTTATTATTATTGAAATTTTTCCATTAATTTTTATTAAAGCCGATCTGAAGGGACTGGGTTTGGACGGCGAACGGTGGAGGGAGGTGTGTAATAAGCGATTGGTGGTGTCGGCATCGAACCTTCGGGTTCGCTAAGCCTTTTATTATTATTATTATTATTATTGAAATTTACAACTGTATAATGATAAATGCAACTATTGAATATGAAATAAGTAACTTCACAAGTACAACATGAAGAGAAACTACCCATTGGTAGCACTCCAATTATATTTCTATATTAGAAGGTCCCGAGGCCATATTCTTTTCAGACGCCTCGGAGAGTTATCAGGAATAGAAGAGGAAGCAAAGTTGGAAACAAGAGGGTTCGGATCGTTCAGAAGTTTATTATGGAAGGATAGGTATCTGGATTGAGCTAAATCGGAAACTTATGGTACATTAACTTATGGGTGATTTTATTTGTGACAAAGTAGGGAACATTGAGGATTTTATGAAGGATTTTGGTTTGTAGGGATTGGATATGAGTGGAATTTGATGGTTTAGTAGAGCCCCAAAGCTCGATACCGTAAGTCCAAATAGACCTTATTATAGTAATATATATGAGTCTTTTGTAAATAGTTCGAAGTTTAGAGCGTTTGCCTTGTTTCAATCTTGTCTGAGTCGTTTCAGTCTGGTATGGGGGTTCCCATAATATAAATCATTTAATAAATTATGGCACAGGAAAATGTTTGGATCTGTGCTTCCTTTCTTCAAATTTGCTATATATCAATATACATACATGCATATATGTACATGAATATACTCGAACATGCCGATCTGGATTTATTCAATATTATAAATAATATAATTTAAGGGCGTTCATGGAGTCGCCAATCCAGTCAATAAGCTTATGGTACAATATATTGTTTGGTCCAACTCCTTTTTTTATTTTGCGTTTCATACTGGTACAGTACAGAATAATGATGAAGTATCCCATTTTTGGTCAAATATTTTCAAATTAATTCTTATTTCATTTTCGTATTAGTTGTAAGAAGAAAGAAAGACAAATTTCATAAAATTACGAAGTAAAATTTCTTAGTAAATAGTATTCCGTAATACAGCAGATTGAATAATGTTGAAAAATAACTGTGTTAAATTAACTGTTAACTATCTTAAATTTCGGTATCATATGAAAACACAAACACATACACATGCATATATACATATATATAAAATTTTAAAAACAACAGTAAATGAAACAAATGTTTATATCCTTTTTCTTTTTTTTCTATTCTAGGATTATTCATAACAATTTATTATGTTGATTTTAATACAAGAGAGCAATAAAAGCCATTTAAGCATTTTTTTATTAAAGAGCCCTTTAATGCCAAAACTATAATTTTATCAAAAATATTGTCTATCATCCTTCGTTAGAGGACTCATTTTGTTATTGGAGTATTTTAAATACTCCTGCTATATGAATATAAATGATTTTAAAAAATATATATATCAATCAATTGTATATAATGAGTAAAGTTACGTACATGAAATGTTTTTAAAAAGTATAAAAATCCATGTGCATTGAAATTGTATGGTATGGATCTTCAAATTAGTTAATTATGTGAAATAAAATTTTTTGTAAATAAAAACGTAAACTAACAACGACATTAAAATTTTTCTAGACTTGAAAATGGCCCTAGTGATGGTCGAAACGTTGTTGTAATATAATAGCTAATAAATAAAATGTTGGTGAATAATGGTATAAATTATATAACAAATAAAACCTCAAGACACCAATTCTAGGAATAATGAACAGAAGAAATCTGCTCATTATTTCATTTCTTCATTATTTTTTATTCATTATTTCTTCATTCATTATTATATATATAATAGCATATCAACATTATTATAACGATAAAAATAATGACAATTTTTTTTTAAATTTTCCTAAATATTCTGCCGTTTGTTGTAATGTTCGATTAAGTTTGTTATTAATTTTATTTTTTGTTAACCAAATCAGTAAATGTAATGTTACTTAAATCTAAAAATCAGTAACAATCTGTTGTTAATAATTAGAAATTCGCAAGTAACGGAAGATTGATAGAAACGTTTTGTGGTAAAATTAGTATGTGCTCAACACAATCATAATAACGTTTTAAGAAATAAATCTTTAAAATCTTTTATCATTTAATATGAATATATTTTTGTTATTATATAATTAATTATTTATCATTAAAAAAAAAAAAAAACGTTAACAATTCATGTTAATCCATGATAACGAAATGAACAACAGCGAACCAAAAAAGAGAAAAACGGCTTTATATTCTGGGGCTCTGTTCCGATTAAACCGTTGGTCATTTAAAGTCACAAAGGTATTTCCCGGAAAACAATCTAATAATAAAAGCTTTTCTTGTTTACATCTAAATTTCCTTTTCCAGTTTATATATAAATAAACTTCTGTGAATCTCGTTTTTAAAGAATTACTAATAATTTTTTAAACTTGATTCCATCGAAATAGTAGAGTGATCGACTAACAGTCCTATTTCTATCTATAAAGTTTTCAGACAGTTTTGATATATTATACCTTAATGATTTTGAGACTGTTGACACCGAATTAAAGGTTTCATGACAGATAGTTTGATTTAAAAATCCACAAAAATTACGTTTTGTTTCATTTTGTACTACATACGAAAATTGTCATTCGCAGAAAAACAAAATGTATTTATTTGTTAAATTACAGTAAATTTGCTGACATATGAATCTTAACAGAGCTCATTAAGATAAATAGGGAATTTAATTTGCTTTATTTCTCTAAGATATTTACATTTTTACACGACATGCCATTTACAACGAAGCATCAAAATTTGGTAAACATATTTTTGTGATGATATTGAAACTAATGACAACATGTAATATTATTAAGTTTTTAATTACTGAATTGTCAAATCATTAATGATCAGTTGTATATACCAAAATCGTCGCGAAAAATTAATAATAAAATGATTAAATATGAATCATTAATGAATCATATTGTTGTAAAATGTGTAATTATAAGGATTAAGGATTTAAATGAGCAAAATATTGTGTTTAAAATATGTAATAAATGAAAAAGATCATATTAAGTCGGTATTACATGAACACAATGTATACAGAATGGAGAATATATAGCAAGGAGATAACATTTTTATAAATTATATACCTTCTTCTTTAAGTCTTTGTCACAGTGTGTCAGCAGGTCTATCTTTTTTTTTTACAATTGGTTAAGTATTTGTATTTATTTATTGACTATTAACACAATCTACAACACCCAAGAGGAATAAGCATTAAAGCTAAAAGTATCCAATAATGCAATATATGCATACAAAAAAAATAAATAAATAAAGGTAATAAAAGAAAAAACTATTAAAAATTAAATAAATAAAAAATAAAAGATTTATAAATAAATATATTATAAATAAATAAAATTCTTCTAAATCTCATTCACACCTATATGCAATATTTAAATTTTCCCAAGGGACTCCGAGCCTGGCATTGTCTTCCACGTGTGGAATGGACTGGAAGCCATTGGAGACTGAGAGAGAGCTCTTGTCCAACAGACATTAATACTGGTTTGTCTTGAGTCTCACTTCTGGTTTGAGTGATTCACTCAATAAATATGAGACCGACAACATGTGGGTTGACACATGAAAGGTGGACATGACAGTCATGATACATTTTATTATGAGTAGATACATGTAATTCTCAATTCTCAAGTGAAGTGGAGCGGTACATGATGGACTTGAAAATGGCTCGACGAGCCGTAACGTCGTAAAAAGATGTAGTCATTAAGTTGACCAAATTAAAAAAAAATTGTAAAGTGACTTAAAATAAATAAATTGGAAAATAATATATATATATATAGTTTAATGAAATAAAAAAGACATTTATAAGTTTATAGTAATGAATTATCTTCATTAGTCATTCTTTCCTCACTTCTTGCCCACAGATCCAATTTAATGAATAACCACTGTTAAATCTTAAGTCTAGATTTACTCATTACTGAGACAAATTATATGCTGTTAAACGGGACAAAGTATTCCCGTAACGTACAAATAAAAATAATAGCTATAACACTATAAAATAAGAGTGATTGTTTATTAAATGGGATCTATGTGTAAGAACTGAGGAGGGAACAGACAAAGATGCTGACCAAGTTAAAAAAAAAATAAAACGATTAAAAGAACGTTTTGTTTTAAATCCGTTAAACAATGCGGTTTATGGTGGTCAATCAAAACTAAATCAATGAAAATATTTGTTTTATTATTTTCAGACATTCTTATTGGTATACCAGATTCCTTTGTTGTTTTTTTTAATTAGCACGATTTCGGAATTCCCTGCAGAGGAATAGGTATCTGTAATTGGGAGTATTGGAAAAGATAAGTCGATAAATGCCACAACCGGGGAGCACAATAACGTATTTATCCAAAGCTATGGGGCAAGGAATCAATGGGAAGCGGTTGGTGGTTTGCTATGGTTTGGGGAAACAGAAATACACCACTGTTGATCCAAGTCCCCTTCAAATTATCTTAGCCCTGGTAATTACCCGGGCCCACGCTCAATTACATACAGACAGTCCAATTTCCCCCTCCCCCTCATCCCTCACCAATTAACAAAAGCTTTTATTTTCAGTTCAAGTCAGTTGCAGTTGTGTATTCATTTCCCACGGGACGGGCCCGGCGATAGTAGCTTCTCGGGGCACGCCGATTTTTTATTCAAAGCAAGGGCTCCTGCTAAGTCAGTCTTGCTATTGACCTGTGGCTTTAAATTTTTATTTCTTAATCCGCTCTGCTCCTATGCTCCGTAAGTATGGGCTTTTAACTGTACTATATTTTTTAGGGATTATGGTTTCTCCTTGAAATTTTAAAAACGAACAGGTTTATTTTTATCATTTCCTTTCTATTCGTTTCATTAAATAATTCATGTTTGAGTAACTCGATCCCATCCAACGCTGATGTCCAAGTATTTACAGTATTTACATGTACGGCTGTTCTATACATCGTGGGTAATTAATAACTAAGACTCAATGTAATGATTTTCAATAGACCATTATAAAATATACAATAATGTTCTAATAAAATTTTTAGAAATCAATTCACACTTATTAAAATTATCACTTTTAAAATTATTGGGTCTTGTCTGGTTATGACACCCATTGTTGTTTTATACTTATTGCTAACAATTGAGAATTACTAATAATCAGATATTTGTCAGCCTCTTTATCTGTCAATTTACTCTACCCTAATCTAGTTCATTAAAAGTACAGTATTTTCAGTCACTAGTTTAAAGTATTTCGTTTCACTTTGACGTTTGGGCTCTAGCTCATTCTTCATTTCGAATATTAGTCTTAATATTATTTTATAATATTATCGAATATTATTTTTAAAATATATATATATATATATATTTAAATAATCTATACGAATAAAATTTCCTTTCTTTCTTACTTTTATTTTGGATTGATTTTCTATAAGTGAAAAAAAAAATTGTTAAACTTAACCACTAATCCGTCATCCAGTTCTTCGTTACCAATTACTTAATTTATGCATGATAATGGGTGAGAAAAGAAAAAAAAAACCATTTAAATATCTTATATCAACTAATACATATTAATATATCATTATATTAATATATATATATTTTTAAATATTAAAACCAAGCTTTGAACTAAAATATAAGTTTTAAATTACTTCAGACTAATATTCGAAATGAAGAATGAGCTGGAGCCCAAACGTCAAAATGAAACGAAATACTTTAAACTAGTGACTGAAAATACTGTACTTTCTTTTTTCCAAATTCAATTTGCTGTGATAAAAACTGAATACATATACATACCTACTTAAACCCATTTGAACATACGTATCCGCATATTTGTGTTCAACGAAAATGACTCACATAAAAAAACTAAAATTTTTTCAGTCAAAAATTTAAGGATTAATAACAGCAGCTTCCTGGTACGGAAACAATAAAACTTTACATATCTACATACCAAAACCAACTATCGACCAACACATACGTACTCTTAACTCACGATTTCATGTTGAACCACTTTCCACCAAACACTAATTATTTCTCTAATAAGGAAATTACTTGGCCTTGGGCTATCAAGGCACTTCTAGAGTCATGGAACGATATATGTTATCTTTTTTCTTTTTTTTTATTTGAACACACACTTAAGAGCCTACATGATGCCTGTAACTTCTTCAGTGAAAATGGATCTCACTATTGGTAAACTAAATAGAAGCTGGCTTTAGTTAACATGCATGTAATGCATGTATGTGTAGCCTACATACATTAGAGACGTCAGTTTATAAATCATAAATATTACAATGGATAATATATATATACGTAGATGAAAACCTGTACCACTACAACCCATGAAGGGTCATTGGTTCAGTGCTTTGAGGAAGTAGTGTTTCTTTATCAACGGTTGTGCAAGGAAACTTAGGCTGACCTACGGGGGAGGGGAGAGGATTTCTGGCTGCAGCCTTCATATAAAATATAACCATGTTTTATGGAAAAAAATATGAAAATATTATTGTCCGTGTAATTACATTTAATAGGGCTTCAAAAATCACCATTTCATATAGACAGCTAGTTTCTTTATATTTTTCCAAAGTAATTAATCGTTATATATATATATATATATATATATATATATATATATATATATATATATATATATATATATATATATATATATATAACTGTCAGTTCTTACACATAGATCCCATTTAATAAACAATCACTCTTATTTTATAGTGTTATAGCTATTATCAATAATATATATATATATATACATACATATATATATATTTTAATGAAAATAAGCTGAAGCCTCCCTCCAAAAATTAAATCCTGGATCCGCTAGTGCGAGGAGATGATTGACCGAGATAACACTTAAGCGCCATGTTTCCTTAAATAAGAGTATATATATATAACAAATGGAATTACTGTTGATGTAATTTAACCAGTGTTTAACATGTTGAAAACAAAACATTCATAAACGTTTTATGATCAAAAGATGGCATAAGTCGCAAATCTGAACAAGCGATGATTACGAACTATTTGCTAAGCAAAGAGCCCACCGCTGTTAAGACAAGAGGTACAATGGAGCTGCTCGAAGAGGTCGGACACAGAGCTAATATAATCCAATCGGCTAACTGGACTCGGCCAAATATTTGAAGGCCCCAATCAGCTTTATACTAATCTGTTTATGAGGGAGGACTGTCCTCGCCGTATTCAATTATCTCGAGCTCCAATGGCTGCGCCACCGTCACAATACAATTAGGATCTTCACATAAGTATCCTTAGCTCCTATCCCCTCATCCCACCAACTGTCAGTGAATCGGTCCCGGTCTATAGTTAATGATTAGTGTTGCCCAAGTGCGAGATCAAGAAAAGTCTTAGTCTTGCACAAGAGTATAGCATCACTATTGCAGTTATCAGTTAGCGATAGAGATATTACTGTAATTGTTTAGATAGAAGAAACCTAATTAAGCCCAAATGAAAAATTAGAAGAGTTAAATGCCAATATAAAAAAGTATATTGGTTATTTTATACTAATTCTTTACACATCGTAATTAAAATTGACAAGTATTAGTAACTATTTTGCTTTAAATTTTATTTAAAAAATTTATTTTTTTTTTACCAGTCTTGGTCTTAGTCTTGGTCTTGCAACAATTGGGCGATCTTAGTGCAAGACCAAGCCCAATTTTAGGCAACACTATTAATGATACTACTACTAATAAAAAATTATGAATAAACCTATTGTTCAGGAATTTGTTAACGTTAAATAATGAACCATTGTGATCGACCAAAAAATTCAAAAACTGAATCCCCCTCCCAAAATTTGAGATTTTACATTTTAGGATACTTAGAATTTGAAAAACGAATAAAAATTTTTTTGTCCGTCCGCCGTCCGCGCATTTTTCCCCAAACTGCTGGACCGATTTTGTTTAAATTTGCATATAAATTCAGAGATCACCCGATGATGATCCTCCTTCATCGACATTACTATCTGTCTTTTACTTTCAAAATGGCGGCCGGAAAAACTGTTTGTTTTTTAAAAGTTTACGGAATATCCTAAAAAAAAATCGTTAAAATCGGACAATTAGGTCTCTAGTTTTTTTAAAATATGTTCTGCTGCAAAGGTGATATCCTTTGTTTTGTTTTTTGAGTTTTGAATGTGTTACTGAAGTAATGCTATCTTTGTTATCATATTACTAATGGTTAAAAAAAAAGTTTATTCTAATAATTGGAATCACCTTTTATTTATTTTTCTTTGTAACTACGAAGTTAATGAAACTTTAGATGTATAATTGTTTGGAAATAATAAACTATTGTGAAATAATTTGCAGTGTTTTTTATATTACAATGTGAAATGTATTATTTTTAATTGCAGGTAACCCTGCTGTAATAAAAGTTTTTTTTTTAAAATAGTTAATTGTTAGTAGCAATAATGTTTGTGTTAAAACTCTTTTTTTTTTTTTTTTTTTAATGAAATTTCCTAAAATGGAAAATAATTTTTATTGAAGAAAGCTAGTCGACTGTTCTTCATATCATGGGTGATAAATATTCAGGACGTAAGCTTTAAAAAAATAAATAAATAATTTTTTATTTGTGCCAACGT